>CM040481.1:1519874-1595574 GCA_022758105.1 Pangasianodon gigas
TTTTTTTTTCTCCACTTCTGTTTTTCTGGAAATTTCTTAGCAAACCTATATATTATGATACATATTGCATATTGTGGAAATTTTTGGCAATTTGCCCACCCCGATCTGAATTTTTTATTTTTTTTTTTTTAACATGACACTACTGTTTATTGGTGTTTTATAAGCAAAACCTTCACTTTTAAAACTTTTATACCTAAAAACTGGACATTAAAATGGCAAATCTAAATATTCATAGTATATTATAATACGCCCCACTGTGCTGTTGGTATGATGTTAGCAAAAGGTTGCCTCCCATTCATCACTGAGCTATAAGGATGGCTTCCATGAGCTTCCATGCTGTGCGCTCTCAGTTTCAGAATCAACTATTTCATCTGAGCTGCCAGTCTTCAACACTAGTGCATTTTGAGAACTAGTAGATCCTTAAATAGTGTAATGTGATACACAGATTCATTACTTTGCACAATTGTCATGCAGTTCCTAATGTGTACGCATATTTTCTTTAACATATCTGATATTTGGTTACGTTGCCAGCAGTTTAAAGAGGCGTGCCACTCAGAATGGGTCTTGCTCAGCTCAGACCAGCTAAGACTTTTTTCTTTTCTTTTCTTTTCTTTTTTGCTAAATGATCATGTCTAGGTGTGATCAGGAAGTATTCTGGGGCTGCCGGGCAGTGTGAAAGAGGCTCTTGTAAACCTGTGTGCTTATAGTCTGCCTCAGTGAGTTTCAAATCAGGAGCAGCTAATCCAAACACTTTAGCAATCAATTCTGATTAAGGGGGTGCAGTTATACAAGCTAGCGTATTGCTCTAGCTCTTCTTTATGGACAGATTCATGGATGTGGGTGTGGACATGAAGGTAAAACTGTCATGGTAGCGTGTTTAGGATTAGTTCCACAGTATCTTCTGCTTGACATACTGTAGCTGCTTAATGGATGTTGGGGAAATCCTCTAAAACTGATGTGGTCAATTAAGGGGAAAGTACTAAAAATCTACACAGCTTTGGGATTTTTACGATACAAGTCAACAGCCACTACGAGGTCATTAATTAAGCATTGAAACACTTGGCGTTGTGCTGTTAGAGGAAAGTAATCAATGATGGGGTGGTGTGATGAAGCGGCATTACTGTTACTACCAGAAAGTTGATGGTTTCCTATAACAGCACGTCCTGGAGTGTTTGATTCCTCTTAGACCACAACAATTTTACTATGAAATGACACATCATACTTTTTATTCATTTATAGCTACATGTAATATTGTCCCTGTGAATGAGTTGTTACTATAGAAACAATAACATATTAAAATTAAGTGTCAGAGCTGCTGTTATAGAACATTAATCAACTCCTTTTGACCAATCAGAATCAAGAATTCAACAGAGCTGTGGTGTAAACATATTATAGTTGAGTACTATAACGTGTTATCCACTTGACCAGTTGGCATTACACTTCATCCACAGCTGAGGAAACTTGAAGGTACTTTAGGAGAGTTCTTTTTGTGCTCTTATTTCTTGTTCCTCCACGCTTCGGGGTGTTTTGACTACTCTGTCTCTCTGGAGTAATGACGAAAGGGGTTTTTCCTCTGTGTTATGGTGAAACAGTGGTATTGTTTATGGAGAGCACAGTGGCTCAGGACATGTGGGACATGCTTTGTAGATAACGTTCATACGTTGGAATGTGGTATTGCAGCAGCGGTTGCCTGTTATGTAATACAGCAAAGGAAGGAGAGAGGAGAGAAAAAGAAGGAGGAGGAGGATGGAAAAAGAGTGCTCCATTCCAAACTGGAATCGGCTATCCACATGTGGACCTTGAGTGCTCTTTATAACTTTGTGGTTCTTGTTAGAAAACTGTTCTCTCTCTCTCTTTTTTTTTTTTTTAATTCAGGAGTCTTCAGGCATGTGTGCTTTAAATGTGCCAGGTGCTAACTAGACAAGTGCTAAGATAAAACGGCAAATTCTAATCTACTTTCTAACTTCTGGTCCTTGATTACCCTCAAAGTTACTTTGAGTTTCACCCTGAATAAGTCATTAAAACAAGAACTTTAAGTCCCCCTAGGACAGCGATAGAGGGTCTTTGAAAGAACCGCCCCCACATCCTCGACTTGACAAGCGTCTTATACAAGGAAGCATGAGAGAATGTGACTCATTGCACCTACTGAAAGCAAACTCCCACTGGTAAAGTTATCAGTCCTGGATTTGAAAAAAGAAAAAAAAAAAAGAGAGAAAGCGTCTGATGGTGAGAAGATGGCAGTGAAGACAGCCAGTCAAAGAGAGTGAAAGAGACGGCAACCTATAGCTGAGGATCAAACGGTGAATAGACTGAGAAAGTGCAGGAATACCGGTTTTCAGGGGTATTTCCTGCTTCTTTGGATTTAAAAGTGAATAGCTTGACATCTAGTTCAAAAGTGGCTTTGTAGTCATGGTTGTAAGCCGCAGCAGGATTGAGGCTTGCTGTTGCTCTCCACCGTGCTGAATCCTGATGGTGACAGGCAGAAGTAAGAACAAGGCTGAGGGTAGAAAGGGCTCTGTC
This sequence comes from Pangasianodon gigas, assembly GCA_022758105.1. NCBI lineage: Eukaryota > Metazoa > Chordata > Actinopteri > Siluriformes > Pangasiidae > Pangasianodon > Pangasianodon gigas. Next base: position 1,522,395 of record CM040481.1, read on the forward strand.
ATTTCAGTTGGCGACGAGTTGCTCGAGTCTTGTTGGAAGTTTCTTGTGCATCTCACTCACACCACATGGTCAACTGGTTGAACTGACATTTACACCTGGACCTTTTAAGCCATTTGAAGTTTTACATTATTAATGAAACCTACTTTTAGCCTGGCTGGCATTTAATTGGCTTAAAAACATAACAGATTAATGGGAGTTTGAAACATGATGCCTGTGGTTAATGGCATTTTGCCAGCAAGATCATAAAAAGAAGCTCACTGTCGCTGTATATCAATGACACTACGTCTCAAGTTCATCTTCTTTTCCCTGGTGATGATCTTACGTCGTAGTCTATACGGAACTCAAAATCATGCAAAAATGACAACCCTCCAGGCGATCCATCTGTTTTCTCAGTTCCAGCTCCTGATGCATTTAACTAAGCAATCAAGAACACAGAATGCCTGGTTTAGGTGTACTTGGAGCTCGAAAATGGGAACTGCTGGGAACTTTAGACATGTTTCCACCAGTGGAACCAGGGGTGACTTTAGTTCAAGGGCCATAGTTCCAGGAACCTTTTAGATTCAGCTCTAGGGTAGGATGGAACATGCCAAACTGAATGGTTGAAAACATGATTTTGCATGATTAACACTCTTTAGTTAACAAATGATTAATAAAATTTGCTTTTGGTTTTTAATTGGGGCTTGGGGCATGAAGTAGTTCCTCGTCTGCTGAAAACTACCTACTCTTGAGCAGAAACTAAAAGAATTCCTGCATCTACGGCCCAGAAACTTCTGGTTATGGGAAATGTGTCAAAAGTTTCAACAGTTCCTGTCAATGTTCTTACATTCCTGAAATGGTTCTTGTGGTGTAAACACAACTATAAAGGCAAGTTTTCTCCCCCCTAGTACATAACTCTGTAATCTCAAGCAATGGAGATGGAAGCAGTTCAACAAGACAGCCACAAGAAGGACACATGATGTACTAGGGTGTAGGTAAACTTGTCTTTCTGAGTGTGTTTTCACCATAGGAACATTTTCAGGGAGCCAGGAACTAAAATAGACCCTGGTTACAATGGGTTTCCTCAAAAACATTTCTCAAAAACATACCAGTAGGTGGCTTGGCTATGCTATATTGCCCCTTGGTGTGAATGTGTGTGTATGATGCCCTGTAATGGACTGTTCCCCCATCGAGGGTGTATTCCCACCTCATGTCCCGTGTTCCTGGCAGAGGCTCCAGATCCACTGTGATTCTAATCAGGAGAACGTTGTTACTGAAGATGAATGAATGTTCTATCTTTTATCTCTTGGTCAAATGATGGGCCTGGTCACTCATTAGCTATGTTTAGTGAATTTACTTGGATTGTTAGGCAATGGACTGGCGTCCCATCGAGGTGTATTCCTGCCTTGCACTCAGCATTCCCGGGATGGGCTCCATGTTAGTGTAGCTACTCAATCTGGAGATCCATCAACTAACTCTTTACCAGGTTGTACCTGCAACATCAACTCTTGAACCCCTGACCTTGATTTTTAGCCCGCTTAGCTGGTTGTTTGGTCCAGTTGTTTGGTCCAGTTGTTTGGTCCATCCAGAAACCCAGTGAACATCAGAAGAATTCAGGTAATGAGCTTGAGAAAGCGTCCTCACCTTGCTTTAATCTCTCGCGTAACCTTGAACTCGTTCAACTCCGGCTATCTTTATTACCACCTTGTTAAGGTAAACATTTCCGGCTTCTTGTCTTTTCAACTTGTGCAGTGGTTTGGCAAGAACACTCGATGTTCTTGTTGCATTTGCATGGGTAATAACTGTGCTAATTTTGCTAGTACAGCTTGTACCCAGTACTTCAACTGTATTTACATGTGCATCAGGATATTCAAGATTCATCGGCAATCCAGCCATTTCCTAGCAATGATAAAAACAAAGCAAGTTACAGTTATTGTGAAACCAGTGACAAGCTGCCGTTGGGTCTGGCTCAGCTCCAGGACTAACTGGCAAACGCACCCACCTAAGATCTAGCACTGTTTACAACCAGCATGCTGGAGAGCTTATAGGTGAACTATTACAACTATTTTTATGACTCTGTGTGTGTGTGTGTTTGTGTAAACTCCACACGGCCTGTATTATTCCCAAAACAATGAATTATTGATTTATGTATGTGTTTAGACTGGGCTGTCTCCATTGATTTTATAGTGTGTTACTTGCCAGTAGGATTCTTGAGTTTTTTTTTTCTTGAACAGTTCCAGTACAGAGGAGGAAATGACTCACTGAGTTAGACAAATACGTTTGAGCATACCATGGAATTCATCCGAATTCCCTCGACTCCAGTTTCCCGAATGTTCACACGTGTCTAGACATGTCCAGGTCTAAGGGATAAGACAGGACTTTATGTTACAGAGGACCTTCCAGTATGAAAACACTTTATACACAAGGGCTTACATCCTTTACAAATTGCTGTCAAATTTTAATAACTCAAATGTTCACATCCAGGACGTATTCCCTCCTAGTGCTCACTGATTGACTGCTACCCTGACCAGGATAAAGCACAGTTTACTGCAGATGCATTTGAATAAATAATGAGTCTTAAGGTTTTTCCCAAATTACAGCAAGGGAGTCTCAATGTTTAGCTTCCTGAAAGTTTTATTTACTTATCATGTTAATTAGTTAATTTAATTCCGAAATGTAAAATAATGAGGTGAAAACAAATTACACACATTTATTTCACACCCTCTTTTCTTAGATCAAGTGATAATTGTCATTTAGACAAAATGTTTAGGCGACTAAAAGTAGAAAATGAGAAGCTAAAAACCGTTAGATTCACTCTAACAGCTCTAATAAAGACTGTCTAAAAGTGTTGTGTGCGTCTAAAAGCAAGGCTGTATTTCAGCTCAAAATACTCTACAATGATTCTTTTTTAAAGTTGATTTACTGCATTTTCCAAAGACAAATCATATCTAATCTATTTTCGAAAACTATTCAGAGGGCTGCGAGTAGAAATGAAACAGTAGAATCTTCAAGGACAATCACTTAACACCAATTTTCCCACAGAAGGCAGTGTGTGTGTGTGTGTGTGTGCCGTGTAATGACTCCTACAGACTCGATGTTCTCAAACCCTCGCCACAGAATCACTCACTTAACCAAAGCCTGGCTGAGTTTCTGGGCTTCCTCACTCACACACACACACACACACGCACAGAGTAATGGGCGGCTCGTCTCGTCGTTACTTCAGTGGTAATTGTTGTTATGGAGACAGACGATGAGAGTGAACAGGAAGCAGGCTGCATGCTGTCGAGAACTCAGAGGTGGGAATGAAGCTGTAACACGTCTGCGGTCTGATTCATGGACAGGACTCGGAAAGGGCGCTCGCTCTCACGGCCCCTCGACTGACATTTAGACTCGTTAATCAGATCTGTCAGATCTGTCTATATTCTCTCCCTCACTTCTGATGAAAATGGTGAAGCTTTTAGGTTTCTGATCAACTTAATAAAACTAAAAATGACTAAACCTGATTTTTAGGATTTTACTGGGGTGACAAAATCTACTAACGGTCCGCTAGCAGCTAAAAATAATGCCAGATAGATTAGTATTAGATTAGATTAGACTAGTATATTAGTGACTGAATTTGATGATATCAGTGTCGTTTGTTGTACCTGCTAAGGCTGAGCAATGTGACGGTATAATATAATAGCTTTGTTCTCAGAGTATTAGCAAAGCAAGCTAACCATACTAGCTACATGCACTAACCAGTGGCACCTGTGATCTTTGCTACTTTCTTTACTAAACCTAGAATTTTGAAATATCACATTCTTTTTCACACACATACACGCACAAACACACAAATTAAAGAAGAATGGTCTCTGATCCCCTCTTTTTTCTCTCGTCTCCTCCACCAGGACATCCATGACCTCGGATTTCCAGCACGACAGTTTCAGGATGCCGAATATAGGATTTCAAAACCTCCCCCTCAACATCTACATCGTGGTGTTCGGAACTGCCATCTTCGTGTTCATCCTCAGCCTTCTGTTCTGCTGCTATCTGATACGGTAAGCCCACACAACGCTTCCTTCAACCTTCAACTGCCATTGAGTAATCTCACAGTAAGAAGCCTTACAGCTGCTACTGTACACACCAGTTTAGCTTCAACAAGGCTAATAAAACATTCACAGTGCTGATGCGGTCCTTGGTTCATTTGCCGTGTCTGCAGTTTTACCATAACTAGGACGAATCCTAATGAAAGCAAACAGGGGGCCAAGCACTCAGGAATGCCGGATCGATGTTGATTGCATTAAGACGAGCAGATCTGGTGTAGACGGAGCAGTAAGGTGAAGTGCACGCCGGCTGTAAATTCAGCTAGTTAGCTGCTCTGAATAAAACCTACTGCAGCCTTATAAACCGAGGAACCAGTGGGAACTCATAAACGCACCAGTTTCCCTTATAAAAGGTGGACAGTTTTTCCATCGTAAAACAAGCATAGCGTCCAATAAACACCCAAAGTGGATTTGCAGATAACAGTTAAAGGACTGTCAGGTATATATCTCCAGTAGTTGGTGTAGTAGTTACAGTGACAGACAAACAGGCTTTCTACAAAAATTTAGCATTAATGATCTGAGGAAAAATCAACTGCTTTACTCACAATGCTAATTCTAACAAACATTATGAGCTCTGCAATAAAAAAACTGACCATGACTTTAGAATTTCATTCCAAATACCTAACAAAGGTGTTATAACACTCTTGAGCATTGCACTTAGAAACTACCAGTTAGCATAATGTTTAAAAACGCTAGTTACAAGGACTTCTCTTAGTTCAAAAAAGTTTGATTAGATCCGTTAAAGCGGTTGGAAAAGAAGCTCAAATTTTTCTTTAGAAAAGCTGCGTGAACTTGAACAATGAATCTGTTTTACAAGAAACAATACGAAGGAGCCTCATGAGCTAATCTGAATGCTAACAAAACTGTCTTTAGTTATCTGTCTACGGGTTTTTTTTCGTCTTTTTGTTCTTTAGCTCCTCCAGCAGCATGATAGTGGAAAAGAGCTAACTGTGGATTAAGTAGCCAGTGTTAAGTGTTAAACTCCATGAAGCACCGTGATATGTCTCCACATGCAGAAGATGTGATAGGAAGAAGAAGAAGAAGGAGGAGGTGTATGCAGCAGCGAGAAGCTAACTTGTCTTAGACAGGAAAGAAACAGCTGACAGATGGTGTTGCCTGGAAGGATTGTCCTTTCATCTGCGAACTGAGGAGAGAGAGAGAACGAGGCTCTTTTATCACGTTTACTTTGAAGACAGTGATGACTGAACAGCGTAGTCATAGCCTAATCATTAATCCTGCACTCACTAAGGAAAAATGGAGATAAATAGGTGTTTTTTTTGTTCATTTATTTTTAGCGAAAGTTGGAAAAACCTCAAGTTGAGTTGATTTAATTAGTTCTGGGTGGTTTTGTTATTTCAAAGAATCTGTTTTTTTGTAGCGTTATGCAATAGGAAAATGAACTGATGATTATTCAGCTCTGGAAACTGGAATGTCTTAAGCCTCCAGATAAATTAGCATCGCTTTTCATTCATTTTGCATGTTGACATGGATGTCTCTCTATGACATTTAAATCACTTGTTAAATGTAGATCTGGTTTGTCACAAAGCGTGAGAAGGTTAAACAGCACAGTTTGGAGAAGCACGAACTACCTCCTGGTTTAATAATCTCTAAAAAAAAAACTGAAAGAAAAACTCCCATTGATAAGATCTGTCGTGTTTTTCTTTCAAAGGGCTCTTCAAAGCCTTCAGTGTTCTACTCAGCGTACTGAATAGCCTCTCGGTTGTGCAGTCACGACCTGCACTGGCTTTAGCCTTGAGGATGCTACATCATGCCTTCATCTTTTCCACTCCTTCATGCTCAGCAGATTTTTTTTTTCATGAGAAGCAACAGTGAGACCGGCTAAAAAATCTATTGAGCAGTGAGACTGAGACGAAGTTCAAGAAGTTCAGAATGAATACATTTCGGAAACTTAGGAATTACAGCAAATGTAGTTGATCATCCAAGACATGTTTGGAGCTACATACACGATGAGCTACACATACACTCAAATACACTCATTTAACTTATACTTGAGTTGTGTGTAAATGTTTTTGCCAATCCGAACTGAAATTCCTGCCAGATTTACAAAAGATTTTCTTCATACTCACATGTGTATGTTGATAAACACCAATCAGCTTTAGCCACACCCACAAAACTCCATAAAAGGCAAAGCTCACAGAGAGATGAAACCAGGGTTGCGTTCATACGCACTAAACACTGCAGATGAAAAAGGGCCCTTAACGACTTTAAGACCTTTTAGACTGCTTCAGTACCAAAGCTTCCAGTTGTGTAGTATTTGTTACTGTTCAAGACCAGTACCAAGAGGAGACAATGGTGCTTGGGGCGTGGCTTAGAGGGCCGTTAGTTGCTGATCGGTTGTGCATACATCATCTCACACTTACAGGTTGGTGCCAATTTGCACAACTTAACAAAAAAAGTTATGAAGGAGTTAGTGTTAGTGTACCTTTTCTTAGGAATTTATTTGGATGAAACTGGATGAAATCTGTCCACATCAGCTTTGGAATCCACTGACATTTCTCATGGGATCAAGTCTTAAAATAAATAAATAAAATAAATGTCACAAATTTAAAAATGTACCAGCATGCAAACGGGTTTAAAAGAGCAAAAAAGAACCGCATTGAGGGGGAGAACACTCCAGGGTTCCATTCAAATTGACTAAACCTCGTATATTCTGCACTAAAAAGCTTCTAAAGATGGATTTTTCATTGCTAGTCGGCCAAATTCGCAGTATCATTCCAAGATTTCCTGACTGAACCCATCTCCCTCGCTTGGCAGCTCTGATAAACTCACATCGCTCCACACCAGTGGGACGAGGTGAACATGCTGGGAGTCGCCAATTTAGCAAGCACCAGAAATAGCAGCCTCGTGGCTCACACAATGCAGGGAAGTGGCATTCTTCTCAGAGCTTCTTCTTGGACTGATTGGGATTGCACAGCTTCATGTCACCTCCACCTGAAAGCGTTTCCCGACACGTCTTCTGAGCACGCTCGCTACGTGAAGCACGAGGGAGTCGTGAGCTCACATGAATGCGCAAAATGTCCCATGATTCATCCGATACACACACACTGACGCAAGGATAAATGTTGCAGCTCCTTACCAAAGACGGCACGCACACGCGAAAGTGCTTCCTTTCAGGCCTTGAAAACACAAACAGCAGCCTTGTGTTTATCTTCTGCAGATATCCTGAAGGAGAGAAGATGAAAATGTCTGACATTGTTCACACGGCATGCCAGGAGCTCAGCGAGAGAGTTCGTTCCAGGCCAATTTTAGAGCAATTAAGTGGAACACAACGCTGAAAAAAAGGGATTCTTTATGGGTTATTTGGGAGATGGGGTTCTAGCTTTCCACAGAGGTTCTACCTGGAACTAGAAGCACATTCTTGTAGGGTTTTATATTAGATTTGTAGATTTCCCATAGAGACAAACCCAAAAAAAATCCATTAGCATTTTGTCTAAGAGTGTAACTTTGAGCTAATGGTCTTGGCCCAAATACTCGAGTCCACACCCAGGTCCGATTCAGGGCTTGTTTGGGGGGGGGGGCACGTAATCGTAGGTTTGTGTTCACGTAGAAGAATTCCTGCATCTGATTCAGGACTCAATTTCACAGGTTTGCAAAATGGCAGTATGTTCATCCGTTTGCTGTTTTTTTTTTTTTTTTTTTTTTTTTTTTTTTTTTTTTTTTTTTTTTTTTTTTTTTTTTTTTTTTGCTTTATTATTTTCCTTTGGTTCCAACACTCAAGCAGTGAAGAACAGTGATTTCTGGAAGCATTGCATGTCATTGTGCAGGAATACTTACGTTCTCATGTAAGAAGATTTTAGCCGGCACTAGACAAGTGTTTTTTTTTTTTTCCCACTTCAGTTCTAAGAAAGTCTGGTTTTATATATAAGGTCCTCTTTCTCCTCCTCTGACCTTTACAGTCTTTTCCCTACCATCACCAACCTTGAAACACGAAGTAACTTGACAAGATGAACCAATCACATCACTTGGTATGTGGCGCTGAGAATGGATAGCTTCCACATCGGTTCAAGCAAACCTCAGACCACCATTTTCAAGAACTTTCACATGCCACCAATTACGTCAAACTCTCTGGGCTCAAACGATGCTGAATCTGGAAAAAATACAAGTGTGAAGCGACCTAAGAACTTTGTGGTCACATGGCTTGTTTTTGGACCCCACTAGCTGCCCTGAACCAGCCTTTACCAGATGCTCGTGACTGCATCGTCTGAAATTCAACACTTCTCAGCGAGCGTTCAGCCTGCAGACCCGACGCAGCCAGTCCAAGCATCCAAGCAAGCGTACACACCCACTTTAGCAAACACTCGCTCATTATATAGATACTTAGCAGTGTGTGTGTTAGAGGGGGTGTGTATGTGAGTGGAAAATTACTGGAGCCTAAAATTTTAATAAAATAAACAACAAGCAGGTTTTTGGATTGCAGCATCGTGGACACGGTCACTTGCTAATAAGGAATTTATGAATTAAATGGAAAAACAATGGCAGCTCTGTTATGTCATGAGTAGGCATTTATTTATTTATATATTTATTTATTCGTTTATTTAGACTTTCTGGCATGGTTTATGGAGAAGCATACCTGCAAATCAGTCCAGAGTTCTTCTGACTGATGAAACATTTCTATCCTGATGGGTGTGGTCATGTCCAGGATGACTCCGCCCCCATCCACAGGGCACCAGCGCTCACTGAACAGTTCGATTAAGATGAAAATGATGTCATATGATACGACCTTCACACTCAAATCAATTGAACACCTTTGGGAGATTTCGGAGCGACTTCATTCGGACCATCATCAAAACTGAGATTGTCTTTTGGAGGAACTGTGTTCATCACTCAAGCACAACTCCAGAGACGTGTAGTGCTGTGGCCTGACAGCTTACTAATGTATTAACACTGTGGTGGTTTTTCCTGTAATTTGTCACTATATGTCAGATATTTTCTGCTGACTGAGCGGGAAAAACATCTGCAACTAAAATGAAGTGTGGTTTTTGCTCTTAGTGGATGAAAGTTTAATTATTTACCCCCCCTTTTTTTAACATTAACAGAGAGTACATGATATTTTCTTCATCTAGTTCTTTAAAAATGTTTGCTGTTTTAATTTAGTCACTGATTAAAAAATCAGTCTCGTTTGTGTTTTGCAGGTTACGACACCAGGCACACAAGGAGCTGTATGCATATAAACAGGTATTTAGCAACTACACACATTTTAAACAGTTGTATTAGCGCTCCTTCAATGGAATTTCAGGCTGTTGAAATGCTTATTTTAGCCTGTTCCTAAAGTTAGTGCCCCCCTACTATGACTTAATTGCGTTTGCAGTCTTCTCAGCAGTCTTAATGACCTCTACAAGGTCGAGCTCCTTCCTTCTCCTGCCAGATTAGACTCAGTTTATATTATTATATGATTAAAGCAAAGTGGTGTATGAGCTGGATTTGGAAATCAACATGTATAATAACCATGTGAGCACAATAGCACCTAATTATATTAGCACATTATTACTCATTTTTAATTACTTATTTTCTTTATTTATTTTTCTTTACTTATTTATTTATCTCTCCATCCCACCACCACTCTTCAGAAGATACTAATCATACTAATTAAATCAATACTTACACAAAAGAAAGAGAGAATAAGAGAGAATAAGAGAGTTAAGGAGTGAAAAGATGGCTTTATTATTCTATTTTTTAGAATTATTTATTTTTGGAATTTCCATTGCATTTAATTTTCCCTAATTTTGTTTTTCCCTTTTTTCAGCCCTTTGAGCTGCATTTCAATGTATGAAAGGTGCTATATAAATAAACGTTATTATTATTATTATTATTTTTATTATTATTGTTATTATTGCTGGAAAGCTGTGAGGATAACGTGCATAATTCCGTTACATAATTCCGAACACTTTGCAGATGACATTAAAAATTGCACACAGAAGTAAAGCTGAGTAATATGTAAAGCTGAGTCGTGACGGTTCTTCACATCTAATTATGCGCGTGGTGAGAGCATTACGCCGACAGCCTGCTTCCTACACGCTCAGGCCCTGATTCACTGAATGAATTTGCACTTGATAAATCACGTGATAACACGTGAGAACACAAAAAATATGGAAGTATGGATTTACTAACAGGGATGATGTAGAAATTGATTTTCACCTTCGCACGAGCAGAATAGCATCTTGTCCATTTTTTTTTTTACCATAATGAATGTGCAATACTTAAATATGCCAAATAGGGGGTGGAGTCAATTAAAGCAGATTCATTTAGCCTTTATGGTGTGATTTACCGCAAACTGAAAATCACTTCTCTACCATCTAAGCTAGCTAACTAGTTTTCTTGCTATCAATGTTACATTAAGTTAGTGAGCTAGTGAAGCAGGTAACTTCTGAGCTGCAGCATAAACACATTAGCTAATTATTCTACTCTTGGTAAATTGTCACAATCCTTCAAACTGACTGCTTTTTATCTATTTCCAGGTTATTCAGAAGGAAAAAGTCAAAGAACTAAATCTGCATGAGGTAAGCACCTTTACATTCACATCTCTGTGTGTGTGTGTGTGTGTGTGTGTGTGTATACTGTTATCTTTAACATTCAGAAGTTCAGAATCCAGTATGATTTTATTAGTCCTGTGCCTGGTGATGGTTAACTGAGTTACCATGGTAACAGTAAAGACTCGTTTAATGGCAATATTATTTTAAAAACTCTGATCATTTATTGATTTATTTCCTGCAAATTATAGCAAGGCAGTAATATTTCCACATGTGAACATAATTGAACTTTTAAACATGCTGGGTGATGTGATATCATACGTTATTAGCATATTTATTGTAGCTAGCATATGAGATGAGATTGTTCTAGAAACACGGCTTTAAAAGAAAAAAAAATCATAGCCTTCACCACTGTTGAAGTCCGGTCCTCCATGTTGTTTTGTTTGTTTTGTGTGCCTTTGTTTTGTGTCTGTTCCTGTCTGAGCCTGTGTCCTGTCATTGGTTTGTTCTCCTAATGTGTGCGCCTGTTCTGTGTTTCTTCCGTAGTTAGTTTGTTTTTGTTTCTAATTTATACCAAACTCTTTCTTTGTCTAATTGCAAAGTCTTACAGTGCATTTGGTTAAATTCTGAGTTGAGTCTTGGTTTCCTGTTTATGTGTACGTCTGCTTTATTTATTCATATTTTTGCCTCTTTTTGACTTTGTTTATGGACTATCCCAGTTTAGTGTTCTTTGAAGTATGCTATGGACTACGATTTTGATTTGCGGATTCGCCCCAAATAAAGAACACTCTGAGTTCCTGCGCTTGCGTCCTGCTGCCTCCCAGCACCACACAATAAATGATAAAAAATTTGTTTTGCTAACATAGTTTTAAAGCACTGACCATTGTTAATATCTACATATCATTCTGATGTAATTAGGAAGGAGGGAAATACAGGGTTACAGCTGGTACTGATGATGATTTCAAAAGAATACTCCATTTTGTTGAAGTCTGTTGCAATAGCTTTAGCATGTCATTACAGTGGCCAGCATTAATGATATTCAACTCCTCCTTTTACAAGCCCTATCTCCATATAAAGCCCCAAAACAGCAACACAGCTGCAAAAGTAATGTTAGAGTCGTATGATGGTGTTGATGGAGGCTGTGTTGCCAGAAGATCCTGAGAACAGCTTGCTAATATACAGCTTGCTTACAGAGAGAGCCTAAAAATACCCCCATGTTCTAGGGCTTGCTCACTTCCAAACGTGTGATCTCACATTTAAAATAGGAGCTGGGATTCTGTAAGCTCATATCCTGGATATTTATGTCAGTACAGTTCGGTACAAGCCACAGATGATTTGGCTTTGAAGGGTTTTTTGGTCAAATTTGGCTCTCCGTCAGTGGATAAGTGTAGAGATTGGCTCGGGTTTGTATATTTGTGAAGGAAACACAGAGCCGTGATTAGACTTTTAGTTTTAATCTTAAACAAACACAGATTAGCAAACACAGTCACACATAGTGTTGGTGCTAGTTCCATATTTATCCACCAAAAAAAAACAAAAAAAAAAAAGGATGGTTATCATTTTGTCTCTATGACGACAATTCAAGCAACGTACGCAATTCAAGTTATTTATGTAAAGAATAAAACACTCCTTGTTGTGCTGTTATAGGAAAATAATCAACCATATGGTGCAGTGATGAAGCTGAGTTACTGTTAACATTCCCAGTGCTGATTATTTTCCTATAACAGCATGTCTTGAAGTGTTTATTCCACTTATTCCACAGCAGTTTGATTTTTCTATTAAAGCATGACAAATACAGACTTTTTGTCCGTTTTTAGTTACATTTATTGCCCGAGAAACAAGTTAGTTCCTGTTGTCACTCACGTCTCACATCATAGCCACTATTAACAGTTGTTCCTTCACCTGCCTCTCTTTTTTCTCTCTCTTGAAGTTGTCATGTTACTTAAAATAAAGTTACAGCTTTACCTCTGTCTGTTACAAAGCGCTGACACTGGAGACTCCTTCCACAAATGTTAAATAAACATCTCTTTACTTCAAGAAAACACATTTAATATGATTATGTGGAGCATCTGCCATACAGGTCCCTGTGAATAAGCTGTTGTCTGGGTGGGATTAAAAATTATCACTTAAACAAAACAAAAAAAAAAGCAAAATTGATATTGTTACACCCATAAATCAGTGATCTGAGGAAGAACTAACCAGTTTTATTTATTATTTATAATTATTTCTAAATTATTTATTATTATTCATAAAAATACTTTTTAAAAATAAATTTTTATTTATTAGACGATAATTTTGATAAAATCTGCTCTCAAAGACAGAAGTACAACAACAATCCGCCATGTTTTTACGCTGTTCATTAGCAACAGTTCAGCTCTTAAATTAGCTTAAATGGTTGATTTTTAAGAAGTATGCTGCTTCCCTGAATAAAAACATGTCTCCAACACCAGCACCTTGGTGAAAAAAAGCTTAACAGATTTGCTCCCCTCTGCTATATATAGCAACTCTCTGGAATCTTTGCCTTGGCTTGCTGGATGAGTGCTAATGAAAGGCTAGCGCTAATGCTCCAGTGTGAATTTCCCAGCCTTAGCTTAGCCTGAGTTCTGTTTGTTGAAGCTAGAAACACTGAGTCATGAATATATCTGTAATGAAAAACAGCAATTATGCAAAGACTTGTGCCACTATTGTGATCCATGGGAAAATATCAGTCGCTAAGACACGCAAATCCTTGGAAAGACGCTAGCTGTTTACCTTATTGTTAAAGCCTCCCTGCAGAGCGCTTTATCTCTTTCTTACCTCACAGGGTCAAGGGATTTTTTATATGAAAAGCTCACGCCCTTGAGCTTTATAAAACAAGTGCTTGATTGCTATTTCCCCTGTTCATTTCGCACTGCTGCTATTTTTATCTCGCAGGCTTTGTGGCTCTCGTTGCTCAGACGTCACTGCTGGCGTGGTTTGGGTTTACGCTAGCTGTCGAGTGTAGAGACGACCTGCTGGCCTCAGCACGTCAGCACTTAACAACATTTCTGTGAATAGAACAAATCTGAATGAACACCTGTTTTTTCTTTTTTCTTCTGAATCTAAATTGGGTGGATGGTAGATGATTACTAATGCAAGGTGGTGGAAAAAATACGAAACATACCAACTTGAGTCCAAGTAATGCTGATGTAGTAATTCAGTTGAGTTAAAGTAAAAGTAGGGATCAAGAAAATGCAGTAAATAAGTCAAATTAGGTTTTATCATGGCTACAACTGGCGCAACAATCCCGAAAATCTGAGGAACGCATTTTTAACTAGCCAAGTAACAATGCACAGTATATAAAGAAAAGTAACGTTAGCTGGCTAGCTAACTTAGCCAAGTGCTGTTGGGGGTTTCAGTATCTTGCTAGATTTGTTTGCTAACTAGCAGGCTAGCTCATGTTAATTCATACATGTTTCTAGCTACATATCGAACAAATTACACATTATACTGAGCATTACATGCTGTATAGTCTGTAGCAGCACTCGGAATATATTTAACACAACATGTGATCGCTACTGAACATCGACCTGAAGTGTAGCTAGTCTAGCTCACTCAGCTAGCTAAGGGCTAACCTGTACATGTTTCCGCAGGTTGGAGGTTGATCTGAAATTGAATTATTTAAAATTTGCATATAGTATCTTTTAATTGGCTTACAGTCTTCCAGGTTTAAAATACATTATTATTATTTTTAAAACTCTGTAATGGTGCTGAATAATAAATTTAATAAATTTGAATATTTTATTCTTAAAAAACCTCAAGTAAAAGTACTATGATTTAATTGTACTTAATTATTTTATATATATAAAAAGGACCTTTACAGAGAAACATGTATTCAAGTACTGTAACAGAATATATGTAGATCCTCAGAATTCTTAAACTGTGCTAAATTTGTTGTTTTTTTTATTTAAACTTGACTTTTTTACTACTTTTGTATGAAACTAATTCAGTGTGTGATGTCACAGTGTGAGCCTGTCATGTTTAATATGATTGACAGTTGTGTAGGTGTTTTCAGCTGATGCTCCTGGAAGCCCCGCCCACATCCCTCCATCTCACAGTAGTAATGTTTTTTCCTGTCTCGTCTCGATTTTTCCATGTGAAAGATGCACTGTTTCTCCCCCTGTCCTGTCATTGGTTTGTTCTCTTAATGTGTGCACCTATTCTGTGTTTAACATCTAATTATTTTGCCTCTTTATAACCATCTGTTTTTTTTTTGTTTTTTTTTTTGCTTCATTGTGAAGTCTTACAATGCGTTGTTTAATCATTAATTCAGAGCCTTGTTTTCCTGTTTCTGTGTATTTTTTGTTGGCAATTTTCGACTTTTTGTTTATGGATTATTCCTGTTTAGTGTTGCTTTCCTTTTCTTTGACATTCGCAAAGTTTCGGTCTGTGCTCTCATCTCAAATCGATTTTTCCATTTGAAAGATGCACTGACGCGCCACCCTGACTTTCTGTCACGGCAAATGGAGAATGTTTGACAAGTGTAGACATGAGACAGGTGTAGAGTTAACAGTAGTGAGCAAGCATTCTTTCAGTTTCGGACAAAAGCGAAAAAAGGCCAACAATTTTTGTTGACTTGTGAAAGGACTGTATCTAAAACGTACATGTTTTTACTGTGTACTGCGTTTTTTTTTTTATTCTGCATAAAATTATTTATTTTTGGAAAGTTTGGAAAGTCTGCCCTTATTACTAACACATTAATGTAGAAGACATCAAATAAAAATTAAAGATAAAACATAAAAGATAAAAAACAAGAGTGACTTTTGTACAGTAATGTATATGATAAAACCTGATAAAATGGCTATTGAGTGTAAGGCTCTTAATAAACAGTTTACAGTACAAGCAAAGCTGACATCAGCAGCTTGGGTTGATCTTTTAATGAACTGTGTGCCAACAAACAATAATGACGTCTAAAACCATCCCGAGCCTGAATGTTCACTGCTGATGCTTTGGGAAATTGTGTCTAAGCAACATATTTTATTCACTCAGTTCACGGTTCTTGTTTTCCGTCCGCAGATCTGTGCCGTGTGCTTGGAGGAGTTCAAGCAGAAGGACGAGCTGGGGATCTGTCCATGCAAACACGCCTTTCACAGGAAGTGAGTATCAGCGCATGCATCAGCATTAAACATCAACAATTCCTGAAAATGGGAGGAGTACATAACATTTTGACCTCGTTAACGCTAACACGGGTAAAACGCATGATTTTTTTTTTGCTTTTCCTATCAGATGAAAACGGCATTTTCTTTGGAAAATGCATCTTATTCAAACCGAAATTAAAACATCTAATCCAGAAAAAGAGCACTCAAATAGACTTGGAATCATTATGCAGATCAGAAGCATTAAACATAAAAAAATTGAAACATAGCTTTCTGAAAATGCTGGCATATGATTGTCATGTGATCTGCATTAGCTCTTCGAATTCCACATTTGAATGTTTTGCATCGTGTATGAGCTACGGTGCAGCATGCCAGAAAGAGTGCTTTGAATGTTTGAAAGAATGTTTATGTTGTCAGTACAAAAGGAAATGGCGGAGAAGACGTAAAGGTCAAAGCTGAGATGCACAGTGCACATGTGCAGCGTGTCAGTTTTGTGTTTCACTGTGGACGGGAATCTTTTCAGAAAATAAAAATGTATATCTGGCCAAAAGATGAAAAGTTTACCTGTGTGTTAGCATGGAGTCAGGCTTTATTTCTGTGCCTGGATGTACAATGTATAACTATAGCTGTGAGAAATCCTTGCTGTGGTTCAGGTGTATAAAACATTTAGTCAAATGCATTTGAATATGAATTCATTTATAATGTTATGCAGCCATAGTGTTTGTATCACAATCAAAACTTTATGATTTGTATATTGACATTAATGTTTGATTTTTGCTGATAAAATCAACTTATATTCTATATATGCTCATTACACAGAGTATAACATCAAAGAACCTACATAGTTTATATATGTATGACGTATAGCTGTGAGGATTCCTAGCTGTAGTTCGTGCGTATGTATGTATGTATGTATGTATGTGTGGGACAGGAAGCTTCTAGAAATCAGCAGTCTGTACTGTTTAAACAGGACAGAGGTCTCTACTGGCTCAGTGCCATCTCCGCTCCCTCACCCCACCTCTCCACAGTGTGTAAACAGACCCAGCAGACCACCTCGGTAGGGGTCTGGGAGGAGAAAGGGGCCTCACCCCAGGCTAGATCTGTTATATAACACACACACGCCTCTACCTTCGAATCTTCACCTCAACATACACCTCGAAATACACCTCTACCTGTTCAAATGTTCATATTTATGTATTTGAAGCCCCCCAAAAAATCCTTTTAGTCACTTCATGAAAGTGTTAAAACTATGGAAGCCTTAATAAGTCAGAATTATGAGATAATAAGTCATATTTTTTAAACCAATAAGAATTTTGAGAACTCTGAATTGAGATAAGTCTGAGTTTGAGATGATAAATCAGAACTTTAAAACGATAAGTCAAAACCTTGAGAAAATAAATCAGAGTTTTGAGATAGTAATGTGGAGTTTTGACAAAATAATGTCAGAACCTTGAGATAATAATTCTGAATTTTGAAATAATAGGTCAGAAGTTTTATATGTGAGAATTCTGAGATAATACATCAGAACTTTGAGATATGTCTAGAGAAAGCCATTTTGAATTGAATGGCTTAAATATAAAAAAGAAAGGAAATGGAGTTGGTGCTACATATCAGTAAAAAGCAGACATTAATGTGAATAAACATATAAAAAATCTGAAACTTTAATGTTTAAATGGTAAAATTCTGTTTTTTTGCCTCCTCGTGATCTCTATTGTTTTAAAAAGAGAGGACTTTAGCTGTATTATGATTTATGTGATAGAAACACAACATTCGCTGTCTAAGAGTATAACGTTAAATATAAACTCATTCATATTCAAATGAATACAAATACTAATTTGTTTAAGGGATTCAGTTTGACAGCCCTAATTCCAGCACTCGTAGCTGTGCAATTGCTTTATATGAATAAAAAATCCTGGAAATGTCATCTCTCCTTTCGTCCCTACGGCTCCCGGTGTCCTAAATACAGCAGAGGACCCAGTGAATAATTCATCAGCGTCGATCTGTTTCTCTGTGTATCATCACCGCTTATAAACCACGAAATCTACACTAACATCAGCTCTCTCACAGACGGAGTTAACAGAATGGATATGCTCTCCTCCTGCAGAATCATCATGCTAATTCTGACATTTTCACTGCTGGAATTTGGAAGCAGGAACAAAAAGCGTCACCAATTTTTTATTTTTTCGTGAATTTATTTGAAGTGTATAAGAGTGAGCGATACTGTCCAAATCTTATCTTATATCATGATACAGTTACAGTCAGCTCTTTTTTTTTCTCGGGCAATAAATGTAACTAAAAACAGACAAAAAGTCTGTTTTTGTCATGCTTTAATAGAAAAAGCTCTTTTTTTTTTTTTTACTGCATTCATCCCATAAAATGATTATGATATACAGTCAGATCCAGAATTATTGGCACTCCTGGTAAAGAAAAAAAAGATTCTCATGCTGACACAGAAATGTAATCTTTCAAATTAAAGTAAATTTATTTTAAGAAAAACAAAACAAAACAAAAACCTTATCGAAATACATGTATAGTGTGAAATTCAATTAATTAGCCACAAATATATTTTTGTAACCTTTTTAAACTATATTTACCAAGGGTGCCAATAATTCCGGCGGTGACTGTATATCATATAGTTTGATTTGTTGTTATTTTGTTAAAGTTCAAATCAAGTTTGTTTGTGCTTAATCGAGTAAAATCATAAACTACAACTCATACTATAACTCATTCTAGTGTTTTTACCTTTTTTTTTACGTAATAAACAAGTTAAATATAAAAACATTAAAGTATGTTCTTAAGTCAGATTTCCACTTTGCTCTTACTTGTTTTGTGTAACAGCTAAAAAAACCCAAAAAAAAAACAATTCCAGCAGCATTAGTTCGATTAAACTTTTTTCACTTAGCATCTAATTTCCACTGCTGAGGTGCGTAAAGAAGAGTTAAAATAGAAGAGTTTATGTAAATTAACTTGTAATTTGGCTTAGAAACTGCCTACTAACTTTCCCCAAGTAAAGTTTGCTGAGCACTGTGAATAAAATCTCCCGCGTGGTCACTTTATTTTTCTTTACACAAAAAAAGGTCATGTGATATCATGCACCAGACTGAAATACTATGAAAATCATTATTTGTACAAATGGAGGAAACATGAATAGCTAGCTAGCTAAACACACAAATTACGTTCGAATTTGGAAAAAAAAACCTCCTAAAAAGTATTAAATTCATCTCACACCCTGTACGTACTGTATATTCCGTCCTTCTGTGTGAATGTGTGT
Organism: Pangasianodon gigas; assembly: GCA_022758105.1. Classification (NCBI taxonomy): domain Eukaryota; kingdom Metazoa; phylum Chordata; class Actinopteri; order Siluriformes; family Pangasiidae; genus Pangasianodon; species Pangasianodon gigas. Next base: position 1,541,326 of record CM040481.1, read on the forward strand.
GAAAAAAAGGTGTTAGCAGAGCCCATGTGAGGCAGAGTGATGAGCCCCAGAGAGCATGATGTACTACAGCTGAATAATTATTCTCACGCAGTGTCCCAGTACATTTTATTTCCCACGTCCTTTTTGTTCACTCTCTGTTCCCAATTTTTTCCACAAATCTGGTCCGGATCCTGGTCCAGATCCTGGTCCTGGTCCTGGTGGTGGCTTCAGGAAAACCAGAACACCTCTGGCTTGTTTCCACTGCTTCATTTTCAGAAAATAAAGATACTCAGTTGGACCTGTAGCAAAGGTGCCACCATTTACAGTTTAGCCACAGCATACCGTTCTTGCTAAGGTGATACAGGAGACACCTTTAGAAAAGAAAGTACGCTTTCCTGCTCTTGCAGCTAAAGCAGAGGTCAGACTGACCGCAAATAATATTCCACCATCCGAAAAAGCTGATTCACTTTAAAATTAATACTTGCTAATGTATTTAGACCTGTTTTGAGGAGGACTATTTCGTGATTGGCTTTAACCCTATTTTTATTCTTCTTTCCATCTCTCTTCCCCATGACCTCGCTCTATCGCTCTCAGGTGCCTCATCAAGTGGTTGGAGGTGAGGAAGGTGTGTCCGCTGTGTAACATGCCCGTCTTACAGCTGGCGCAGCAGCAGGGAACCTCTGAGACGACGGCCCTGACGCAGCAGCCCCTGCCTGGGGTGGAGAACCTGGTGTAGCCTCAATGTCCTCCTCTTTTCCTCTTCCTCCTCCTACCTCCGCCCTCACTCGCTCTACTGTACAGGTACACGACAAAAACAACAACAACAACAACATCAACAACAATCGGCGGCGTCCTCGCTTTCCGCCTCGGCAGATTGACCATCGGACGGATTCTCGTCCTACCATGATGACTGGCGAATCCCAAGCAAGATCGACGTTTTATTATTTTACTTTTAAGGGGGCAGTGAAGATTCGGACTGTTCCACACCAAAGCACTTTTCTGGGGACATCATCGCAAGAGGCGAACACAAACTATTTATAAAGAGACGGAAAAAGATGAATGATTCACAACAACGAACAAAAAGTGTTTTTTTTTTTAATTATTATTATTTTAACAAGCACTTTACTTGGACTCAACCTTAATCTTAATCGCTTGTGAAGAAGGTAGCAAGTTTTGTATTATTTCAATTAACTGTATTATTACTATCTTATTTTTCTTTTTTTTTTAGTGATGTATACAGAGCTACAGAATTGCGATCACTTAAATTAATACAATGTGATTAAAGAAGGGACGACAGTTTTGCACAGTGCAGAAGGGCAACGGTAGGAAGTGGAGTCTTTCTCGATGAAGAACCTATAAATGGAAGCGGAAATAGCATTTGACATTTGGCTCCCTGCAGAAGGCGTATGAGCCATTCATGAATGCTCTGGTGTAGTGCATCATGCTCTGGTGAAGGCATCCTAGGTGGATGGAAGTAGCTCTTCTGGGCTGATCCGAGACCAGTTTTGTGGTCATATTATAGTTAAGGTTTTGTCTCAGTGCAGAAGACGGGCGTCTGATTGGCTGGAAGATCTCAAGGCGTTGGCCAACCAAATGTGAATAAGAAGTTCAACTATGGAGGAAAACATCATGATACAAACTTTCTGTCGCTCTGTTTGGTAGTCAGTCCTTTACCTGCAGCACGTCCAAACAAAACGAATCGAAAGGAAATGTCCTGGTTGCTTTCTGGCTGTTGTTTACGCACTGAGGTTTCTTACACTGGTCCAATCTCTGAACGTCCTTCCATTGTGTAAAAAGAGACAGTGTGTAAGTCAAATCAAATTAACCACCTCCCACTTAAAAAACTCATCCACACTGCGCTCATTGGCCCAAAAAACGTTTCAATTGTTTCAATTTATGTTTTGCCTCTGAAAAACTGTGTCCTGTTTTCAAACTACTGAATCAAATTCAGTATCAGAACACATTTGAGATTGAAGACTCTCGAGTTACGCTAGACCCCTGAACTAAGAAGCGTGATTTGAAACGGTCACCTCGTCTCGAATGACTGATTTTGCAGATGTAAATTAACATTCTTCTATTTTTAAACGGAGACTCGCTCAGTATTTTAGTGATGAACAAAGTCGTAGTTGTTATGGTAACGTTTAACATGTAAATAGTTGAGAAAAGGACAAAAATCGATATCAAGATCATGTTGTGAGTGACAAACACTTAGCAAGCATAGCTAGCTAGCTGTTTGTTTCAATTTGGAGGCATTTCCAAATTGTATGTTGATAAATAGTCATAAATCCTGATATGTTCTGAAACCATTTTCAGTCACAGGAGTACTTTAACATGTACAGAATCAAATCAGCTAGCTCTTAGGAAAGGACTCGACTTGGAGCCTTGTGTCCCTGTGGATCATTTACGTAAAATTGTAACCTTTGTTGGTCTTGGCTCGGAAAGATGGCATATTTTTCCAGCGGAAGGAGAAGGCTCCAGTCAGGCACGTCGAACCAGACACACCCCCTACCCAACACTACAAACATAAAAACTACAACTCAAGTCAAGGCAGTCACATGATCATCCCAGAGGAACCCACATCCATGTTTATGGACAGTCCCGACTGTGGTGTGTACGCCCCAGAGCCAGAGCCAGCAGGGTTCTAGCATCGTTCAGCATGTCTAAAAAAAAGGGTTCCAGCACTTTGTATCTGATACACAAAGAGCTGTAAATGCATTAAGCGCATTTCGCTGCAGCACTTCAGTCAGCAGGTTGCACCTTTATTGAATCTGCGCTCTGGTGCTTTCCCCATGGCTGCATTGTTCATGGTGTAAAGTGCTGCGTAGGGCACTTTCAATGGAGGTCAGAGGCTTTAAATAGATCTTGTGGGTTAAAATTTTATGAAAGCAGAAGCATTCTTTGTCGCAGTGGTAACAGTGGTGAAAGCTTTGCTCATTTTAATGCCGTGTGTCCAATTCCAATCCCAAATCTAATGCTTTTTAGGAGAGCTGTTTGGAAAATCTTTAAAATTTGTCATTATTAATTCTCAGTTATGGTATAAGGATGTACATTGTTTGATTGCGTCCAAATTTGCCAAGAACGTAAGCTCATTTTACACACTAATCTCAATACTGGTGCATGTTCATTAATGGAGAACTTCTTCTCTTCTTGTCTTAAAAGATTCTGACTACAACCCTTAATTCGTTACGGCAAATGATCAGCTATGAGGCCATGCAAAGATGTGCAAAGCCAAATCAAACTGGGACAGAAGAAATAAAAGGAGTCTTAAGTGTTCAAAATGTGTAAAAATACGTCATCATGTCTTTAGCGTATCTGCGAGGGATGTTGTGAAGAACGTTGAGTTGAACTCCCCTGCTGTCTGTTAGAGCCTTGACACAGCAAGCCGACTGAGAAGCCATCGCTAAGCGTTTAGCCGACTGTTGCGTGTTGCGCACGTCATGTGTTTTGCGTTGTTGGTACTTCTCGGATCCTGTTAACCCCAATTTCAGCCAGTCATAGCATGGATTCCTCTGAAGCTCTGCATAGAGCATGCTAACGTAGAATTCCAAGCTCTAGTGTTCAACAACCCACGGTTGTAGCATTTACAACATTGGTGATGCATAACATACTTTTTAGTACAGTAGTATTCCACTCGTGACATGCCATACGACATAACTGGAACGTTTTCTTTCACGCTTACGTAGAATGTCTGTGGTCGTCATTTGAGGTCTTCACGATGTGTTTGAGCACACAGATTCATAAAAGACAGCAACTATAGGAGGAAGTTATTTGAGTTTTGAGTATAAACCCAGATTACTCACTACTGCCCCCTCCTGGTTTTTCTGCATGCAGACGCAGAACGTACTTGTGTGTTGGTTGTCATTTGTTGTCTTTGTGGTACGTTCTAGGTCAACTTTGCGTGAAAGATGTGTGACAGTAGAAGGCAGTTGTTAGTCTGTGTTCATATTATTTGTATTATTACGAACGATTACTAATGATTACATGCATTCTTGGTCGTTTTCGGAAAAGACGTGAGATGACAGTGAGACAGTAGGAGGCAGTTATTAGTGTATCTTTATATTATTATTTGTATTATTAACTATACAAACTACTGCCCCCTCCTGGTGTGGAGAGGTTCCCTTTTACGCAGATGCAGAACGTTTGTGCGTTTTTTGGTGTTCGTTTGTCGTAAATTTTTGGAGGAATTGGATGAAGTCATCAGCGTATCTTGGTTGGCCCTCAGTGTTTGACGATGGCTTGTTGTGTCACGGCTCTTAAAAGCCACAAAGATCACTGAGATTTGATTTAAATGCCAAAGTGTCACTTGACGTTGGCGTCATCCTCATTCTGAAAGTACAAGTCTGAGGACTTTAATCTAGAGCGGAGTCATCTTTAAATTGTTTGCGTAATTAATTGTCCAGATTGTAGACTCTGGCCTTGATATTGTGTAGTTCTTTCCTTCTCCCTGTCCCGTCCTGTCATAACCCTCATGGTTTGTGGTGTACAGTGTTTTCTAGCGTTCCACCTCCTCATGCTGTGTGTCTGACCGATTAACCCTTGCACTCACACACCTTCTCCCCTGTGTTTAACACTGATAATGTTTGTGACGCTCACAGACATGGTTGTAAAACTAAGAATTCTGCAGCAGAATATTTTTTTGGAGACATTCTTGCTTGTACAGTATTTGTAAGCTCTATTTTTGTATATTTAATTGACATTTTGGAGAAAATAAAAAGAGAAAAAAAGAAGGAAGATGTTCTTTTATTTCATTTGTTGTTTTGCTAATTTTGTTTTATTCATTTAAAAAATGTTGCATGTGATTGACTTGAACTGTAAATAAAAATTACCACATTTTGGAGGTAATAAAAGCAAAATCTTTGCACTGTCATTCTTGCTTCATTTCTGCCAGAGACATTATCAGGAGAGGAGATAGTTCACTGATTAAATAATGCTTAACATGGCAGCTGTATCCTGCTACAGGAAATCCAGCCTTTTTATTAAAAGATCCAGCCCTTTTTTGTTGGTAATGTCTCTGCTCAAAAAAATCAGGTTCCAAAGGTTCAACTTACAATAATGTTTATACTGTCGTATAAACCCATTAACGGTATCAGGTTTGATATCTCGTAGCTCGCTACCTTGCAGAGTTGGTTGTTGGTGGCCACACCCCCTAAATCAGCATCATATAGTAATCAAACAAAGGAATCAAATCCATATTAATGAGCTAATCAACTCAATATCAATGAATGAATCAAATCTGATTCAATGAACAAATCAAATCCAGATCAATGAATGAATAAATTCTAAATCAATGCACTAATCAAATCCAAATGAATGAAAAAAATCTAATCTGAATCAGTGAATGAATTATATCATAATCAATGAACTAATCAAATCCAAATGAATAATCCAAAATAAATAATGAATCAAATCTGAATCAGTGAATGAAATGAATTATATCCTAATGAATGAACAAATCAAATCAGAATCAATGAACAAATCAGTGAATGAATCAAATCCAAATCAATAATTGTATCAAATTCAAATCATTGAACTAATCAAATCCAAATTACTGAACAAATAAAATCCGAATCAGTGAATGAATTATATCCTAGTCAATTAATTTATCAAATCTGAAACAATGAACAAATCAATGAATGAATCAAATCTGAATCAGTGAATGAATCAAATTCAATTCAGTGAATGAATCAAATCCGTGTCAGTGAATGAACCGAATCTGTCAGCTTGGAGATTTCTTTTGGCTTTATAGGTCTCTCTCATCCATGTATTGAGAATAATGACTTTGTGTGTGTGTGTGTGTGTGTGTGTGTGTGTGTGTGTGTGTTGCTATATTTCACAGATGAACAGATCAGCCTCCAATTCATTAAAAAATAAAGTAAGAAACCTAACAGAAGCTGAGAGTTACATAACCCACGTTGGCGTCTGTAGCAGACTGAGGAACCTGTCACACACACACACACACACACACACACACACACACACACAAACAGTGCTGTCACTGCGGCTTGGCTGGACTTCCATTAATCAGTCCTTTGTCCTGGATTCACACCTCGAGAGCTGAATTCTCCACTGAACTTTTAACAAGAAGAAAACTCTAAACAGGAGCCAAAAAACTCTGTTAAGTTCATTTTCACCAACTTGAGAGGAAACTGGTATGATCTTTGTGACAACTGTAAACTACTTAATACTTACTAATTATACTTATTATAATTGGTTAGCTAATTATTTCCTTATATTGATAATATGTCTATAATACTTTAAACACTGAAAGTAAACATGTGTTGGGTCACAATATCTGAAAATCCATCCATCCATCCATTTTCTTACACAGGATCACAGGGAGCCTGGAGCCCATCCCAGGGGCACAAGGCAGGGGACACCCTGGACGTAGTGCCAACCCATCGCAGGGAACAATCACACACACACTGTGGACAATTTGGAAATGTCAGTCAGCCTACAACGCATGTCTCAGGACTGGGGGAGGAAACCGGAGTACCCGGAGGGAACAAACTCCAAGCACACAGAGCGGAGGTGGGATTCAAACCCCCAACCCTGGAGGTGACAGGCGACAGTACTAACCACTAAGCCACTGCGCCCCCATCTGAAGATCCTCAGCACAAAATAAAATTTTAAATAAAATATAATGTAATTCTGAGGAAACCCTGCCCCAAAGTGAAATTGACTGATGGGTAAATTAGTCACGTGACCGTGTACCTGAAATCTGGACATGTGTTTCACTTCACATGGGTGTTTTTTGTGCTCTAACACACTCATCAGCTTAATAAATCCTTAAAACAATCAATTACACAGGGTGTGTGATAGCAAAGTAACTAAAATGATGTAATTTATAAAAACATATCATGTATAATGTATATGTGGGGGTTTGAGGCACAATAATTATATCTCATACATTTATTAATAGTCAGTAATGAAAAGTGTCTTTATTTGGGTCAATTAATAAGTTGTGTACTGCTTCCCCCTGGTGGCCAGTGTGCACTCAGGAAACACTTTCAGTTAGCTAACAAACTGATACTTGGTGTCTTTAGTCATGCACTAGAGCTTTAAAGCTAATGTTGCTAACAAGTAAGAGAACCTTATAGCCCCCAGTTTAGCATCACGCACTAAATGCACATGTGTAAACCTTCACACAGCGGCGTCTCCTCAGTCAGCTTTGTGGAGTTGTTCAGTGTCTTGAACAGTTGTTGATGTGGTTTCTGATGCTGCATGACATGATGTTATCTATAAACATGGACAAAAAGATTAAAAAAAAAACAGCCATAGCACCATCACTATAGCTTTCCTTACTTTGGACATCCAACATTCAAGATTAATTTTCAACATAAACATCAGACATTTGTAGAAAAAAAATACTTTCAAGGTTTTAAGATGAAGCAAATCACAGAATTGATGGAACAAATCCCAGTTAATGGTGTAAGAGGCCATGCTACACCACCGGCAGCCAGCAGAGGGCGGCAGCAGCACACAGTGAGAGAGAACTCAGTTACCCAGAATTCTCCAGGCTGATTAACCTGGATTGCCTGCACCTGCCAGGCAGCATACTTAAGGCCAAGCTTTGACCCAGTACTTTGTCACACCTTTGTAGAGGGGTGACTGGTATGGTATGTCAGGGCTTTGCCTGAGGAAAGAATAAAAGAAAAAGAAGAGAAAAAGGAAAACAAGAATTAGAAAAGAAACTGAAAAGAAAAGCAGAAAGTGGAGAAAACAAGGGAGAGGAGAAGTGCGGTTTAAGGCATGGCCAGGGAAGGAGAAAGAAACTGAGACAAAGATATAAGACCCAACTGAAAAGAAAAGAGAATTAATGGATAAGAAGCATCTCTGGGGGAAAAATATATACCTATATAGTGAAAACAACCCCTGAAGAGTCTGTGTTGTGGGAGCCCATTCTCATTTCGATGCTTTATTTGTCCCTATTTAGTCAAGAAGATTTTTATTTGTCAGATTCCTTGAGAACGCCATTTTGGCATCTCCTTTGTTTGCTTCTGTCCCACTTTTCCCCCAGCTCTGTGCTGTAGCAGTGTCTTCTCCATCTCTAGAAAAAACACCTAGTGGCTCTTTTTTCAAAGTGCACAAAAACACTCAAACCCTTCCCTAAACCTTCACCTTACCTATATATAAATCCTGCTTGTCCATTTATTTATAAGCAAGCAGCGGTTTTCTCTCTGCAGTCCACTCTGAACCGTCCCGTACCAAATGGATTCCACAGCGCTGTTGGATTCTGGATTCTGATTGGTCAGAAGGTGTTGATTAATTTTCTATAACAGCAGCTGTGACAGTAGTGCAGCTGCAAATCACAGGTTTATGTTGAAATTTTGTGTAAGATGTTTAACATTTATGGAAGGAGTCTCCAGTGTCAGCGCTTTGTAACACTCAGAGGTAAAGCTGTAAATTGTCGTTTTAGGACATGAAGTAATTTAGACTTTACAGTTTCTCGGTAACGTGACAAAAAGCTGCACAAGCGTTTTGTCTTTTTAACTAAGAGAGGCTGGTGAGAAAACGACTGTTTATAGCTTCTATAACGTATGAGATAACAGGAACGAAGCTGTTTCGAGGACTTTCCACGACATTTAAATGTAACTATAAATGGATAATGAGTTTGATTGGTCGTTCATTAATAAATAAATTGTAATCGTTGGTAAAGTGCAGTGGTGTAAGAGGAATAAAGCACTTTGGGGTGTGCTGTTACAGGCAAATAACTCCAGCATGGTCCAGTGTATTATGATGATACAAAATGAACAGTTGTAGAATTTGTAATAAAAAATCACACGGACACAGACATGCCATTTTACATCTTTTTTAACTTTCATTGGCTGTATTTTGGAATAAAATTGCATGAAACCCAGAATGTAAACATTTGTATCTTATAATCACACACGTGTTGGCGAGTTTAATTAAGAGCAGGCAAAGCTAGTGAAGCGAGCGATGGAGTTCAGTCAGCAGAAATCAGGCCAGGCAGCGACAGGAAGGTTTGTACAGGAGTGTTGGAGTGACACGGCGGTGCTCCGTGTGCAGTCTGTGTAAAAAAAAAAAAAAAAAAAGAGCAACCGTCGTTTGTACACCGTGTTCTCAAGGATCCAATGTGCCGAAAGTCTGAAATCCTGACAGATGGATGTAAAGTACATTCACAGCAGGAACATGTGCAGAAGAGATACAGCTCCATACATAATGCTTTACACTTTAAGGGGGGAAAAAAATGCTTTGGTGAAAAACATGACAATTTTCCACTTGTGACAAAAATGTGTTCGGTGTCCAGTATTTGGTTCTTTAATTTCACGCTGGAGCTTCGAGGCTAATGTGGCTAACAAGTCTGTCTCGCACATTGTTTTCCATAAATACATAAATACTCAAACATTTATTCATATATACTTACTTTAAACAATATTGTTAAGCTCCATAATGTTAGTTTGGTAAATAATTTTGTAAACATAGCATTGAATTTCAACTTTTTCTGGTCGTTTTTATCTAACATTACCTAGCATTAGCAAATAGCTATGTTCATGCTAAACATTAGCACATCTCTTCCTAATTTTAACAGAACTGAAACAGATGTTTTTCAGTTCATTCAAATTCCAGTTTCCTCAGATGCATGGCACTTTTATGTACGCAGTTGCCTCATTTCCAGGTTTAGTTGGAGAAATTCGTGCTTTCTGAAACGCTGTACTCACATCATATGGAGGGAAAAAAAGATAATTCCCACCTTCCCACTGAGGAAAAAAAAAAAACATTCACAATGAACCCTAAGTCAGAATTTTGGGACGTTCCAGACAGCCCCAATTTCATTTACCGAACCTGGAAGTTAGACAATTGACTAAGGAACTAATCTTGGAATTTTAGTTTATACGTATTTAACATAAACGCAGCTCTGTGCTAATACTAACTAATATTCAATAAAAAAGTAGAACCATTAAAAAAAAAACATAATTGGTTGACATAATTGTTTTTTTATACGCTGTAAGGTGGAAGGTGCAAATTTGCTGTTATTCCCATCCTGTAAATGTCCAAAATGGCCGCCCCATAACTTCAAAATATTCAGCTACATGGTCACACCAGGCATCTGTTTGCTAACCGACATCATTTGTGATAAGTGGAAAATTTAGGTTTTTCGCCAAACTATTCCTTGGCACAAAGCTGATCATACTGTAGATAAAAAATATTCCAGAGGCATCTTACAGGCGTAGCCAGCACTGAATCCAGAAGAAGAGACAGAAAGCAGGAACAGAACATTTCCAGTAAATGATGAAAGTAAAATCATGACACTGATATTGATCTGTACAGTATAAATAGTGTATAGCAGTGCAGGAATGTGCGATTCCACAAGTTTAATCAGGAAAACGAGAGCAATCTTGTTCTCACACTTCATTCTCACACACTGTGTCATAAATATAATGTAGCATTGTTATTCCACGTACACGTCTCATGTGCAATGAAGATAAATAAACTACCGTCATATCGGCGTCGTAGGCGCGCGTCGTCTCGACAGCGTTAATAAGAGCTCATCGTTTTCTTCGCATTATGGATACAGATCTTTACAGAACAGCCACACGAGAAAAAGGGCACGACACCGGGCACTTTAAAAACAAACACCACTAGAACTGATTTCTACAACGGCCTTCGTAGTCGATAAAACGGATGTGCTTGCACCGGTGCAGGCTGCACGTTCTGTAGGTTCCGTCTGGAGCAAATGGGACTAAAAGACGGAAATTACGTCACAAGCTCTGTTTCTATGTGCTAAGAATGCATGAAGAAGAAATATTCGGCTAGTTTATTGTCTAAAAATTGACACTGATGTACCAGAGATGGTTTCAGGACCTGTGGGTTCTCCATCATTAAGACTAGCCATTACCTTTACCTTAAATATGATTTATATAAAAGTAACCTATTAAAGCCTAGGTAAACTTTTTAAGAAGAAAAAAATCATTTCCACCACAGGAACCTTTTCTGGAACTCTTTCAGGAACCCAGGAACTTTTACCCAGCAGTGACATGAAGCGATAAAGCAAGCTTTCATTAATTTCCAGAGTCAAGGGGCCAAGCAGCCGCTAGTGGGCGGGGCAAAGGACACACAAATTGGGCAACTTTTAACTTCATGCAAATAAGAAGCCATTGTGGATGATCGAGGAATGTTTTCTCTTTCCTGGGGTTTTGATTCCTAATTTTTGTTCCTACTCCCAGATCTTGAAGTGTTTGTTTTACCCAAAACAGAACCTTTTTCATAAAGCAGTCATTCATTTTCAAAGAGCTGGAGACTTTCCAGCGCTAGGGGGCTAAGCAACCATTAGTGACACACTGGGCGGGGTGAGCGTGACACATTGAGCAAAGTTTAACTTTATGCATATGAGAAGCAAAGGGATTTGTTGAAGACCAATAAGAATGAGAGATGGTGGTGTTTCATGTTTTCTCCTCACTCAGAAACAGTATATTCATTTTTTTTTGTTTCCATATTCGTTCCTATTCGCAGCTCCAGACCCAGCTGATGAGACTTGCTGTGCTGCTACAAGCTGGAGGTTTGGTTTACCCAAAACAGAATCTTTTCCAGGAACTCGGCAACTTCACCCTGCACTCACAGCAGCACCGACATTACAAGTCTCAAATCCATTCATTTTCAATGAAGTTTTGATTTCGGCAACGATAGGTGAAGCAATCACTGGAGAAGTGAAGTGAGTGCTGTTTCAGTACATCAAATACTTTTAAGCCTGTAAAATAAATGTCAAATCATTTTTAGTTCCTTTTCCAGAATAGCTTCTTTTCAGACCAGGAACCATTTGGAATGGAGTTTGTCAATAGTTCCTGGTGGTTCAGTTTATTCAGCTGTTGTGTGTTGAGAGATGAGCAGCAGTATGAGAAGATCTGGTGCACGTCTCAGAGGAACTGAAGTACAGAAACATTGTGTTCCTGGTTGCGTCTGTGTCTCGTCTCATGTTCACGTCTCATCTGTGAGCTAAAACAAGTTTCAGCATTCGCATGTTGATGAAAATGGCATGTTGGAGGTTGTGAATCTGTAAAGCTCAAGTTTGACCAATAAATGTAGAAAGTCTCTTCGATCTCAAACCAGGTCCCAAAGGTCTAAACTCAGTTCTGGTTCCTTTAGGTGGAAATGAAATGTTTCCGACAGCCAGAAAAGGTTCCTGCAGTAGAAACACACCTACAGAATCTCCCACTGAGCCTTATTTGGGTGCATTATATGAGATGTAGCTAATGGTAAAGCTGTTTTTACTGACAAATTAGCATTTTGGCTTAAAAGTAATGGAATCTTACAGAACGAGCAGTCGTGACCTCGGAAAGAGCTCAGATAAAAAGTGCATCATCTGTCAAATACTGCAAAAAGCTCCACGTTAAACAAAGTGACATCGAATAACACCTTAATACTTAAACACTAGCATTTTCCTTTTTTTGTTTATCATGGTGCAAAGATTGTTCAGTCTAAAAAATGAAACAGCAAGCAGTAAAGCTCTTGCGTCTAATATTCTAGCAACTATCATCGTCAAACAGTTACGAAGGCAACAGGATGTATTATGCTTGAACACAAACATGCCAAACATCATTATAGACATTTTTTATAGAAATAAATAGTTTGAATAAACTCTATGCTCTCTTTTTAAATAATTTTCCATCTCTATAGGACTCTGATACACATTCAATATATAAAGCATCTATGATACACAACATACTGCAAATTGAACACGACTCTTTTATAAGAGATGTTTCATGTGGTTGACTCGGGAACCACAGAAGGAACTTTGGAAAGGAAAATAAAATGGAGCTCAACGATGCTCCGGGACTTCTGTTGCTTGCTTTTTTTTTTTCGGATATTCACACAATGTAATTCTTCGGTTGTGCATAAATAATGTATGTACAGCTTTTAAAGTCTTCAGGAGACAGATTGTCGGGAACTGAAAATGTGGCCTTGGTGAAGGAGTGCATCATTCCGTCGTCCACCACGAATCTGCAATTTGCAAAATCAACCAGATCTCACCATGTCAACATCTAAAAGTGGTTCCTTCTACCTTCTACTTGGAAAAAGTCACCAGCGAATGCCTCAGACAAACTGCAGAGTAGAATAAATTTAGGAGAAACTCAAGCCCTGTGGGAATTTAATACAGGAAGTACTGCACCGCACAACAGGAAGTGATTCCCCCTGGACTAAAGCACTTGGAGTAGAAAGGTTGGCGCTCTAAGGCTGGCTCAGGGGAGAACACCAATGCCTGATGGATAATCGGTACATTACTGTGAGGTCAACAAAATCCTCACAACTCCATCTGCATCACTGTTATTGCATTTGCTGAAGGAGTGCTAGAGCTATGACGTACTGAAACATCTCTCCAGATGTTAAGTCGTGGCTTAGCAAATGTCAAAATATCAAACACGACCAAGATGGAAGCAAAGGTTTGTGAGAAATGCAATAAAGGTCTCCCTAGCACAGATAAGAGATGATGGAGGTGAGCAGAAGAATGTATTCCAACATCTACTGTGAGCCATTCGGTTCCAGCTTTACACTTTTAGCAAAAGGGTTCTTCAAGGGTTCCTTGGTTCTCGAGACCATCTCTGATGGGGAAAACCCCTGTTTAAGGGTTCACCCAGAGGAACAAACCAAACAACTCTTACATGTTCCAGATTTGCCCTTTTTCCTAAGAGTGTAAAATAAGATGTTGGTTTTTTCATCCAACCAAACCAGGTGTTAAAATGTAAGCGAACGTATCATCAGTTAAAGGCAGATTGTGAAAGATGCCACACCTGAACGATATGACACTGTGATATTACGTCACTATACAGGTTTCTGAAAGTAGCGTAAGTAGGGCTGAGCAATATGGCGATGTAAAATTATAATATCATAAAAATTGTGTCACAATACACTTTTTGAGCCATCTCAGACATCGTGATTATCTTTTTATAATTTTTTAAAAAAATAATCTGCCACATATTTGTATATAATTTTTTAAATGGTTAAATTGCATTTCTTTAATTTATTATTAGAACTTGGTTTTCCCTCAGACATTAAATCAAAAAGCATCATCAAACTAATGAAACGTTTCTAAATGCAACACTGCTGTTTTTATTAGCAAACCTATATATTGATACTTACCGTGTATTCTAGAAATTTCTCTGAGTGTTGCGATATGAAATTTGTCATCAGCCATCCCTAAATGTAAACACTTTCATAAAACTGTTGTCAAACTGTTTCTTCAAGAGTGTGGGGGGAAAATCAGGTGCTTTTGGATGATGTGAGTGAGATTTTGGAGCCAAGATGGCAAAATGAACACTGACTATTTTTTGGTCGTTTTGACGAAGATGTAACACGATGTACGAAGATATAAAAATTTATAGTTGTATTTTAGTAATTTGGCTATTATTTCAATTCCCAATTTCTTTGTAAATGGAGCAGATTGTTTTCCAAATCCACAATCCCTTTACAGGCTTAATTAAGGCTGAATTCTGCTTAGATGTAAATAACACACATCACATGATTTTTGCAAGAGGAAGAGGAAACTCGGGAAACAGGAGATCCATTCACTCCACTGGGAAATTCTAGGTATTTCACCAAACTGTGCTCATTTTTGTTATTAATACACTGTGACTATTTTTGAATCTAGACAAGTGTTTTCTAGGGAGCTAATTTTAAGAAAGAACAACATGTATAATCAGCCAAATGAAAGGTGATGTGGATGATGCAAGCTGGCACACCCACTTATTTAGACACGAACTTTTTATCCCATTGAAATGGGCTACACTGTATACAATCTTTGGTTCTACTAAATAATTAGCAATGCCTCCATTTTTATCCCAGGGGAAAAAACAGATTGCAGCCACGCCCCCATTTTTTATTGGCTTATTCTTTAAGTTGGTGAATTTGCACAGTTTAGTGTCACAGATTACCCTTGTTTAAAGCAAAATGAACCAATACGAAAGCGAATCAAGCAATCGTGTCATCCTGTGTTCTTTCTGAACTGTTGTCTTTTCCTGTTCATGGGATACTAGCTATTTTTGTGACTTTTATTCACATTCAGTCAGACCAGTGGCATTGTTGCTGGCATTATTGCCAGGTAGCTAGTTGGCCATTTAGATATTTTTCCTTCCTTTCCCTTTTTTTCAGTAAATGTTAACTAAAATTATGGAAACTGCCAGCTTTTTACATGCCTAAATGTTGTGCACTCTGTTAACAAACCTAGATATCGTAATGTATCGTATCATGAAAGTCTTGATATGTCAGCCATATTGCCCATCCCTACAACTATGGCACCTTGTACATGTTTATTTGAAATGCATTAACTGGAAGTAAATGGTGGTAATGAGACCTGAGCTGCATGGAAGCTACATGAGGTCAATGTTTTAAAAAAAAAAATAGACTTATCACATATTGGAAATAAAATTTGAAAGAAAAGCACCATGTCAACTTAATGTTGCTTTTCGATGAGGCACAATATTCCACGGATGCAGAATGTCGGATGAACAGGCGCTTGATGTTAATGAGTCTAACCTCCAACACGGGGCATGAATGGCACGTCGGAGGTCACCACAAAACCACATGCAGATCCAAAACTCACTACATTAACGTCACATGTGGTTGTTTCCAGAGCTGGATGATGATAGGAGGATGATACTGCATGAAAATCTTTCACGTTCGTTGGCATTACTTCTACGTCCTGCTTGCTTGGATTTGACTAGAAAAAGGTCAAATTTCTAATCTGTTTTTTTGTAAACCAGGAAGCTGGTACTCTTATTGTGCTGGAGTGTTCTTAGCAGTACACTCACTAGAATGCTAATCTGGGTCAATGATATTTTAAATTTCATTCCTGTTTAATACCAATTAAAAATCTGCACCACATACCCTCAACTCCAAGTCCGTTTTCTGTAACCGTGTATTTTATATGTGTGGTGTTCCACAGCTCTGTATTCTAGGACCTTTTCTTTTCCTTTGCTGAAAATTCCCGGCTGCAGCTCTGTGCTATAAATGTATCCAGTGAAACTCGATCTCATCACCGTGATCTGAAGCTGTCGAGCTTGTATCGAGACTTGAAGACTCTGTGTTCTTCATAAGATTATCGGTCGAAGCCAAAACCTTGAAAGTCGATTAGCTACAGGCGAATAAATTGTATCTTCAACATAATACTGTAGTGAGAAGTTTCCTGTTTTGTCGTCGTCACGGTAGCTGAAACTGAAGTTAGAGATTCAGCTTCTTCCATAAAGGAGAAGTTGGTGGTTTTAAACAGTTCATGTCGCAGTGGAGGGCGTTAGCAAAGACCATCAGCCTTTACATGGAGGATTTTGGAGAAACCCGGCCTCTTCTTTAAAGCCTGAAGAGAGAAAGTGGCATTTTAGGGGATGTATACTTTACTTTATCTGAGTGTAACACCAATGACCAAAAATGAACAAAACACTCAATCACATTTCCATCAACACCCCAGACTCTTTACTTCTTCTATTTTTTTTACTACCTACAAATCACATGGTTAAAATAACATTTTCGTTCTAATATGTTACCGTTTCTATAATAACAGCTCATTCACAGGGAATTAATGCTCCACATTAATGGATTAAAAAAAGTGTAATCACATCACTGATATGGCGAAGTTTTCTGTAAGGAGACGTTTATGGAAGGAGTCTCCACTGTCAGCGCTTTGTAACAGTCAGAGGTTTACGCTTTGTGGTTTCTGGGTAACATGACAAGCTGCAGTTTTTTCTTTTTTTTTTAAGTCTTGACTTCAAGAGAGAAAAAGGAGAGATGGTGAGGGAATGACTGTTTATAGCTGCTATAATGTAAGTGAGAACTAACTTGCTTCAAGGATGTTCTACAACATTCAGTATAACTACAAATGGATAAAAAATATGATGCAATGTTCTTTAATAAGTAAAAATTGTAATTGTTGGCAATTTCACATGATCACTCAGTATTTTACTAAAACAGCATGACCAGTGTTTTTTATTCCTCACCTATTAATAAAACTTGCGATTTTATTTAGCTCATGGATGGCAAAACATTCCTATAGTCTAAAAATTTTACCCTAAAGAAATTGAAACTAGAATCCTACATTTGAAAACAATGGAGGAACGAAAACGAAGACCTCGTGAGCTAAAGATCATGTGATCACCATTGTAGTACTTTTTTTTTTTTTCATCCATCAATTACGCAGCCTGTATAAGACAGATGGCTTGAACCTCACCGCAGTCTCGCACTACTTTGGTGCAATCTTCAAGATGATTCATTTTCACATTTACACTTGACTCACGAGTCACCAGCAGTATCAGTATCAGGACTCCCCAAAGTGGTTCATCATTAATGAATCGCTGATTCACAGAGTTGGAGACAGGAAAGCCCATGGCCTCTGACTCAACAGCAGCTTCGGCTGGTTAATTTTAGCCCGGCGGTAGGAGGATTACACAGATGGGAGATCTGCCTCCAGCATCTTCGTGCCTGCTGTTCACTTCGAGGAGGCTGATTAAAAACCTATTTCATTTTTTGGTGCAGAGTCTCTGCTCCCAGAGATGCAAACTGCCGTTTCTGTAGAAGCAGAACCTCACAGAGACCCACAAAATGTTGATTCATTCAATACCTCCACCATTTTATACACATAGATTAGTTTTAGTTCTAAATAAACCAGCCGAGAGAAGAGATCGCCTACGCTGCGAGTAATCTGCTCTGGTTCTCGCCATTTTTCTTAAAATAACCAAGTCTTTTTTGCATCAGCCTTCAACAGAGGAACATTCACATAATTTGTAGTTGATTTGACAAAACTACAGAGTATTTTCCCAATAATTCCATAAATGGATATAATTTGGATTATAACAGCTATGAGGAAAATCTTGAATATTAGGTGTATTATTACATTAACACAATTTTTTTTCTGATATGCAAGTATGTTATGACCTATTGTCTCATCTGCATATTTAAATCATTAAAAAAAAAGTCTATTTGAAATTGTTCTGAGTACATAAAATTAATTATGCCTTTACAGCCCTTGTATTTCCTTTTAATTACGTACACTATTTATTAAATTTTGGAGCCTTTAGCTGGCAAATAATTTAAATGTATTTATAGTATTTTTTATTCAATAGGGATAGGTTTTTCTTTTTGCAAAATTAAAAGTGCTATAAAAATGTTTCTCATATTTAGAGCTCATTTTTTGTGGGTTATTTTTGTGTCCATTGTCTTATATATATAAATTTTTTTTTAAGCCATGCTGCTAGCCATGTAACTGCTTCTAGCATATTTTTCAGCATTGTATTGCATGTCTTTTCCCTTTCTCTTGTCTGAAACATCTGAACCCTATTCCCGGAGAATGAACTGTGGTGAGATTTAAAACCCAGTGTGTGTTTGGATTTCTCCGCACCTGGAGTTTGTTCACCATCTCATCAAAGAGCTTTCTGGCCTCGGGGCTGTTGGGGTCTTCAAAGTAATCTTCAATACCGATCTGTACAACAATGGACTTCAGGTTACGGCACACACCTCGAGAGGGAGAGAGAGAGAGAGAAGAGAGAGAAGAAAAGAGCGAGTAAGAGAAGTGTGAGTGGCTCAGCAGGAGCACTGAATATCACCGTCCAATAAGCCAGAGAGAATGACGGGTAGTATTTACTCCAGAGGTAAATTTTTAGAAGCATTTTTACTATTTTTTTATTTGGATGCTTTGTGATGTTATTCTCTTCTGCATCAGAGCACAAAATGTCAGAATCGGACCTTTAACTAACTTTAAATTGAAGAAAAATGGACTTCCAAATATCGACTTATAAATAGCGGACTGCCAACATTCAGAAATAAGCTGAAAAATCTGTGTGTGTGTGTGTGTGTGTGTGTGTGTGTGTAAATGGCGGCACGCAGCACAGCGTGGACTCACTGTTGAAGTGAAGGAGAGCTTTGGGCGTGACCGGAGTCGAGGTGAGAACCAACATCTCCAAACCCTTTAGACCCTCACGACACACTTCAGCAGCCACTTCCTGATTAATCTCACTGACGTGGTCCAGTTCCAGCACCTGCAGCCTCATACAGTTCCTCGCTGTAGCACACACACACACACACACACACACACACACACGATACCCAGCATTTGTTAACATTTAAAGGTGTAGTCTGTGATTTTGGTGGATGTTAGCTAACGCTAGCTGTTTTGAAAAGTGTTGCCTTCAACTGTTGCCACGTCCACAAAACACCAAGAGGCGGAGCATTCTGAATGAACAGGTTTGATTGACGGGTGAGTAGAGACGACTGCTTGTCCTGACCAATCGGATGTTGTTTCTCCTCTGAGCAGATATTTTAATGAAATTATTGAATTATTAAAAAAGTGTCCTGACTTCAGCATTAATACACCATACTGTGGGACTTTAAGTATTAAAGTGTTAATTTGTGTGTAATTAATAATTATTTATTTTATCCATGACAAAAATAAACCCATAATCACCAATGGATAATTCAAAGAATGAAAATCAACTAACTGTGTTTTATACATTAGTTAACTGTAATCAATCCTGAATAAATCTTTATTAAACAAAAAGTAAGGAATAAAACACACCATTTCCTATAACACCACTTCCTGAAGTGTTTCATTTCCCCACAGCAATTTGCCAACCGATTACAATTTTTAATTTATTTAAAAAAAAGGCGTCATACTTTTTATCCATTTATAGCTACATTTGCTGTTAACATCCTTGAAACAAATTAGTTCCTGTTCTCACTTACATTTTTCTCCTCTCTTGAAGTTAATACGACTAAACGCAGCTGTGTCACGTTACCGAGAAACCGCCAAGTTACAGCTTTACCTCTGACTGTTACAAAGCGCTGACACTGGAGACTCCTTCCATTAATGTCTCCTTCCTTCCTGTGAATGAGCTGTTACTATAGAAAAGATACTGTATTAGAACGTCAGAGCTGCTGTTAAATAATTTTCTATAACACCTAATTAGTTCATTAGCTTAATTTAGCTATTTGTGAAAGCCAGAAATACAATTAAATACAATTATTATAAAATATAAAAATATTCAAATCCAGCTTCATTTAGGAATGAAAGTGAACCAGCAGAGATGATTTAATTAAGCTGTTACTTCATATTAGTCATTCTG
The DNA here is from genome assembly GCA_022758105.1 of Pangasianodon gigas. NCBI lineage: Eukaryota > Metazoa > Chordata > Actinopteri > Siluriformes > Pangasiidae > Pangasianodon > Pangasianodon gigas. Next base: position 1,561,362 of record CM040481.1, read on the forward strand.
AACATACTTTAAGTCATGGATGGAATAAACCCTCTTTCACTAGGTAAAAAAAAAACATAAACAGCTGCAGTTTTCACACCTCAAACATAAAAGCTCTGATCTGAAAAGGCCAAAGCCATTATTTCTAAATAGCGGAAATGCAGTAATGCAGGAAATCTTTCTTTACTCCCAACGCTGATTTCCACTCGAGTCCTTCAGCATACACAGGTTTCTTTATTGAAACATTATTATTTTACGGGGTAATTTTCTGTGCAGCACCTTTTTAAAACTGTCAGATGCATTCATTACTTCCATCATGTTTTCTTGATATTTGTTGTCTCACCTTTGGTTTAAAAGACGGTCTTGTGTAGAGCCAGTGCTGCTGGATCTATTTTTCAAAGCTATTAAAAGCATGATGAGTGATGGCTGCTTATGTATATATTAATAAATATCCTATTTTTCTTTACATCAAAATAATTTTTTGTTAGTACGGTGTGTTTTTCGCTCTTCATGCCATAAATTAGATCGTGGTTAGGATCATTGTTTTAAAGGTGAAATCTGTCATTTTTAAATGCGTTTCTAGATCTGTAATATGTTTTAAAAAATAATTTACTGTAGATGTGCCTAGTTTTTTTATATCACGCTTATATTAAAATCTTTTTGGTGCTGAAATGAGCTCCGCCCCCTTCTCCAAGGCATATTCAAACATTCAAAACATTACTAGTGCATCTTCAAATACTTTGTCAGCTTCTTAGTTTCCTGTTACTCACCCAATGACGCCAATCCCTGTATACCACATCCAGCTCCGCCCACTCCCAAGGCTCGTAGGTGTGGCCAGCACCGGCCAATCGTCTGTAAGCACCGGTTACTGAAGCGGGCTGGTTGTTGACTATTCATAAAATGAAGAACAAAAAAAAAAAAAAGGAAATCGACAGCAGTATGAGGTCAAATTCGAGTTTGTACTGATTATCACAACTGTTTTAGTCTACGGTGGCCTGGAGAGTCACTACATAAACACGACAGCATTGGAAAAATACAATAACACACAATAACCGAAATTAAATAACTATAAAAAGGTAGATATCACACCCTTTCGCCTTTATCAGGCTCTAGTGTTGTAGCTAATGTACCTCTCAGCTAGCTAACTAAAATAGAGAGAACAATTCTCATGTACTTGGTCACTCTGTGCAGTGATTTTCTGGCTAGCAAACTGTTAAACGTTTAGCTTTACAATTCAGCTAGCCAGAATTACCCATTTTAAAGTAGCAACATAACTAAAATTGTGAAATGCCCCCTACTGGCCTGGAGGACTTCTGATATGAGTGATGTTGGACAACAATTTTTATTATTATTTAAGTTATTAGCTTTGGTTAATGCTGTTGTGTTGTGGCATAATACTAATATTTAATAAAATTGTACTACTAATGTATTTAAATAAAACTGTCATTTTTATTTCGTACATAAAAAGGCAAGGTGTTTTATTTTCAGAGTTTTCCCGTCGTCCTGAATTCTCCCACACAATGTAAATGTGGTAATAGCTTCGGTCCTATAGCGCTTAAATTACCGAGTTTTATGTCTTACCAGGGATGTAATGGCGCCACCTGTAGGGAGATGATGTCCCTGCAGCCTGCTCCCAAAGCCCAGATCACCTCCTGACCCACTGGATCAGTAGCACTCCTGAAAAAATTCACATCTTGTCATTCAGAAAAACCATGGTTCTAAGTTCACTGCATGAGAGTGAGCACAGAGAAGCGCCCCCTGATGGACTGACCGGTATGTTACAGCCTGTAGAGCTCGGCAGTAGCAGCTGGCCAGCCACAGAGAGCGATCGGTCAGCAGGTTGGGACAATGAGACACCTTTAGAATGAGCAGGTTTCCTCCTGTAGCTTTCAGCATGGCCTCCAGACCTTCCTCTAGGCACCCACTAACACACACACACACACACACACACACACACACACACACGCATCTGAGTCGGGAACATCTGTTTGTCATGTTTGCTTTGTTGCATATGTGATTTGGGACATTTGGGGTAGAGATAATGCACAAAGATTAATTTAACACCAGCAGCCTGAAAGTCAGTTCAGGACAGAGCTCTTGTGAGTAAATTAATATGACTGAAGGGCAGGTATTAAATTTATAGAAGCCTGTTTCTGCCGTTTTAAGACAGCAGAGTAACCCACAGAGTACTGTGTAAGTACCGTGTGCTCTTCAGATACTCCTCCTTGGTCTCCTTCTTTCCTCTTTGCCTCGGTTTGAGGTTCTGCAGGATCAGAGAGTGGGTCTGCGTACACCACTGAGAGAGCGTGCACAAGAACTGGACATAAACACATACAAAAAAAGCACTTGTTATTTAACTACAGATCATCAAATAGTTAATATTTTTACACATGCAAGCCTGAGTGATGGGAACGTGTTAGCAATCTTAAAAAATCAGGGAACCTTGGAGGAAATGCGAGCGTTCTCCAGCAGCACTCTCGTCCAGACGGCGGGGTGACGTGCCACAAACCTCCAGTCGCGACACACCTCGGCCGTCCTCAGCAGGGTTTTAGTGTCCAGGTAGGTGAAGATGCAGAAAAGCGCCGCCCGCATCTTGAGCACCTCGGGGCTGATCACCTCGCTGGTCTTGGACGGGCTCTTCTCATGACGGCAGGGTTTGTAGCAACCCTCAGAACGGCCTGAAAAGCAAAAGAGACAGGGAGTGAAGATGGATCATGATTCAACAGTGATGTAGTCAGGACAATATGCCAAATTTTTGGGAATGGGTTTAAAGGGTTTGAGTTACTTTATTTATTTGTCTGCTTTGTGTAATGAAAATAGAAAAAAAGAATTTCTAGCAGAAATTTCACCATCTTTTCTACAGTAACAGAAAGGTAACAGGAGTGAAAAATTAGTAGCAAAATTGGCTAATGATTAGCATGTTATACCATATTTACTCACAAGGGGAAGCATATTGGTCTCAATATTAGTGGGATTGGCAACAATTAGCATTTAAATACATTTTGGTTGATATACAAACCATGAGGTGTGGGGAAAATATTGGAGCGGGGGAGTCTGTGGGTGGAGCAAGGGGATGGGAAGGGTGTTAGTCATAGTATACAGTCTACGTCACAATGGACTATACCAATGGAATCCAAGCAGTTTGTTCTTATAGTCCACATGGTGGTGCAAGAGCACCACAAACAAAAATTAAACATCATTCCCATCACTGCTGCGTCCTACACTGCTGTTATGTCAGCCAGAGCATGTGATTGAAGAACAATTCTACATCCCACAGTCCATTACAAAGCCACTATCTGGGCTGCGGAAGGCTTACTCCAACACTGAAGACCTTCATACCCTCGCGAGGATTACAAGAACCCCTGACTGTGAAGCTCTTTCCAGTTAAGTTACAAACAAGCTCATTATTTTCCTGGAAGTCTATTTTTATTTTCTTCATAATACACCACTCTGCCTATTTTTGATCTACGCTGAACATTGTTTTGAACACAAATTCGGAGTATGGGTCACCATACATGGCCACAGGTCACTTCACTTAAGCAATGTGAAGCCCTCATGGGGCTGTATGATATGGACAATGAGCACACAGTGTTTTCCCTCACACTGTGATCACATTATACTTTGACCCAAATTAACTGGCTTTTTCAAACTACTCCAATGCCACAATTTATCAAGGAAATCTGAAACAGTGAAGATTGGCTCAGAATATGAGGAACATCTAGTTGTGCTCTCAGACACTGAGCAGCTCTAAGCCTCATGTTATGCAGAAGAAGCCTCAGGTTAGAGAGGATACTGCCAAATTGGGTGGAGGTAAGGAAGCCTTGGGTTGACCCTGGCTTGGTCAAAGGAAGCTCCAAAGTGTGTGAGAAGAAGCCGTGAGTTTGGGTTAAAGAACCTTTGAGACTACTTTGGGCAAAAGAAGACCCAGTTTGGACAGGAGAAGCCAGATGTTTGGGTGGATGAAGGTTTGGTTTGGTCAACAAAAGCACAGTGTTGGACAGAAAAGCTCCAGATTTGGTAGAACAAGCCTTGGGCTGGGTGGAAGAAGCAGTGGGATGGACAGAAGAAACCCTAGATTAGGGAGAAAGTGCCCCAGATGGGGCTGGTCAGAGAGAGCCCCAGATTAGGCAGAAGAATCCCCAGATTTAGTGATAAGAGCCTTGGATTGGACAGAAACCTTAGTTTGGGTGGAAGAAGCCTTAGGCTGGTCAGAGGAAGCTTCAGACTGGGTAATAGAAGGCTTGTATTGGACAGAATCTCCAGACTGGGTGGAAGAAGCCTTGAGTTGGACACAAAAAGCCCCAGACTTGGCGTGAGGAAGCCTTCGGTTGGGAAGAAACCCCAGATTGGGTGGAAGAACCTTTGGGTTGGTTGGAGGAAGCCTGGGTTGGACAGAAGTAGCACCAAGTTGGGTGGAAGAAGGTTTAAGTTGGTCTTGGGTTAGAGAGAAACATCAGCTTGGATGAAGAAGCTTTGTTTGGACAGAACAAGCCAGAGATAGTATTAATTAGTATTTATGACATCAAGGTGAGTTCTGACCATCACACCAACAAAGCACATGCTTCAGATCATTAGTTGGACATAATAAATAAAAAATGGTGAGTGTTGTTTTTCAGGCATCTGCAATATTACTATTGCGGAGATACCTTGTGTCTCGTTTTTCAAATATGCTGGATGCAGGTTTCCCCTCACTCACTCACTCACTCACTCACTCACTCTCTCACTCACAAACACTCTCTCTCTCTCTCTCTCTCTCTCTCTCACACACACACACACTGCTGTGGTGTCTTCCCACTGAGGAAATCTAAACTGATGATACCAGGGAGTTGCAGGTGCTGCTGGAAAACATTCAATCACTGACTACTGAATTGAAAATGAGGTGGGAGTAATCGCTCGACTCACTCATCCATACTGAAACTGAAAAGCTGAGAACGAGTGCAGCACGTAAGCAGAAGAGAGGGAGCTGGTTTTTCATACCTTTTTCCAAAGATGAGTGAGAGGAAAAAGACAGACGGAGAGGAACTGCTGGGCGCCTGTCAGGTTGGCTTCTTGCTTTATTTTTTTGGGGCTTGTTAGTCACACTATAGCAGTGTAGTGCTTACAGATCAGTGTGTGTTTGCCAATTACTGTCATCTGGTACAACATGGTGAGAATTAAAGGAGCAGTTCGACCTGAAATGAAATTTACATTTAAGTTTTCGCCCATAAATATCGTTTGTTAGCCAAGACACGTTTGATGTCCAAAGTTTAGCTATGAGGCTAGTGTCTGTGCTTTGTAACAGTCAGGTGAAGCTGTAACTTCAAGTTTTCTGACATCTTCAGGACAGAGTAGTTTATACTTTGTGGTTTCTCAGGAACATGACATGCTACATTTTTAAATTATTATTAATGTCAAAGGAGAAAAAAGAGAGGCTGGTGAGGGGACGATTGTTTATAGCTGCTAAGTGATAACAACACGAATTAATTTGTTGCACAGATGTTCCACAATATTAAATATTAAAATGTAAAGAAGAAAACCAAACATGTCTTGGCTGATTGACTACATTTGGAGGACACATTTGGAAGATTTGCAGATGTATATTCTGTGTATGTTAGGATTGGAGCCGCAATTAATTAAAAAATGTAAAATAAATTTAAAAAATAAGCTTCCGTTTAGCAATAGTTCATCCATGTCACTCTGGTCGATCTGGAGTCAGCGAGTGGGCTGCAGTGTTTATTACTCATCTCTCTGTGACTCGAGTTCTCGCTGTTCTTTGGCCTGCTCTGACATTAATGCACTCACACTGACCTACTTTCCCCACTCTCACACACACACACACGCGCGCACACACACACACACACGCACACACACTGCTGAGACCCACAGGATGACCATCTGTTGTCCCTGAGTGTTTCCTGTACTGAGCGGTTGTTACCTGTCCCCAGCCGGTAGCCGCTGCGGTGAGGGCAATGCTGCTGACACTCCGCCCTCCTCTCCTGCTCCCACATTTCCGCCTCGGACTCGGTGGTGCGTGAGGCCACGTCTGAGACGTCGCCTTCCTCGCCCTCCGTGCTGTTACGGTATGGCCGCCGCTGCCAGTTCTGGATGGCCTGCTTGCGGAGGCCCCAGTTGCGGCGCTCGTAAGGTGAGGGTTCTCCTGGACGGCACTGCCCGTGGTAGTACTGAGCCTCCAGACTGCCCTCCAGCGCCTGCAGCTCCACGCTGTCACTGTCGTAACCCGCCACCGAGGCCTGGGACACCGACTTTGACCGACCAGATGCCCTAAAAACCAGGAATGTTAGAGATTTTAATTATACCCTGGTTTTTATCCACTCTTGTATTTACATCAGGACGTGTATTTGATGCCTTTTGGACCTCAGGATATTAATGTTGAGGTCCAAAAGGCATCACATACACGTCCGGACTGATGTGTAAATACAAGAATATAATTATAATTATTTTACTATAATGATATTATTTCTATATATATATATATATATATATATATAATATATTCCATTCTTCATATATGTCAAATATGTCAAAATATATTGTTGTTGTTTTTTGCTGATGGAGTTGAAGTGAATAAGAGATTTAATGATGAAATAGGGTTGATATTTTTTTTGTTGTTTAATGTCTTTTTGCGAAGAAACTCATTTTAATCCCCTAAACCAAGGTTGCTTGTAATGTCCATACATTAAGTATATATTAAGTATTTAATTACATTTGATAAAAACTGAGAATTTCGTGTTTAGTTTGGAACCACACTCTTTATACGTATATTAACCATATAATTACCATTAAATACCACAGTAGACTGTAGTACATTTTTATATAGGACAGGACCCACATTTATTATGTTTGAGGCTGTGTCTCATTTCAAGATGATTCACCTTGGTTTTTTAACCTTTTTTAAAATCTTCTAACTGAGTACATGAGAATTTTTAAGCTCTGAATAAAGGAATCGTTTTTTGTTTTCTTTCAGCTGGACGGATAAAGCGTCTCTCAGCTGATGTCTGCAGTTCCACCCAGGACCATTTAAAGACACATTGACACAGCTCCCAGATCAGTGAGGAGACTTAAAGGATAGTTGAGGCTCCTGCAGAGGATTATGGGAAAGGAATGTTCTTTCCCCCGGAGTTAGAGCAGAATTTCCACTGGGCATTCCAGCCAGACACGTAGTCACTGCTTAGACATTAGCATCCACAGCCACGCTCTCGGATTTAAAGGGACCTGGCGCATGAGGAAGAAAAGACAAACAGTGTTCTGATATACATGTACGCTCTACAAATGATCCTCTGGGTGCCATGGCAACATGTTCTTGCAAATGATAAAGCTCTCTCTGTCTTTCTCTCTCTCTCTCACACTGAGCTACTGTTAGATCTCTGCAGTTATCCCAGTGTTTAGCTTGGGAGAGTGATGCATGACCGGCCACGGCACGACTATAAAAACACTCACCGTGTCTCCAAACAGAAGCTCCACAGTCCCTGAGGTTGCCAGTCACATGATAAATCCCCTTCAGGAAACTCCTTGAAATGTCAGCAGCTATTACAGTGCTATTCAATATCTTCTCCATATTAAAATCTGATTTTTATACTAATATAAACATGATCGGCAGCTCAGTTATTGATGATGGAGGATATTAGCGGGTTAACAGGTACTCGGATAGATGGTCATATCTCAGTACAAATGACAGAGCTTTATTCTCGAATCTAACGTTACGTCTAACATATACACCCCAAAAAAATTCCCATCTAACGTTTTGAAGGTTTTTATTTTTTTTTCCCCATGGTGAGGTACGGTTCAAGAATGTTTAAATGACTGTGGCCTCTTATGACTCCGCCCTTTTTTTTGGCTACATAAAATGTAGCTGTGGCTCAGTGAGTAAGGCTTTGGGCTACTGCTCAAAAACTCAACTGCATAATAGTATCCCATCTTTTTGGATAAAATGTGCAAAGATAAACGCAAGGCAGGCTGTGACCTCTGAACACAAAAAGCTTTAGATAATATGGGGTCAGTCTGGCTTCTCATTGTAACAGCTAACCCTTTTGTGCATAAATTATTTTAAAAACATATCCAGATTCTTTTTCAGATTTTTTTTATTACTTAAAATTGAATTTCATATGAATTTTGATATTTAGGAAAAAAATCAGTTATATTAAAGTAAACAGATTGCCAAGTGAGTGGGAAAAAAAATTACCTAGGGAAAAAATCTAATGTGTTTATACAACATATTAATAATGTTAACAAAAATGGTTAAGTCTTAAATATACAGTATAATACTGATGATCACAATAACAAAAAATATGATCAACAAAGCAGAGCAATATCCTTGACATGTACATGATTACAATGTTGTTTTTTTTGTAAATTTGAGATTTTGTGTAAAAAAAAAAAAAAAAAAAAAAAAAAAAAGTATATATCCCAGAGCAACAAAAATCAGGATTTTTTTTTTAAAATTACGGTAATGGTCTTAAGTAATTTTGGGGGTGATTTACATCTTATGTTTTCCCAAAAACAACCATGAATACTGACTCTCCACAAATGTGGACATTTTTACATATATATATATATGTTTTAGGTCCTTGATTATACACTTAATTTAAATAAAAGTTTTAAGTTTTAATGCTACTTCATTAAAAATATCTTATGATGCTAGTTCGCAAAAACTACAATATAATTAGCATGGGTAATTTTTAGGGTTTTTTGGAAGAATGGAATTTTGCGATTTGGCCAAATAAAATAAAACGGAATGAAACACAACCATGTATAGCCATGTAAAGTCTTGTACAGCATTATTTATTTTCTGGCACACACACACACTATCCCATGACTCACCCAGTGCTGGGAGATGAGCGGCGATCTGAGACCTGGTACACGCCCCTCGAGCCGGAGATACTGGAGTTCCTCTGTGTCAGGGGAGAGAGAGAGAGAGAGAAATTCCACATTTTGAAAATAGTTAATAAATAATAAACAAAATTCCACTCGACTAAAATAGACAAAACTCCCGCAGAGTTACTGAGATGTCAGAGGCTGAGTGCTCGAGCATCTGATTTGGTAGAGAAGCAGACGCATAACTAAAATATCTCCAAACACATTTCAGACGTCTCGGAGCAACTCGGATTCGACATCCAGACACCTCGGGAGCTAAATATAAAGAAATATACTGTACATAGCATGAAAAATAAACACCAACCCACGATAGAAAGATGGAAATGAGCAGAAGTGTGAGATTTAGACGAGGATTATTATTCTTTATACCTTGTTGCTTTAGTGAATGTTATTCGGCTCATTAGCATTATTCTGCTCATTTGCTCATTAAATCTCGGTTATTTTAATCGTCTTTATTACTTTAGCTAGCTCAGTTTAGCACCATAGACTTTATTAGGGCAGCTTCCTAAATTTAGCAACGTGACTGTCTGCTACACGAACAGTGCAAAAGTGTAAAAACCTAAAAATACTATAATTTAGTTCAAAGGAAATCGTATAAGAGTATAGTAGTATAGAGAGAGTATACTATTTTAACTTTAAACTACACTATAGAAACGAAGTGTTGATACGCAGACAGTCGGGAAGTTAGAAGTTACTCCTGTGTTACGCAATACAAACTCGCAAGTTGACTTTATTAGGATCGCTGAATCACAAAGCTGGTGAAAGCTACGATGCTAATTCACAGCTAACCTGCTTAGTTTTGTTGCTAATCTTCCGGTCTTTTCTCAAAAGAAAAACATGAACTACAGAATTTGTAGTGTAAGTGCAGTATTACAGTATTACTTTAAATATGTGCTAAATATTGCTAAATATTTCTCGCTAGTTTGTTTAGACGTTTCCCCTGCTACATTTTCTCATCCCTCCTCCTCCCCGTGTTCTACTTCGGCCCTGTTCCAAATCACAGCGTGCTCTGTATATAGCGTGGCCTCCTGCTGACACACCGAATGCTGATTTTTTTTTTATTTTTTTTTTATCATCGGGAAGGGGGAATGTAGGTCGCTGGCTGGCATTTAGGAGCACTTGAGCACTTGAGCACTGTGGCTGTGAGTCAGAGCTACACTAACACCCTTCTCACTGAGTTCAGGTTGATGCTAACACACATTTTTTTATAATAAACACATAAATACGACCACTTTTTACAGAATTAAAGCAGTAGTGATTAATGGCCACTGGTAGTTGATCAGACAAGACATGGTTGGTGTAAACTTCATTGTCCAGCTCAACTCTGGAACATTATTTATGGTGGCGGCCATCTTGGAAAACCAGAAGTTAGAATCTGGTGTATTGTAGCAGTGATGCTAAAGTTGTGTCACATAACAGGTGTTTAGCAGGAGTAGATTCAATAGCTATCTATCCTTAACTACAATTTAATTATAGTTAATCGCTACACAGATGCTTTTTGTCTGATCAGAACAGACAGAAAGCTTTTCTACAAAATAACTTGTTTACAAACGAACATTTTAACGATATCCTTCAGGGCAAGTGTATGAAGATTTGGGATTTGACTCTTTCTTGACACTTTCTTGTTCACTACATTAGCCGCATAACTCAAGCCCTTTTTTTTTCCATCTGAGGAACAGTCTCAGTCATGCAGCGATATAAAGAGTCATAGGGAAGATCAGTGATGTTAAATCACAAAAACACGACTTCACTCTCTCCTCTATTCATTCTGACACTCACAGCTCGCTGCGTTTTCATCTCCATCCTGAATAAATATTTCACACTCTGGATTTACAAACTAATGAGAAAATTACAGATCAGTGACACGCCGGGCTCTAAGAGGTAAACGCATGTCTGATTACACAAATTCACTACACGAACGGATAAATGTACAACCTAAATATGGATCATTATAACCACTTTTATATCCATTTAATTTTCCTAAAATTCAAAATGACAAATGAGCCAAACAGAAGTAAAAAAAATAAATAAAAAAAACCTCCACTAACTCACTCTGTACAAAAATAAATGATTTCTTTTTTCATTCTTTCTTTCCATCTTACATTTTTTAAAATGTTCATCATTCCTGCTATTTTTAAAGTTCACAGCATCACAAATAAATCTGCACTAGGGAGGCTGTGTTAGTGCAGAAATCTTTAAAAATCAGACACCAACTAAAGACTAAAGATTTAGAGTATTTTTCTTCTGACTCGGAACGGATTACACCAACAAATATGCTTTAAAGCAATTATAATTTTCAAAATGTAATTTTATTAGAATTTATTACAGTTATAATTTTAAATACTGCATTTTTATAGACATTAAATAAAAGTATTAACTCAGTTTCTCATAGTTATTTTTATGCCTCGGCCTCTAGGAGTTGTTTTTTTTCCTCCAGGTCGTCCATCCGTCCAAAATCCTTGTCAGTGCGATATCTATCTCAAGACAGAGTGTTTGAATGTTTATAGGATTTATATAAAGTTATTATCGTAACCAACTGATGAAGTGATTAGATTAGATTTTGTAATTGATCCAAACAGGGTCAAGGTCACAGCAAGGTCAAATGTCTGAAATAGTTTTTCTTTACGTCTGAAGTGTATTCTAAGGGTGTTTCTCACATACACATTAGTAACAAGAAGGATTTGGTGGTGGTGCTGCTGGTGGAGGCGTCCCCGAGTTCAACTTGTTTTAAAATACTACTGTTTTGCTGGAAGATATCGTGATATTGTGATACATATCTTGTGTCCTCAAGCATCCTTGAGTATCCCTAATGAGCACTTTAAACTGACGAATCAATCAGACTGTGTTCAAAATAATACCTTATAAACATTAAGGTGCATTATGGGGAATCTGTAGCTATTACAAAATGAGTACAGCTTTGGCTCATATCAAGAATTAATCCTTAATCAGGACAGGAAGTTAAAATTGTAACACTGGGATTAGATTTAAACTCAAAGTCTTGTTTAGCTCTAAACCTGATCGAGTCTAATCCTAGTGAAACTTTGACAGACAGAATATCTGTTCCAGATCATGTTGTGGAGGTTTTTCCGTCTCATTACCTGTCGCCCGTTGGATTTGGAGCCCTGCAGGCTGCAGTGGCCCAGACTCCCGTTCGGCGTGGTTCCACAGCTGCTGATGATCTGGAGCTGTTTCTCCGCTCGGTCTGCTCGCTCCAGCAGCTCCTCGATGAACTGCTGCAGACGCACTTTAGCGCTGGCTTCACGCGCCGCCGTATCCTGAAGGAACTGATCGATCTGAGCCACCTCTCTGCAGAGACGCAACACAGCAACGTCTAACTACATCACACTTCATCTCAGGTTGTCATGTTGCAATAGTGCGACCACAGGATGCTTTTAAAATGTAATAGCATTTTCATTCATTGTGAAAAACACTAGTTATAAGTGTTATTACACTTATACACGTTACATTGTTTCTAATTAGAAATATAAAAATACATCATCCTATATAAGGATTGTAATGTTTGTGTAGAGCAGAACTGATTATTTTTCCCATCCCGAGTGGGTGATTATTAGGAAACTCTAGATCATTAGGAAACACTTCACACACTTACAAAGAAAAGATAAGAGTTCAGGAATGTAAACATGAATAATTCTGTACTGGAGATAACATCGGATCATATGACACATGTATGTTCATCATCTATGTTTATAACTTTAAATTTTTTTCTGAATTTGAATTAAATAAATTATTTATTCATCTGTTTGCCAGTATATTAAACAAAGAAGGACATCTGTAAAAAATTATTAATTTTTTTTTTTTTTTTTAAGAAATAATTAAATAAAAGTTAATATTGGTTTTAAGGAGGTAAAAATCCAATAATACTGCCAAATATAATTTTATGCAGTTACACAAAAATTCAGTATTCGATTTAAGTAGTAAATATCAGTTAATATCTTAATATATTATGTATTATTAGATATTTAATAATTTTAACACGGTTAAAGTAAACATAAAAAATAATAATAAAAAAAGATAAATGTAATTATGCAGCTCTCTCTATCAGCTGGCATTTTGAAAATAAACTAAAAAAAAAAAAAAATTGTCCTGCCATGAAAGTATAACTGCACCTAATGAAGTATATATGTTTGGTTTTTTTTTTTTTGGTTCACGCAAATCACTTCCTTCTCATTATTAGCAGTGTGTTTGGTGGCTGTTCAAAACAGCGTCACATCTTGTGATCTTATGAACCTTATGCACCTTAATATCAGCTGGTTTTATTAACTAAACGATATATGGGTCAGGCCCGGTCCTGCTGTGTCCGAGTTCTGACAAAATGAGTACAGAGATGTAGAATTGTCTCTGTTTCCTTTTCCTCTCCCTGCCCTCCTTTTTTCTTTTCTTCCATCTTTGTTTGTTTGTGCACTGTGGCATTCTACAAATCCCCAGAGACGTACTGCCTCCGTTATCTTTGTGGGAGAGAAGTATCTGCTTAGAATCAGCTCGCTGTGCTGCTGTTTACAACCAGCGGTTCTCATACATACACACACACACACTATCTGTGTTTCTGACCAACATACTCAGACAAAGATGAAGGTCAGAATTTCATTAATTAAAATCTTTCCGACTGAACTCAAAAACGGACACTCAACATTTCCGACCGTTTGGAAAATGAAGCTTTTCCTGTGCGACTTCCTGATGTTCCAGGTTTATATTAATGTAAATAATAAACAGCTTATGGTAACTTATGTAACAAAATGTAGAACTGTTATAACTGATAATGTGAACTTTTCTGTAAGGAGCCTCCAATGTCAGAGCTTTGTAAATCTGTAACTTTAACTTTTCCGACAAAGTCTTCGGGACAGAGAATTGCTCTAACTCGTGTTTTCTCGTTGATGAAAATCAATCAGCAGCTTTTTTTTTAAGAATTCCAGTTGACGCTGATGTCGTGTCAGATGTGAATGTAATTCTCCACTGCACCGCATGCATTTCACTTTCATCACTACGTTGCAGTCGTGCTGCACTGAAATGCAATCACTGTACAATCACAGCCTTAAGCCATAGTGTTTGTAGTCTGAGATGGAGAGAATGCTTTAAAGGGAGAACGCTTTTAGGAGTTTGCAATGAAATGCACTGCTGTAAAAAAAAAAAAAAAAATCATAATAAAGGTTTCTCCAGGATGTGAAAAAGAACAGCTGAATAAAGCAGAGCTGAAATGAAGCTTTTCCTGTGCAACTTCCTGACTGGGTTCAGAGATTAAATCTGATTAAAAACAAAATGAACATGCATGACAGTTCTAAATAATCATAACAGGCAGTAATTACGGTTATGGCATCCAAACGCGTAATATCAGAGTCTGTCACATGTATCAGTTAACAGACTGGATTGTTATATCGATTATTATATTCCAGATTATTAATAGATTATATTCCAGAGTCCTCAATTTCAGTCCATATCGTCTGCATGTCAACCTTCATTTCATAATAAGCATGTTTTTTATTAATTCCTTTATATTTAATCCATTTTTGTTAAATCCTTTGTGACACTACAATCTGCCACAACACATTTCTTTAATTTCCTTCTCTCAAATGTATTTCATCATCCTTTTTAATGTTTGTGACAATTTATTTCCTTTCCATTCATGTCCTAAAAGATGCCAACTTTGGCACTCATAGAACATGTGAGTTATGACGTAATGTATTGGAAGGGGTTTTTGTTATAATACACTATATGGCCAGAAGTTTGTTCACCCCTGACCATCGCACCCATATGTTCTTGTTGAACATCCCATACCAGATTTATTCCTTCCTGTGTTTGCTGTTATAATAAGCTCCACTCTTCTGGGAAGCTTTCCACTAGATGTTGGAGCGTGGCTGTGGGGATTTGTGTTCATTCAGCTACAGTAGCATTAGTGAGGTCAGGCACTAATGTTGGGATGTCGAGGAGGTCTGGGGTGCAGTCGGTGTTCCAGTTCATCCCAAAGGTGTTCAGTGGGGTTGAGGTCAGGGCTCTGTGCAGGACACTCGAGTTCTTCCACTCCAACCTTAACACACCATGTCTTCATGGAGCTCGCTTTGTGCACAGGGGCATTGTCATGCTGGAACAGGTTTGGAACTCTTAGCTCCAGTGAAGGGAAACTGTAATGCTACAGCGTACAAACACATTCCATACAACTGTGTGCTTCCAACATTGACGCAAAAGTTTGGAGAAGAACGACATATGGGTGTGATGGTCAGGGGTGCACATATCTTTGGCCATACAGTGTTTAAAAAAAAATAAAATGTAAAATAACAGGATGTGCTGGATCAAGTGCTATTCTATGTGCTCTTGAATAATGAGTGTGGAAGCCATTTTGTTAAACCAGTGATTATTGTGATCAGGTGTCCACAAACTTTTGGACATATATTGGTATAATGGTAAGGTTTCCAGTTCTGATATAATATATCAAAAGAGATTTATTATGACTATGTATTAGGATGGAGTTTCGGTTATGAAATGTATTGCACAAGGGGTTTCGGTTCTCATGTAATGGATCGGGAGGTGTGTCGGTTATGACAATGTATTGGAAGTGGTTTGGATTATGAGGCAATGCATTGGGAGGTGTTCTGATTACGATTCTGATTTATTATGACAATGTGTTAGGATGGATTTCAGTTATGATGTAGCATACCATGAGGTGTTTTGGTTATTATAATGTATTGGAAGGGTGTCGGTTTTCGTGTAGTGTCTCGGGAGGGGTTTTGGTTCTAACACAACGTATAGGGAGTACTTTTGGTTATGACAATATACTGAGGAGGTTTTTTTTCGGTTATGACGTAATGTATCGTCAAGGAATTCAGCGATAACATGATCTACTAGGCGGGGTTTCGCTTATGACGTGTCGTGAGGGGATTCTGACAGAAGATTTTGGTTATGATGTAATATATTGGAAGAAGGGGTTTCGGGTATGACATGATAGCAAAGGATTTTTGGTTACGGTATAATCTATTTGGATGGGTTTTCATTATGTAATATATAGCGGGGGTCTAAAATCCATCCCACACATCCTGAAGATCCTGATTTACTGGATTTAAATCTGTTACACATGTTTATTAGCTGCCCGTGCACCTCCATTTTAATGTAGATAATCCCAGCCTGGATACAATCTTGATACGCCTGTAAATGAGGATTTTGAAACAATTCTAGTGTCTTAAATAAACAAAACTAAACAATTAAATCCAGTAATTTTGCATTATTTAGCAGTACTGATGATCTGCTGTATTTAGACAGAGCTGTTGGAGAATGAGAATAAAAAAAAATCCTCCCACACATTCCTAACTGCAAAATGAGAAGGGCAAAACGCCTCCTACCTGGCTGTGTGTGTGTGTGTGTGTGTGTGTGTGTGTGTGTGTGTGTGTGTGTGTTTGCTTGTGCGTTGTTGTGCTGTTTTGTGTGTGAACTCGTGAAGAAAAAGAAAAACAGGTTGAGGTTTCATTTTTCTCTCAGGACTGTGTGTGAATGTGTGAGATCTTTGTGTGTGTATTTGTTTGTGTGTGTGTGTGTGTGTGTGTGTGTGTGTGTGCGCGTGTGCATGGCTGTAGGTTTTTCTGTTATTTTCCTCCATGTCACAGTTGAACAGATCAGCATCTATACAGATCTGTCACATTCCATGATACCTGATACGTGACATCAAATGTGTTTGTGTCTCTCTCACACACACACCCACACACACACCCACACACACACAGGTATCTGGGCTCAGAACTGCAACTGAAATGATTCAACTACACCACCAGCTGATAGACTGGAAATGGAAACTTTTTTTTTTATTTTGTCCGTGAGGCATGATCCCTCCGGTCCAGTGTGATTATAAAGGAAAATCTTGTATTTATACGCCTTAGTGCTTAAATTTTAAACCAGCGTGATATTCCTTAGTTCAAGACACTGCAAAAATACCCTTCGGTGGTTTCTGTCTAAAATGATTTACCATTTTAATATTGCACAAACTAGCACAAAAAAGTATTACACTTGAGGGAAAAAAAGAAAGCTAACAATACATTAATCACTTAGTATATCATAGTGCTACTGAATTCTGGATTGTGATTGGTCAGAAGGTGTTGATTAATTTTCTATAACAGCAGCCCTGCCAGTAGTGCAGCTTCAAATCACAGGTTTATATTAATGTAAATAATAAACGACTTAGAGTAACTTATTATTTAACAAAATGTAGAACTGTTATAATTGAAAGTGAACTTTTCTGTAAGGAGACATTTATTTAGAAATTTATGGAAGTGTCAGAGCTTTGTGAATCTGTAACTTTTCCGACAAAGTCTTCAGGACAGAGAATTGCTCTGACATCGCACTTGTTTCATCTCGCTGATGAAAAACAATCAGCAGCTTTTTTTTTAAGAATTAAAGCTGATGCTGATGTCGTGTCAGAAGTGAATGTAATTCTCCTCTGCACCGCATGCATTTCACTTTCATCGCTACGTTGCAGTCGTGCCGCACTGAAATGCAATCACTGTACAATCACAGCATTAAGTCATACGCAGAGGTGTCTTTGTAGTCGGAGATGGAGAGAATGCTTTAAAGGGAAAACTCTTTGTAGGGGTTTGCACTATTGTGCAAAAAAAAAAAAAAAGTTTCTCCCGTTTCTGCAAAAGAACAGCTGAATAAAACGGAGCTACTGTTGTATAAACAGGACGATCGTAATAGGCATTTCATTTTGGAACAAAGAAATAGACAAAATTGCTGCACACGCTGTGATTCAGCACTCATCATCACTTTCACATGATGCTTAGCAACTAAACCTGATTTGGAAGATAAATAAATAAATAAATAAATAAATAAATAAATAAGGCAATTCACAGGATTCAGAACTACAGAATCCAGACAAGGCCCTTCTATTGGACTGAACACAATACCGCTTCGCACTTTTACATGCCGTGCTCCAATTAGATGCATGAAAGAGAAAGAATGAAAGCGAACAAAAGCTAGCAGGGTCTCAGTCATGGTAATAACAGTGGTGGAGGAGTCGTCGGGCCTGTAAGCAAAACACAATCCCCCCAGAGTCAGGAGGCTAATTAGAGAGGAGACACGGAGGAAAGAGGAGAGGAAATAAAGCAGCAAGAGGAATGAAGCTGGCCTGATTAGAAAAGGGAAAACACAGAGGATGAATGAGCTGTAGCTGTGTTCGTGTGTGTGTGTGTGTGTGTGTGTGTGTTGATATACAGAGTCGCTAGAAGAGTGGCATGAATATTAATCACTCTTAGGCTTGAATAGGGGGAAAATTCTACCATAGTCACAAATCTTGTGCAAAATATTTTATATTAGATGTAACTCGGACAGTACATGTGGTGATCTTATTACTTTTTAATCTAGTGTGTTAGTTTTGCTCTGAAGGATGTTATTTTAATAAAACAATTATCATCTATTAAGGAAAAAAAACTCCGTGTCATGCTATTAAAGAAAAATAATCAACAGCAGGTTGTTGTGATGAAGCGGCGTTACTGTTGCCATTCTGAAGTTGGTTATTTTCATTTAAAAGACTGTCCCGAAGTGTTATTTCTCTTCTACCACAGCAAATACTACAATTTTATTCACTAAGGAATGACGTCCTATTTTTTATCCATTTATAGTTATGCTTAATGTTGTGGAACATCCGTTATAGCATCTGTAAACAGTCTTTCCCTCACCAGCCTATATTTTTATTCTCTCTTGAAGTTAAATAGACAAAAAAAACAAAGCTTGTCATGTTACTGAGAACATATTTGTGAGAAACCGCACAAAGCATCAACTCCTCTGTCCTGAAGATGTCGGAAAACTTAAAGATGCAGCTTTACTGTTACAAAGCGCTGACACTGGAGACTCCTTCCATAAATGTTAAATAAACATCTCCTTACTTTAAGAAATCTTCCACACCAAGGGTTATGTGGAGCATCTGTCGTACGAGTCCCTGTGAATGAGCTGTTACTATGGAAACGATAACGTATAAGAACGAGCAGATTAATATAAACTTGCACTACTGTCAGAGCTGCGGTTATAGAAAATTAATCAACACTGTGGTTAGTGCTGTGGTATAACCACTTACATAATACTTGCTACCACTAATAGTGCATTAAGTGTAAAAAAAAAAGACAGCTAGAGTCTTAAAAGCCATCTGATAAAATTTAAAAAGCTGTTATATAGAAATGACACTGTAGTCAAATCTAATTATCAGGTGTTAAGTTGTCTATTTAAAGATGTGTTTGTTGTTTAGGGTTGGTGAACGGCTGCCTTTAACCGCGACTCAGACTGTTTAGAAAAACAGAGCAGAGTTCAAGAGAAGAACGATGAAGAGAAATTGAAATATAGAGATAGAGAAAATGAAGGCAGAGATAGAGAAACTGAAGGTGAGGGGCTTTTTCCGTCCCCCGAAAATGCATTCATCGAGCTCCATTTGAAAGCTCGCAGTATTCCCGCTGTGCGTGACTGGCCTCGCAAGAAAGCTCAAGAGGTGCCACAAATCAATTTCGCTTGGTAAATATTTCATTCCTGGCCATCATCACATCACCCTTCATCTCATCCAGGGAGTAAAAGAATACGGTGAAGGTGAGTGGGAAACTCAGGGACAATGCCAACAATGGAAAGGCAAGATACGATCTCATGTAAGCCACTCTGGAAAACTGTTCCACAAGGAACTAGAAGTATTTTTCCAGCTCGGCAGCACGGCAGCCACAACATCGCCAAATAATGACATGTCTGAGATTAACCAGGACAACGATGTGTTCACTTAATACTGCTTCTACACTGCTCCTAACACATATAGATAAAATCGAAAAGAGATTAAAAAAGCAAGGAAATAAGAAAAAAATAAGAAAAAGAAAAATACAAAGAGTGAAGCGAATTGAACAAAGGAAAAAAACAGGTGAGGAAAAAGAAGAAATAAGAAATGAAAAAAGACTGGAACAAAAGAGATGAAGAGAATTGAAGAAAGGGAAAGAAATGGAAGTAAAGAGAAAAAAGAAAAGGAAAACAAAGAAGTCAGGAGAGGAGAGGTGTTGGTCAGAGTCTCATGTCGTGATTATTCAACACTCAGGCTGCTGCACTGACATTACACGATGCTGAAAGGAGAAAATTTAATCAGTGAGTCTACTTTCAGCCACTCGTGAGCGTTTAGCAATATTTCATGTCTGAGCACACGGCCCAGAATGGCTAGCAAGTGCACAACATCGACCCGTGAAGGAGCTTCAGTGGAGATGCCTTTTTATGTCACTACACAACGCCTCGCAGTCAGGACAATGAACCTCGCTCCTAAAACCAAAACCCAGACTTCAGACACAAAAAAAATTCTTTCTCTGTCTCTCTTTCTCTCCAATGCTGCCTAATGATCAGGGACATTAGCATCAGGGACGTTAGAGCAGCTGCGCAACTGGAGGAATTAGCATGCTAAATCTGCTGCATCATCACATTCAGTTCAGCCGAGAAAAGAAATCTTACAGAAGTCTAATCACCGGCATTATACTGTATATACACTGTTATTGTTTGTTCGTTTTTGTACAGCTGCTGATGTTCTCTTTAATATTATATTAATTTTGGTTCTGGAGTATATGATCATCACAGTGAGCTGTATTCAAAGTTCAGTACATACAGTGAGGATTTAATAATAAAATTGAGTACCTCACTATTTAGACCTCAGACTTAAGTGCTATTCAGACATCACACAAGGGGAACATATGTGGGGCGGAGTTTGCCGAAAACAAATTTGAAAAAAAAAAATCAGCAATTTATGCTACAGGAGCTCTTCTGTGGGATCGGATCAGGCAGGCTAGCCTTCGCTCCTCACGCGCATCATCGACCCTTGGGCGCCCATGAACCTGTTGCCGGTTCACCGGTTGTCCTTTCTTGCACCACTTTTGGTAGGTACTAACCACTACATACCAGCAACACCCCACAAGACCTGCAGACCTGCATCAGCTTTGGAGATGCTCTGACCCAGTCGTTTAGCCATAACAATTTGGCCCTTGTCAAAGTCGCCCAGATCCTTACGCTTGCCCATTTTTCCTGCTTCCAACACATCAACTTGGAGAACTCACTGTTCACTTGCTGCTTAATATATCCCACCCCTTGACGGGTGCCATTGTAATGAGATAACCAATATTATTCACTTCACCTGTCAGTGGTTTCAATGTTATGGCTGATTGGTGCATAATTTGGCTGTAAATACACTTTTAAAAAACTACAGAATGTCACGTGAGCCCAATATTAAATACATAAATATGACACTATTAATCAGTTAATAGCATTGTCCTTTTAAAGTCCAGGTTTCTTGCTTTTACATCATATATCTTACTGATCTAGTGCTTCAGTACAAAGGTGAGTGCCTGTCTCTGATGCTTTTACTCAAGAAAAATCAGTGATCCTTGGAGGCATGAACTACATACAGGTCGTTTTTAATGATCTGAATGGTGCACCCAGAAATTTGACTTAGGTGCATAACCCGAGTCTGAATACACGGAACTTTCCCTGTATTAATATTGACGTACGTTTTGGATTGTGATCTATTTCATTTATTTTAAAGTGGTACAATGTACTGAAGTACAGTTTTTCCAGAAACAAGCTTTTTATAATTTGATCTCATCCTTCCTACCATCTAAAGCTGTATCCTAATACGAAGCTCCCGGGCACAAAATACATGATGTTCTGGGCTCCTATGCCCTTTCTTGATAAGATTAGAACAGGATTGTGCAATGTTGGACCAGTGTTTACAGTCAAATGTCAAGTGGAAATGGCAGACTTGATTTTTACCATCATTTTGTAACAGGTGCATAAGAGGATATGGATCAGATTACAACATGAGTATAGTGTGTATATATACAATATCATGTTATAAAAAGACTTGATTTTCAGACAGAAGCATGCAAGCTCACTTATAAAGTATCAGTGAACATCTAGATCAATATTCATGTCTAGATCAAGTATTCATATTTTACACAATATTAATAGGGACTGTTATGCTTTTTTTTATCTTGCGACTTTGTATATATCTTATTAAATATCATTTCTCTATACTGAAAAAGCAAAAAGGCCGATGTGCAAAGTCATTTTTCATTCATGTGGTATTTTTAATATCTTCATGGGATGGATGGATATTATGGTCCTGTAAAATGCCTTCAGGATGTCACGGTCTTTATTAAACCCACATGACTTCTTATAGCATATTTACTGTCTGTGTCAGTAACAGCTTTTGGTTGCAGTGCATGGTTTGGCCAGCCACAAATAAGACTCCATTTATAAAACCTGCAGGAAAAGGTTGTGCAACACCAACATATTACTTCTTATACAACCAGACACCAGTTTTACTATTTGCCATAGTGTATCTGTGGGCTCCATATACAGTCACAGTGCTAATTAAAACAGATGGTACATAATCACTGTCAGCTTATTTATATATATATATATATATATATATATATATATATATATATATATATATAATCTCCAAATAGTCCCACTCATAAAAACAAAAGCTGCACAAACACAAGAGAATATTCAAGAACTCGTAACTTACTGCTGTTTGTGCGTGAGCTCCTGCTCCTTGTTGACGAGGTCTTGCTTAAGGCTGGCTAGCATCTCCACTGACACGTCCACCTGGCGTGACAGCTCTGAGGCCTTGTCCTCCAGCTCCTGCTTCTCCTGGCTGAGCCTTTCACTCTCCAGCTTGGCCTTCTCCAGTTCCGAACTCTTCCTCTCCAGCTCGGCCTGCAGGCGCCCAACGCGCGCCGCGATCTTTTGCTCCACTTCTTCAGACAGCTTCTCCAGTCTCTCATCCAGCTCGAGCCTTTCGAAGGCCCTAGCCCTGAGGCGCGCCAAGCCCTCTTCGTAAGCAGCTTCCATTGCACTGGGGTCCATTGAGCTCATGGCTTTCTTCACCAGGATCTCTCCCAGTGGGAACTCCACATTGGGAAGGTAGCGGGCGCCGGCGGATGAGGTCGTGGCAAGCCCGAGCTCGTCGCCCGAGCAGGGGAAGCGGGATTCAGCAGCCAGGGCGCTGTCGGCCACCAGAGGGAGCAGTGCGGCGGCGTCACACACGCTGTTCGACTTGGAGAGCACGTACAGCGTTTCGTAGGTGTGATTGTACTCCAGGTGGGCGCGCAGTGATGACAGGCTCCGGAAGCGTTTGTGCTCCCCGCAGCGAGGGCAGCGGTACGGCAGGTCCAGAGAGGCCATGCCAGGCTCAGGCCACTGGGCGCCGCCTTGAACAGGCTGGGCACCAGAGACCTCTACTCATCTCAAGGTCATGTAGGATACTGCAGTTCAACCACATGCTGAAAAACCTATACACATTCCACCTTCTGATTTATGACTCAATGTCACACTGCTGAAAAAACACCCTTATGGTTTGTGTCTTGGTTGCTTTCCACTGTATTTTCTTACATGGTTTTCTGTATGGGCACTGCATTCAACCCTGGGAAAAAACATATAACATAAGCACAGATCAATTATAAAATAAAAGACAACAAAAATGATCAGAAGTCAGATTTGTTTAGTATATTTAACAATGTCAACTGACACATTTCCAAGATGCCAGATACAGTCTCAACAACCACCTCTGCTGAGACATTAATTCTATCTGACTGAACATCTAGTTTTACAGAAAAAAGTCAGTACTAAAAATATGTTACATTATCATAGGAAAGAAAATTGTTCTATAGTAGGGTTGGATCATTAATTATCTCTGTATAGATACTATGATTTGAAAGTTTACAACTTGCAAGGGCTGGGATTTCAGTTAAAACATACGTTACATAACAATGTCATTTTAACACATTTTAAGAGAGAAAAATCTAACCCAGGAACAACTGTTGCTAAGGTGAACATCTTCTCGAATGTGGAAACTCAAGTGTCCCGTCGGGGCACAGAGTAGGAACCTCTGTACTAGATATTCATAGCACAACAGGCACGATTTGTCGGAATACGGGTAATTATTGGGTATTTTTCCTCAGGCCTGATTTTCAAAGCATTTTCATTAATTTATCACTGTTCACATGTTCAGCACTGTTAATAAACAGTGGTACCTGGGGATTTGAGCAAATGAGGGCAGTGTGTTTGGATTTCGATTGATTTCATACAAATGGAATTGAAAGAAAAGGTGTGAACACAGACCCCATCCCTAACCATGTTCTTAACCTGTAATGGAGGTACAGAATGAAATAACTGAAGTTTACGATCATGTCTGAAGCTCCACCTTCTTCCTATTTACCTTCCTATGAAGTTTCTTCACCAATCACTTCCCTTCTTCTCCTGTTCCCTCCTTCTCCTGCCTACTGTTTCTACCCAAGAGTCTTTAGTGGGGGGTCGGGTACCCCAGAACTCTCAGACCCCCAGCCCAAGTTCTCAGAGTTCTCGCTACTTTTTATAGTACCACAATCACTCATCAAGTGTATGGGTTGAGGGCATGGTCTGAGTTTGAGTTTGCAAATAAGGGACTATGCTGAGCAGCTCCTCATCATGTAGGTATTAGGTTTGATTTGTAACTTTCTAGAGAATTAAAATAGTCATAAAATGATGGTTTACCCTCACTGGCTCAATGGGAGGTTAAGTATGCCATCAATCCATCTCTCTTCATGTTCACCAAGATTAAAATCCCCTCAGTGGCCATTGTACTGATGGAATCTGTCAAGAAGGTTCATCCTAAGACTACATCCTTTTCTACTATATAGACATGACCCTCAACCATGTTTAAGCAGTTTTCCTCCAGAGAAAACGACAGAGCTGACCCTCATATCACCAATATCACCAATATGACATGCTAGAGAGCATTCAGGAGATGGACCCATTCCCTTTCCCATTCAGTAAATTGGATTTTCCACCAGGTGAAATTTGTTTAGCTGAAAAAGCAGAAAAGCGAGTCTCCAGCGAGTCTCCAGCGAGTCTCCAGTATTGCCATAGCAAGGGGTCAAAACTTGTAAATGCTATGGCTAAACATTAAATGCTGGTACCTCTGCTCTATAGTAGATTATCTCCACTGGTTATGGAAGATCCCCAATTGCCCAGTTTTTTTTAAAACAAAAAACAAACAAAACATTTTTCAATCTTAGCCTCGGCTCTAGATAGTTCAGCTATCCCAAAACACCAGCTTTAAAACATTTCTGGCAGCATCAATGACCTGGAAGTCTGAAATGCACCAGCCTACCCTAATATCCCTACTGAATACTACTGTACTACAAGAAGAAAGCTCTGAGAACTATTTAATCTGGCTGGAAATCGAAAGAGAAAACGTGGAGGCTAGTGGGCTGCATCCAGTGGCATTTGGATTGGGCAATTAGTCTTTGAGTGACATTCTCTGTTACAGATTCAATTAACCCAGTAAGACAGTCAGGAGGATGATCCTTCACAAATCAGTAAATCTAATTAACGATGTGTAAGTCTATAGACTGATGGTGTCATGAGGGAAAAGGGCAGTCTCTACAGAGCAGGGGATGAACTGGAATAGCATCAGTGACTGATTAGACATCAAAATGTTGACACTGAGACCAAAACAGCCAACGTGTAATGGAAAGTCTTTGCTAATGTTAATTCAAATCAGTGAACTTGAGTGCCTTGGAGAATTATTTGTACTCTTTGTAAAAATGAGCAAAAATGACTGTATAAAGAAACATGAACATTATCTGCTCAAACAATAAGAGAAGCTACTTTTCTTTTTAAAAAAAAAAAAAATCAGAACTACTTTTTTAAAATAGTAGTAAAAACGTATTGAATTGTTGACACCCCTAAGGAATATTTTTAAAAATGCCAAATGTTTGAGAATCTTATGTAAGATGAGGCAGGACGCAAGTGTGGGTGTTGTGGGCAATCTAGAAATCGTAGTCAGTCCATAATATGGGTCACGAAACAGGTACACAGGGTTAAACAAGGATAATCCATAATTATACTCAAATGGTAGGGGTGGAGACAAAACCAAAACAGAGGCATATGGCAAAACAAACACATGCAGCTGAAATGCATTATTTTTTTTCTGCATTTTTATTTTTCATCAGGTGTCAAATATGAATTGTGCTGATAATTATGAATTATCAGCATTTTCATGGAAAAAACGAATTGCACTAATTTTTTGCCTCTGCATGTTTGTGCTCAAAATATCACATTGCATGTGTTATTCTTATTATATATTAATTTTGAATTTAGATGTTTCTTTGGTAGCTTTCGTAAAGTGGTTCTACTTGGACCCTTTTCTGAAAAGGAAATGAGAAAAGGTTTGAAGGTTTTTAAAGGCAGAATACAGGCTATATAAATTAAACAAAGAAATGAGTTTTCCCGGTGGGACTGGGAGCAGCCTGCTACACAAACACACACACTCTCAACAGTGTGTCTGTAATTAATCAAGCTGCTTAAACAGTCAGCAACTGAACACTGCACACACCACCGCAAGAAATCAACTCACATCACAGAGAACAAACATCTACAAAACACGGCACCTGTCACTTCTTCTGCTTGTAATAGAAGCTGTAGGGGAAAATCCTGTCGTACCGTAAGCCTCTGATCCAGGATCAGCTTTCCTGTTTTCTCCCACAATGCCTAGCTTCATGATCTCTGTCCTAAAAGCTGATATCTCACTGAAGAAGCTCTCACGAGAAGAATTCGCTTCTGAGAACACTCTTTCACTCTTTCAAAAACCAAGGCCACATCTGACACTGTCGGCGCCCAGCTTAAAGTCCGGTTACCATAGCGACGCTTCCTCTCCCATACAAATACATAAACGAGATGTTGATTCAGAGCCATGAGTTAGCTAATATGCTCGTTTACTGCATGTCTTCACATAACCCGTGGACTGCACAGGACTTTCACTCTGTAATTGCCTTCTGTTTGGTCTTTTCTTTGACCTTATTGTGCTGTAATGAATCCTCATCCTTCTCTCAAAGTCCTCCAAGACCTTATCAGCGCCGACGCTAGGAATTAAATTGGCTTGCAGTCTTTAAATTCCAAAATGGCTTTCGATTATTTTCCGGCCTCTTCCAGGGATTCAGGGATAAGAAAGATGCCTACAGCCAAAATTTGCTTTAAAAAGTCTCCTGATAATTCCTACTGAGGTCTGAAATTATAATAATCCTCCATTCTGAAACACGAAAGGGAAACTCAATCCAAGATTTTACTTCCACAGTATATTCGCAGCAATAATCTGCAAATCATTAATCCCGGAAATTCCAGTAAAATAAATGTAGAAGCTTATTTTATTTCTTTTTAAAATTCTGTTTAAATTTTTCTGATGCATTTGCATTTTTAACTGTTTTACATTACTGCATTTAATGTTAAAAATATTCATTTCATGGCAAAGTGAAATTTCTTCAAGGTCAATTCTCGAAATATTACCACTTTTTGTACTTTTGAGACTTTATTATCAAAATATTTCTATTTTATTTACAAAATATTACTTCTTTGTACCTTTTGAGATTTTATTCTTGAAAAATTTTGATGTTATTCCTGAAACATATCCCACTTTTTTTCCCTCAAAATGTTATTTACTTCTAAAATTATTTTATGCTTGAAATATAATTTTATACTCAGCATTTTCCCACTTTTTGTACCATTGGTTCTTTATTCTTGAAATTTTATGATGTTATTATCAAAATATTGTTATTCTTGAAATATTACCACTTTCTTCTCTAAATATTGTGACTTTATTCTCATCATAGTAAAATCTATGATTTCATTTCAGAAAATTTTACTAATTTATCTTTTTAAATTAATTCTACACTAAAATGTTATTGTACGAAACACCTGGTTGTTGTTACACCTGAACAAGAATCCTCGATGGAAATCTGATGTCAGAGACGTGAAGTAAGAAATGTCTGATTTAAGACTCGCATTAAGATTCCCATCAGGACTTTTAGGCCCAGCAAACAGATACCGTCGCTGATTTTATCTCGGTGACGAACACATGCTGTTGCTGTGGATGCTGGATGTGACTGCGTAGCGCAGACGAGACGGGATCTGCGAATTGGATGAGTCACTGATGATTGGTTTACGGGATGAGCGTGAAAACTGAGAGAAGGATGGAGAGACAGGATGGAGTACAGACAGTAAATGATTATGAAGGACTCGGACGTACCGTGAGGGTGCAGTTTAATTAGACGCAGTGGACGTGAAGGTCGACTTCACACGGAGCCTCACATACCTGATGTGCTACTGAGTGAGAAAGCTTCAGTGCTAATACTTTAACATTACTGCTAACGGTATTACAGGCTAATCCTCTGATTACTCATATCCATGCTACAAGAGCTACATTTTTTCAAATTTGCTAACACTAATGCTAAATGCACAGCTTTCTATTTAAAACAGAGGCTTTTTCTGTAATATTAATATGCATAAGTGCAGTTTGTGATGTCAGAATATGCAAATTAATTAGAGCATAACATCTCAGAAACGTTTAGCCACAGAATCTGCAAGCTAAGCTAGCTAAATGTTAAAGCTTAAAGTTAATGTTAGTGAATGGTATGCAATTTATTCAGAATGAAAATGGTACCTGGGAACCACACACAACCTGAAAGCTACGGTATTTAGTTAACTTATCTAAAGTTAGCAATAAAAGAGTTTTGATTAATCTGGTAATGAGACATTGTGATGTCACACATATCTGTCTGACCAATCACATTCAATATGCAAATCTTTCAAGGACGAGAGCTGAAACCTGGATATTTTTTAACCATAGAACCTGCAAACAAAGCTATCTAGCTAGCTAACTTAGCTAATGTTGGTTTATTAATAAAATGGTTTTGATTGTTATGGTACTTGTACACTCTGATGTCACAAACTATGCTTCACTGCTTTGGACCAATCACATTTGATATGCAAATTATTCAAGGATGACAACATGGTACCCAGAAACTTTTAGCCACAAAACTTGCAAGCAAATCTAACTACCTAACCTAGCTAATATTATTTATTACCACAACAATCAAAACTATTTAGTTAGTGTTATATTGTGGTCACAAACTATGCTTCACTGCTTCGACCAATCACATTCGATATGCAAATCATCCCACTAGCTATTAGAGATGGAAAAAAGAAATCATCATAAAGCATTAAAAAAGCACATAATTAACTGGTTATTATTTTATAGAAATTATGACATATGGCATGTTTGGATCAATTCATTTTTTTTTTTTTTTCCTAAAAGTGCAGGACAAATTATAGGGGCATCAGCAAGTCAAATCCCAATTTCCCAAAAGCATCAAACTGTCAGAACCTTTTCACTTTTAAAAAAGATCCTCTCTTTTCGCTCTCTTCTAATGGCCTGGGACTAAAAACAGCGTCTCCGAGGATTGGACTACCGTATCTAGCGATTACACTGGCTCCTATCGATCTCAGGGCTTTTCCATTGAACAAATTATCTTTCATTATCCACAGCTCATGCTAACAGTCCAGTAAAACCTCCAGAGCGAACACAGCATACTGCCGCGTACCAAGACGAACTCTATAATGGCCTGTAGATGTAATTAAACGTAATTACAATACCGTAACTGGCAAAACATCACGGCACAGAAACCTGTATGGGGAATAAATATTATTTCATTAACAATCCTAATATTTGCAGATAACTACTCTAATGGTCCAGACTGTGTGCGCTGTATTTTGTGTGTTTAATAAAAAAATTTATGAAAATCCCATGAAAAATGTGAAAATTATGATTTTTCTGTTACAAAGTTAAGAAGACTAAAGCAAGTCAAGCACACATACAACACCTCTTAAACCATATTTTTGTGATTTGGAAGGACTATAATGCATAGATCCTTAAAAAAATATTCGTATCGTATATTATCGTATTGTATCGTATCGCATATCGTATTAACTTTCACATTTGATCTGTTATATGGATTTAGTCTAGCTGTGAGTTCATGCCAACGATGACGGGACACAACAATGCAGCCAGAAATCATTCGTTTTCATTGAGCGAGCATATTTTGCACGTGGGGGTGGAGCAACAGCGACAAAAAAAAAAAACTGATTGACGTTTATGCAAATGAGTAGTGATGCTATATAAAGACTACCAGTGAAAGTGAGGGACGGGGTTCTTTTCTCCTTTAATTATTATGAAACAATATCAGCATTTTTTTTGTTTCTAGACATTTTTTCTTCTTATTCACAGCTCCTGAACCACTGACTCCTCAACCACACAGAAAAGCAAAACGAAATCTGATTCGTGGTCACATGGGTGGTTTTACAGCTAGCTATGCTAGTGCAACAATCAGTGAAACTCATAGAGCGACCTGAGCGAAATAAACTGAAAAATCGCTGCCAGCATGAACGTAGATGGATCTTGCCAGTGAACAATAATGACAGACATTGTATCTCATGAGTCTATAGACTAAAACGGGGAGAAACAACATCAAAAGACGTCTATAGTATACATAATATAGAAAAAAGACATATTTTGGGACAACACTGTCGTCAGATCGGCCCTGTAATGGTCAATCAGTGCTCACTGGGATAACTGGTGTGTGTGTGTGTGTATCCCTTTCATTTTTATAGATGTGTGTATTGATCTATAACATTCAGTATTTGTGGCTTTAAACCCAAAAGTCAATGAAGTCCAAAATAGACCTGTTATCATAATGTTGGTCAGCACTGTCACTGGCTGATGTCCAATAGCTCTGTAATAAATAGAGACACTGACTGAATATGTGGAAGGTTAAATGTAAAATATGCAGTGTAGTAAAACCTGAGCCTGAAATCAATAAAGAATCTGATGCAGGAAATGACCAAATATGGCACTCTAACCAACAGACTTTCTCATTACAGCAATATGGAGCAGAAACCAGATAGCTGAAAGGACAACTTAAAGCGATCAATGTGATATCTACAGTTTCATCTGGTCACACATTTATCCCATCACCGTCAAGCCTCGAGATCTGATCCGTGTCTGTGGATGGTTTCGTTTTACAACCACATTAAGTAAGCAAAAGTGTGGACTATAACACACAAGGGATGTGGTGATGCCGCTGAATTATTCCCAGTTTAGTAAAGAAAATGGAGCACATTTCTAAATATAAATAAAATAATGCTGTTTATCTTGTTATTACAAAAAAACATTTCTGCAGGTGAAATTGTGCTGAGGCTCGAAAGTAGAGGGATGGTCCAAATTCAGCAATTTTTTTTTTTATATAAAAATGAAAAGAAAAAATAAATATTGATTCCCAGATTAAAAAAATACTGTATATTTTGAAGTTCCTGAGCTGCTGTAATAATGTGTATGCATTACATTATTAGACAGCTGAGATACATCAAACATCATCACATCTCAAGTTTAAGCACAAAAGAAGTCTGACTACACAGTGACTGGCAAGAGCCATCAGCCAATCAGGAGAGAGAGTGAGAGATCATAATATAATATGATGATAATGGCAAAATAGATTCAGGTGCGATGAATATTTAGCATTGTTCTTCCTGAACAGGTGAAGCATTTAGTAGTTCTCTAATTTTACCGGAAAGTAGTGAATTATAGCTGATTTATCCTCGCTGTGGAATTTGTATCTTTACCCAGTTGCCAATCTGTTCATGTGTATAAACATTTTAGCTCAGTGGTTCTCAAAGCGGGGACAGGGGGTCAGTGAATATATATATATATATATATATATATATATATATATATATATATATATATATATATATATATATATATATATATATATATATATTTTTTTTTTTTTATTTTGTTACAATGGTGGAAATCACAACCCACATTATCAAAGTTATTATATTTAGGGGTCCAAGCACCAAAGTCAACACAGATCAATTCTTCTATCAGTGGAAAGTTCAGGAATAGAAAGCTCCAAAAATTATTATTTGACATATTTAAGTTCATGAATCAAATCCATACTGAGGGGTCAATAGAATTTATTTTACAGTTAAACGGGTCCCTTGCTACAAAACGTTTCAGAACCGCTGCTATAGATAATAGACTACGCTAAAAACTACAGACTATATTACTTTTACTATTAGAGCCCATTTAAACCCGGTCGATTGTTGATAAAATTGTAACCACATTCACTTATTTTACCAAATTAGCCAGATTGATATCCTGGATGATATGTGATATGCAAATCAGCTCAGAACACTTCACCACCAATTTCCGGTGTCATTTCTGAGATCGTTGGTCTTAGAACGTATAATGTGACATGCTCACCTTATCAGCAGCCGATTTAGTGCCACTGCAACCAACAACGGCTGACGAAAATATTATAGAAGGGTCGGAAAAGTTTTTATTAAAATCTGAGTGTGAGTGCTGCTACGACACTCGTCTAAAAGCAACCAGTGGGACGACGACAAACTCCCGTGACTCCAGCTACAAATACGGTAGCGGTGATACCGAAACGTAATCAAAACTTGTTAACGAACTGAAAAACTCATTATTACCTCAAGCTCACGTTGAAGAATGTTCGTGCTCACGCGAGACTGTTTTCTCCACGATCACAAAATGGTGACGTAAGCACTGACGAAAGAAACGTTCTTTAATCACAGGTCTATCGTTAGAGGATCTTCATCCTATAAACTGACATGAAGGACACACGTCATGTTATCGCACATTCTGTCATAGAGTTCGGCACAGATATTAGTGGAATATCGTCTCTGGGGAAAAAGAAAAAAAAACGGTTTTAGTTGTCCTGTGCAAAAGACGGCGATTTTTAATCTCCTGGAGGCGGAAGCTTCAGCAGTCACAGATGTTGTAATAACATCTGGACGTGTTTTGGTTGTTACAGAGGGATTGGAGAGAAGAATTTAGACCTGTGGCTAAAATTGATTTGAGCGGTGATTCGATTGAAATGTTCTGCATCTTATGTGCATTTACATCTGATTAATTTTAATATAAATATCGCTGATACGCAGGATGCACAAACGATGCAGATGTAAACGGGAACTTCATTAATTTGGATATTCTCTAGAGATGTTGTCTTTTACTAATCTTTACTACAAGGTCAACAGATTCTCTTAAATTCTGCACTGTTTCTACAGGCTGCATTGGTAATAATACAGGGTGTAAGACTGATTATTGAAGCTTATTTTATTTTTTCCCCACACTCTGATCTGTTTAGCAGGTAAAGTCGATACACTGACACACATCGATTAAATCGAACTCGATCAAATCAATCAACACTTCATGCTTACAGAGTGAGGCTGAAGCCTCCATCCCACTAAGATGCAAATCACATCCTGATTTTTATTTTTTTTTTTCTGTATCAAGTCCAAGAGCGCGAGCCATTGATTAAGGCATCCTCATCAACTGCAACCAACAGGCAACCGGAACCGGAACCGGACCTGTTTATCATAACATCATAATATTCAACCTCCAACCTCTCTGATTATCCATGCCCGGTGGTGATGTGATGGTGATGGTGATGGTGATGTGATGCCAGCCAGGTTTTGCACCATTTCTCTCTCCCTCTCTCTATCTCTCCCCCTCCCCTCTCCTCCCCTCCGGTGCGGCTCGCGCTCCTCTATAATACCCCGGTATACCGGAAAGCGCGCGCCGAGGAGGACGCACAGCCACTGCGCACGAGCTCTTCCACACCAACACGCCATGTCGGAAAACAAGAGAAGGGATAAAAAAAAAAAAAAAAGGTCAGACACGTTGAGATGAAAAGGTCTCTCCTCACCTCTCTCGGTCTATCCCCCGGTATTTTCCTCCCGCGGAGCCGAGCTCGCGCGCTCCGGTGCGCTGACGTCACGCCGCTGCGCTCTGCAGCATGACGCGCGGGGCGCGCGAGAGCTCCTCAGAGTTGCCAGATTGCACGATCCACCTCTTTACGTGTTCCTTTTCTTTTCTTTTCTTTTCTTTCCCCCCGTTTCAATCACGGAAAGTGCTTTCGTACTGTAGATGTCTGATGATTATGATCTGATTTTACACGTGACCGGGTTAGTGAACGGAGATCATCAATCTGGCAACCCTGCAGCAAAACCTCGCGAGAAATAAACCAAATGGAACAGGGACGGATCTGATGCACGGAATCACATCCTGATCGCATCACTCGATTATTCGACTCGACTCCTGGGGGATCAACGCAACAGGAGCAACGGGTACAAGACAGAGAGGAGGAGAAACCGGAAATAAAGGGCATCACTGCGAAATCCCGAGATGCAGAAACAAGAGTGACGGAGGAGTCGAGGAATCACGAAGGAGTCGGTTCATTTCGAACGACTCTTTAAAATGACTCGAGGGAGTCGATTCGCACGTACAGATGACCTTTACTTATTTCAATCAATCAATCAATCAATCAATTAACCAATCAATCAATTAATGCATTTATTATTGTAGAGTTTTATTATTATTTATTTACAATTCTTTTTTAATAGTTCATTTTAATTTAACTTGTAATTATTTATTGATTAATAAAATTATATGTATTCAGTTATA
>CM040481.1:1600165-1746258 GCA_022758105.1 Pangasianodon gigas
ACACACACACACACACACACACACACACACACACATCCCTCTACATTCTTTATAATTCAGATGTAGCCAAATTGACAGCCATACTATAGCATAATTACTATCCTCTCAGATCCCTTTGTGCTTTGATTGGCTCTGCTTGAGACATGCTGCGCTTTTCACTCGCTCTTTATTCACAAACGCTTGGTCTGGATATTATTAGTTCCCTTTTGCTTAGCAATCATAATATGTGACATTTCTACAACGTCGTCATTTCTGTGAAAGAACACAGTCAGGATGAGCAAGAAAACAAAAAAGAAAGAAAACAGCAAAAAAAAAAAAAAAAAAAAAACTGAATGAGATCAAGACTGTATTTTTTTTTTGACCTGACAGTGTTAGCATCACATGATTTATCAGAAATGAAAAAAAGTGATGCTTTAAAATTTTCATAAGTCAGAAAATTAAAGCAGCAAAATGTAAAATCCAAGTAACTTCTTTCAAGTGTATTTCAATCCTGCACTTCTTTTCTCCACCAATAGGGGGCAGCAGATGTTTATATTCATACAATGGATTCACTTTACCTGCAGGTACATGCAGAGTGTTTTAATCTTTTATTTTATCTACATCAAAACAACCCTTTAATTCAAAATGAAATGAGACATTGGTGGGCTTTATAAAAAAAAAAAATTATACTTATTTAATACTTATTTAATTTTGGAATATGAAAAAGTTAAAAATTTACACTTATATACATGTGGATGCTCCACAGATTTACATTTAACACTATTTTTTCTCAAAATAAACAGTAATTTTCTAGAAATCTCTGGACTGAAAAGAGACTTTTTTGCACTTTACTTAATTTTTGTCCCACATATTCCTTTGTACATGTTTCATATTGCACATTTTAAATATTCATCCCTCGATCTGTGCACTTAAAGTCTACTTTATTTGAAATAATTGTACACCTGCTCATTCACGCAATTATCCAATCAAAAACTCCCATGCAGGCAGAATGTTGATGAGAAAGGTCGGAGGAGAATGGGTAGACTGGATCGAGCTGACAGCATGGCTACAGTAACTCATATAGCTACTCTTTACAACCGTGGTGAGCAGAAAAGCATCTCAGAACACACAACACATCGAAACTAGAGGTGGATGGGCTCCAACAGCAAAAAAAAAACATATCGGCTTTCACTCCTGTCAGTTAAGATCAGGAATCTGAGGCTACAGTGGGCACAGAAAGTGGACAGTTTGGAAAGATTGGAAAAATCATCAGCTAGTCTGATGAATCTCGATTGCTGCTGCAGAGGGTAGCGTCAGTGTTGGTGTGAATCCATGTCCACAACCTGCCATGTATCGACAGATCAGGCTGGTGGTGGTGGTGTAATGGCGTGGGGAATGTTTTCTTGGCACACACTGGGCACCTTAACACCAACTGGCCAACTTAAGTGACTGAGTGGCAATCCGACCCGGTATTAGTATGGTGTTCCTAATAAAGTGATGTAGAGAAAACGCAAGTTTCTTTAATTGTCTGTGTGAAAAATTGGAGTTCAATGTTGTGTAATCAATTTCACAAATGTCCATTAAATCACTATCAAGCCACATAGTAATAAGACAAGGTCATTGTGATTTATTTCCAAAGTATTACCACCAGAAACAAACTTTGTAACCCTTTGTAAACTTTGTTAACTTTGTTTTATTTATTCTACCCCAATTTCTTATAATAAGTATTTATTTTTTTGTAAGTAGATTGTATAATCCACATTACATTGTGCAAAAATACATAATGTACATAATGTTCACAATTAAAAACAAAAAGTGAAGAGTCCTTCGTCCATTGTGCTTCAATCAGCAGTTCTGTCTCTAGCATGTCTCAGTGAAGCCTGTGAAAGAGGAAAATCACGAGCACACACACACACACACACACACACACACACAGAGTTGAACTGATATGAACACAACTGTAGTGTCTGCTTTTGTAATTCGAAATATTGAATTTAATTTGCTTTTGATGGAATGATAATGATAATAAAATCAGTGCAAACTATATTTCTAAAATGCCAATTAAAGCAGCAGTATGTAACTTTTTGGAACTTACGGACCTCTCTACTAGCAGGATTTAGCTTTCCTGTATCTATGACTGACAGTGTAGCTAATCATCTGAGAAGGCATAAATGGAAATTTGTCCAAGCATAGTAGCTAACTAGCTAGATTTATGAAGACTTATTTATTTTTTTAAATGTATATAGCATTTTTGTTACACTAAGCAGGACAAAACACATTAGCATTAAGCCTTCAAATACAAAAAAAAAAAAAAAGTTACTACTAGCAGACTAACAAGCTATTTAGCCGTTGCTAGCAGCTGGCGTTAGTATTAGCGTTTGCACATATGCAACAACATTTTTAAAACCAGTCTTTACATGTTTACTGTTTATCACAGTTTCACCAGCTCTTATTTTGAAAATAAAATGGCTGTGTTGCATTGTGGGATGCAGTAAACTGCATAGATCTTTTCATGATCAAGATTTCAGCCTCCATTTGAGAAAGTCCATCCGAATCAGTCTTTAAGCTTTAATTCACCCTCGGAAAGAGTTTGGAATTCTGTTGGAATTCTGTCATTTCAAGATAGCCGTGTCCTTAGCGCAAAGAAAGACACAGGAGTGTTTTAAACTTTTGGAGCAGTAATTTGTCGTTTTTATTTGTGCATGCTGTGCGTGGCTAGTTAAACAGCTGAAAGATTGATTTGTAAGATAACTCTCAT
The DNA here is from genome assembly GCA_022758105.1 of Pangasianodon gigas. Classification (NCBI taxonomy): domain Eukaryota; kingdom Metazoa; phylum Chordata; class Actinopteri; order Siluriformes; family Pangasiidae; genus Pangasianodon; species Pangasianodon gigas. The sequence continues at coordinate 1,602,903 of CM040481.1, forward strand.
TTTTGTTTTTTTGTTTTTTTTTCTTTTCAGAGATAGTAACAATTAATTAGCATAGGCTACTTCCTACATCATACATCCACATTTAAAATAAATGAAGCACTAATCAAAAAACAACATTTATTGAAATTTTTTGGATTTTGTTCCCTTTAAAGCGGCCATAAGTAACTTGGTTTTGGTTAAAAACTTAAGTAGCACTTGTGGCTGTGTTCAACATGGCATACACATGATACTACTCATATTAAACCCCAATTTATATATGGCACATTTATGGTATATTATGTATAGTAGTCGTAAATGGTACAACTAGCATAAGCGATCTAGCAGAAATTGTATTCGATATCAAAAATTAATCCGAAAAAGAAATTTGAAAACTAAGACGCTATTTAGATTTTTAAAAAATTGCTAGCTGACTACAAATGTCAATTTTATTCCAGATTCAAACATTTGGGTAATAGATGGGACATAGGAAGTTCTGAGTCAGCAAACTTCCATGCTAATTGTAACTAGCCTAGATTATTACCTTCTTATGATAATGAATTATAGAGTAGCAGCTAGTTAGACTGCAATTTTTCATGCTAATAAATCTACAGATAACTACTCTGAGTCAGAAAATCCCAAATACTCAGTTGCCATGAATGTAGCTATATATTTTTAGCTTATTTAGAAATACAGCATGAGTACTAGCATAATGGAAGTATTCACACACTTTTTCCCCGACATACTGTGCACTAGGTGCTGCTTTTGGATGGGTTTAGTACACATAGTGTGCATATTTTGCCATTTTGAACACTTCCACAAATGCTACTTATTTAGTTTTTTTACCTCAAAAATTACTTATGGCCACTTTAAGTTCCCACAACACATTCAGAACTTGTCACCAGAGACATTTAAGAATTATACACACAATATTATGGTGCAGTGTGTACAGTTTTACACACAGGAGTAAAAACACCAAGTGTTAAATAAACACCTAGAGTGTTTTATATAATCTGGACACAAATAGACACTACAGGAGTAAATCCAACACTCGACGTGTAGGAATTCAACACCAGGCATCTTGCTATGTGCTGATCATTTGTTGTAATGGAAACACATCAAGCGAAGCATTATGAAATCCATTAATGATACGTCGCATGAATGTATGAGCCACGGCAATAATACAGACCTCTGCAATCTTAGCATGAGCCAGAGACGTTACCATAGTAACAGAGTATGTCTTATCAAGTATGGCTCTCGTGATTTTTTTTTTTTTTTTTTTTCCACTGGAACTTATTTGGGCTTTCAGAGTAGGTATGACAACAGGCTATTGAGCCAGCGCATTGATTTGCATGTTAATAGATTTAACAGGAGCGGTATGTTAATTTGGCAGCTAGCTGAGAGGTCTCGTCAAAAATCTGTCATATCGCTTAAAACTGAGATCGATATATGTATGTGTGTGTGTGTGTGTATATATATATATATATATATATATATATATATATAGAAGCTTTTATGAAAATGGTGAGGAGATACTTGTAAACTAAAAATAGTGGAGGTTCAGGTGAAGGTGGAAAAGGCCACTGTTGTTCTCTGGATGGAGTGTGTGTGCATGCGTGTGCGTGCATGCGTGTGCGTGTGTGTGTGTGCGTGCATCAGTGATACTGCAGTCGACACCTGGAAGCAGAAAATACTCAAAAAAAAAAACCTGGTCAGAAAATTGACTGTGGTGCAGCTCACGGATTTGAGCTCTTGTAGGAGGACTGGACTGAATTCTTGTTTTAATATTTAGCCTTCGCTTCTAGTTAGATTGCTAATGTTCATGCTAATAAATTTAAAAAATAGCATCTAGTTTGGTCATGCTCATAAATTAAAGAGTAGCAGCTAGTTAGACTGCTAATTTCCATGCTAATCAAAACAAATTAGCAAATATGGTCAGATTACTACCTCCTCATGCTAATTGGTCAGAGAGTTAGCTTGCAAAATAAACCAGAAAATCGTAACTAGTTCGATCATGCTATTGAATCAAAGAGTAATGGGTAGATAGATAACAACCTTTCATGCGAATAAACCAAAGAATAGCAACTAGTTAGAATATTATATTTTGCTGCTAATGAATTTCTGTTTAAATAATTATGTAAGTTTAATTGGGATTAAGGCTGTGCCATAATCCCAATTTCATTAAATTTATTCTTCTTTATTTCATTAGCAAGTCAAAGACTGAACCAAAGAGTAGCTGCTAGTTAGATCGCAACTTTCCATGCTAACAAACTAAGGAATAACAATTGGTTATATTATATTACAATAAATTTATATAGCTGAATTAAAAGATAGCTGCTAGTTAGATTGCAAATTTCCTTGCTAATAATAAAACAGATTATTAGCAGCTAGTTCGAGTACTATCTTCCTCTTGTGATAAATTAACAAGTAGAGTTAGACGGCAAAGTTCCATGCTAATAAACCAAAAATGAAAATTAGTTAGATCATGCTAATGAATTAAAAAGTAGCAGCTAGTTAGATTGCAACATTTCATGCTAATAAACTAAACAATAGCAACTATACAATCATTATGTTACTGAATTACAGGATAGAAGCTAGTTTCTGCAAATTTCCATGTGAATAAAACAAATAATAGAAGCTAGTTAGCTAGTTACTCTATTTCTTTAGAGGCTAGAGGCTAGTTAGATTGTTAGCTTACACTGCTGATGTATTAAAGAGCATGGGATTTTTAAACAGAAATATCTTAATGTGGAGATTTTTGTGCAGCGTTTTATGCTCTGAAACAGGCAACTAGTTCATTTCCATTTCCCACAGGACTTAAATGTTTCTGTTCTTTTCATTTTTTAAGTCTTTCTCTCCTGATAAACTGTTTGAACTCGTTACACTTTGTGACCCTGACTTGGCTCAGCTTGACCTTGACGTATCCATCAAGAATAATGAAGGCATGCGATGTGACGGGAAAGACGAGAGCCGTGAGTAAAGGTGATGCTCGCAGCACTTCCACACTCGTGTTGGCCATTATCAGAAACCCAGTGATGGCTGCACTTCTCTGTTAATGGACAGCGGAGACTCGTAATACGACAGAATGACATGATCTTTGTGACGGAGGAAATACCATCAAAGGCTGTTAAACTTGTTTGAACTTTGGGCCATTTATAAGAATGATGGGCTATTAATATGGTGTAAATGCCACAATGTGGTGCAGGTCAGAAACAAACAAAAAAAAAAGAAATAGCAAATGGAAGTGCTTTTGGACCCACAAATATAATAGTATCAGAGGAAGAGTTAAAGGAATACTCCAGCGTTGTTGTTTTTTTTTTTTCATATGCACGTTGTGTATATGTGTTTATAATGGACAAGAATTTCAACATGCTTTTCTGCACTGACCAAAGGGGCAGCTGTGGAACTTGATCAACAAGTGTTATTGTGAAACATATTTTTTGTAGAATATTTAGATTCATTTTTTAAAGTTGGCTTTACTGTAAGATTTTTGGTGTGATTTTCATGCGACAGACAAAAATCAGACATCATAAAAGAATTACCATAGCACCAGAATCAGAATCGTAACGAGAATCAGAATTGCAATAAGATTCAAAATAAAAAATGATAATAAGAAACAGAATCACAGTGGCCAGGTACACTTGCAGTACTGGGAATTTATCTTTAGCTATCTTTCTGGAGCCTACTTTTCTGGAGCATTCTCTGGAGGCTTGAGCGTTTTTTACTTTTCTCAGTAGAGATTAGATTAAAAACATCAGTGTTCTTTTGCATTGACTAGCCTTCTCATTAATTTTTGTTATTCTTGAACAGCAATAATTTCTTCCACTGGAATAGGAACCATAGACCATGGAAAAGCCGAGATTCTTTAAAAAAAAAGAAGAAAATAATGGGGCTAAAGGATGGGAATAACACTGTATTTCAGCATTAAAATCCAGAAAGACTCAATACTTCAGCCGACCTGTCACCTAATCCGTCTCCCTCGAGCACCGCTGGCTCTAGACTTCCTGTTCTTCTACACCAGATTAATGCTTAACCTGCAAATCCTGAGTCCAGGCTGAGGGCCACAAAAGCTCCATCAAGACCAGGAGATTCCTTCTTAAGTCCTCCACTTCTTTCTTCCACTGACTGGGAATGGGACATGGGTTAATGTTTAAAACTGGCAGAGACAAATCCATCAAAGTCGATGACAGAGCTCCTTAAGAGAAGGACGGATGAGTACATGAGTATCATCTCGCTCTCATTGACTCAGAATAGATGTGGACAGCTAACCAGCCCTCAGAGGAAGTGGACATCGTGGAACTCACAATGGGAGATCATTAGGAGATGTTTGAGATGTAGAATTCTCTTCACGCCTCATGCTGTTCTTAAGGAAATAGAAATAGAAAATGGGTTAGTAATGTATTCAACAGGTTCCGAGAAAGCTGTAATATTTTACAGAACAAAAATAAGTTCTGTAAAATGGAGCAGTGTGATGGTTTCCTTCACAGTGTTTTTAGGATGTTTTTGTCATACAAGGGTCACAGTTTAACAGAAATGAACATGGAAATGTTTAACATTAATGTTAATTTATGTTAATTTAACATTAACATTAATGTTTCTACACCCAAAATGTCCAGTCATGTTGAAGGAATGCATATAAATGTTTTACAAACCATCAAACATGTCATGAATGTTCACAGAAAACTTCATGGATTCTGTTCAGAAAAACAAATTTTCCTAGAACGTTACTTGTCCAGAAATCATTTGGCTAACCTAAAATTGTTAACTGCTTATATTTTATGAACATTACCGTTCCAGGAAATGTTCCTAGGAAATTTATAAACATTTCTACATTGCTGCCACATTTTCAAATTGTGATACTTAAACATAAACTGAAATTTTAGTTTTTTTTTCTGAGAATGTTGTCTTACCAAAATTCAAGAACATTGTTATGCAAAGCAATATTTTCAAAACATTGCAGGAACTTCAGTTTTGCAACTTATACCCTTTTAGAACCTGTGGAAGTTTAAAATAATGTTCTCTGATATAAGGAATCATTAATACAGGGATACATCTAGCACACTAAGAGTTCTTTGGGTTTTCCTCAAGAGATATCTACAAGAGAGTGCATCCCTATTGGGGAAGGTTCCAATTAGAATGCTGAAGAACACTCAACTGACCCTTAAAGAACCCTTAACACGTACCCGATTAAAAAAAGAAAGCTAACCAAGAGATTTGTATGTGGTGAAAAGGTTGTGTGAATGATACACTCTTAAAAAATACAGGTACCAGAAGAGGTTCTTTAGAATAGAACCACAAAAGAACCAGTTTGGGTTTTCCAAAGAACCTTTTGATTGATGGTTCTTTAACCATTTTTGTTGGTTCTACAGAGAACTAAAATGGTTTTCTCACCACAAATAAACTGAAATTCAGTATTCAGTTTATTGTAGCAACAACAAAAATTGGATATCGAATCAAAATACCAGAATGTCCATTAGGGAACCATAATGGTTCTTTTATTGGCATAGCTCTGAATAACCTTTTCTGACATCTTTATTTATAAGCATTTTTAAAAAATCACATCTGAATTGTGTAAAAACACACCATGGCTATTTTAAACCACATTACAGGACCAGTGGGTCTCCAATGGATACACTTCTTCTCAATAATAAATGCTGATAATTGGTGTAAAGAATAGACAGCTTATTCTTTCCCTGTGGGGTGCAAACATTGTTCTGTATTCATCCTCAGGAGACAGCGATGGATCAACTCTCTTAACTACACAAAGGGAATCAAGTACGGGTCCTTGCTCCATTTCCATTGGCAATTTCCTCTACTCAATTTGCACGTGCGCTGATCTTCCAAGCACCTATGTCATCCCAAGTAATTACCGTGGCACAGCTGAACTCGAGTAATCGCACCACTCGTCTCGGAACAATAATTAACGAGAGCTGTAATTATATCAGGCGTTATTTGGGGGCTGTAATATGAGCCTTGAGAGGTGGAGCATGCGAGGGAAAAAAAACGTTATTTTTCATTGTACACTATGGAGCATCAATGGAGGTCAGGTTCAGTCTGGGTCATGACTCTGTTCCTCTTTGAAAAGCCACTGTTTTCTCAGCAGGGTTGCTATATAGTAAGGACCCCACTTGTGTTGCCCTCCATGATCTCCCTGACACTCTTTCAAACACCACAGCAGGTGGGACTGTACCACGAATCATCAGAATAGGGGGGAGGTGTGGATAGACATTAGGAATGTAACTGCATATGGATACATTATTTATAGAATGAACAGGTAATGTATTATAAACAGAAACAAATATAGATATGAATAGGAGATGGATTATTCAGTTTGTTTTTTATTTTTTGAGAAAGTGTGCCAGAATGGTTCAGAGGACATCTGGTTGAGACTAGAGGCATATATCTGGACTGGAATTCAACGAAAAGGTCAAAGATGAAGCCCGCGGGACAACAAGGGCCATGTTTATTAACATGACCATACAGCGTTCATTTATTCATCCTTAGTAACTGCCTGATCAGGGTCACAGAGGTTAAATTTGGCTGTTAAAAAAAATATCACCAGCAGGTACAAACAAAAATAATAACTGTGAGTGGGATCAAAAAAACAAAACAACGTCTGTAGTTGAGACCAATTATAAACTCGAGGTTGAGGAACAGTTGGAGCTAGAATTCACACACCATGCTGACAGTGCTGACATTTCTGCTTTCTAATGGTAGAGCTGATATGTACGAGAGATGTAAACCTCAGGCTTCTATATGAGATGATGTGATTTTTGAATCATAAAGCAATGAATCAAAACTTGGCGATATCACTTAATCTGCTGCATTACGACAAAATAGAATATGATCCGATTTGATTTAGCATTCTCTGATCAACATGTGGCCAACTTTGTTCAAAATCTGGGGTCAGCCTACCGTTAATTCACGAACGATGATGATGCAGAGAAGGAGTATTTTAAAATTATCAGAATTTCGGGCAAATCACCTTGCTAGCCTGTTAAAGTTTAAAAATGTGGATTACTTTTTACAGATCAGTTGTCCTTTTTCAAGATTTTTGCATTGAATCATTTCAGTCATTGCCTTTTAAATCGATGCATCGATCCAAATAGTTGGATCATAACACGACTAATATTTAATTAAAAAAAAAAACCTTCCAGTATAGAGCACTTCAGAGTACAGATACAGTTATTTGGAGCACTAAACAAATACAGAAACAGATAGTGGCATTGCATTACACCCCTAATAGACATGCATGCTGGGTCTTGTCACAAGGGATCATCATCATCTTCTTCTTCTACTACTTCTTCTTCTTCTTCTTCTTCTTTTGTTTTTAACAGCCGGCTTGTACAGTATTTCCAAAAGAGCTGTTAGAGATCTCACGAACGCAGCTTGAAATCACACACCAAATTAATCCAATTAAACAAACAATTGAGTTTTTTTTTTTTTTTTATCACTCTCAACGCATTGCACTTCAGACTGAAAATAAGTTACATGCTCAGCAAGTGTTGTAATGCTCCCATCTGGAATATAAAGTCTGTTTGAGAGGAGATCAAATTACGAAAATGCCATCTTTAAATGTCATCCTCGCAAAAACGCTCTCAAGACGTACAATGCATATTAAACATACTGTAGAAAAGCTATAATGCAACCATGCTCCATTGACTAATAGGTGTGTGTAGCTTACATACAGAAATAAAAGTGCTAAAAATACATATTCTGGAATGAGCATCTTGGTGTTGTGGCCAATTTCAGAATGACTCGGATCCCACGAGGGATCCTTAGCCAACTTACATGGCAGGTTTCCAGCCTGTGGAGCAGATTTCACAGCCTTGGACATCATTAAGGTTTGAAAATAAATGTTGCCACACAGAGTAGAGCAACAGGGCTGCCATAGCTTAGCACTTTCAAGATTGCAGTGTTTTGGGCTTCCTAGAGCACACTACCATTATTTAAGCACATACGAGTCAGGGGAAAATACAGGCAGAGAGGAGGAGTACTCCTGCTGAGCGAATGCGAGTGGAGTTCGTTCAACCCACTCATTTTCTTAACTGGTAACAATCATGAACTGAATTTTTGCTTTGAGTTTGTAGCTTTAAATAGATGTTAGTGTTATTATTTTTTTAGTGAAATGCAAACACAAGCTACAAATTAAATTATAGGTTGTACTGATTCCATACAAACATTTTTTATGAGGAAAAATGAGAGAATTGGTCACATGACCAGAGCCATTTGCTTCCATCATGGACCTACAAAAGAAGATCTCATAAATGTACTTTTAGAAATGATGTATCCTGACTGGTTAGAAGGTGTTGATTAATTTTCTATAACAGCAGCTCTGACAGTAGTGCAGCTGCAAATCACAGGTTTATATTAATCCCCTTGTTCTAATACTTTATCGTTTCTATAGTAACAGCTCGTTCACAAGGCCTTGTGTGGTGGACGCTCCGTGTAAACAGATTAAAAAATGCATGTAATTGTTGATATGGTGAATTTTTCTGTAAGGAGACATTTATGTAACATTTATGGAAGGAGTCTCCAGTGTCAGCACTTTGTAACAGTTTTCTGACATCTTTAGGACAGAGGAGTTTACGCTTTGCGGTTTCTTGGTAACATAATAAGCAGTGTTTTTTTGTCTTATTAACTAATTTGTTTCGCAGACATTCCACAACATTAAATGTAACTAGAAACAGATAAAATGTATAACACGTTGTTCTTTAATTAATAAAAAAACTATAATTGTGGGCAAACTGCTGTGGTATAAGAGAAATAAAACACTTGGGGACATGCTATTATAGGAATATAATCAGCCTCAGGGTTGTAACAGTAACACCGCTTCAACACGATACCACATTGTTGATTATTTTCCTATAACAGCAAGACAAGGAGTGGGTTATTGCCTACTTATAATATTGCGTTCATTTATAAACTGTTATGCAAGATAAATTAAAGAAAATTAAATGGTCATGCAGTTTCTTGCTGGCCACAGTCCTGACCAAGACATTTTTGTGCTTTGAAAGAATTCGGTTCATGTACTCACCCAGCTGGGATGAAAACTGAAATTAAATGGTTAATAATGAAATTAAAAATGTAATTTTGCTCACATTTGTGATACATTACAGACAGATAAACATTCTCTGGTGTTTGATTTCTCAACAGATGTTACAGGAAATGATCAGGCTGAGATGCTGAGACGTGAGGTAACGTTTTGAAAGTTTAAAGTTTCAATAAACTTGTAAATAGGATGACGAGCCGGTAAGAGATTAAAGTTTTGCTTACACACAATCGTCCAACTCTGCAGTTACATCAGGCTTACATCAGGCTTTGTCCAGTTTTAAGAAAAATTGTGCTGGTATGCAAATATTTCTGCTTTCACACCAAAAATGTAGCGTTGTCAAAGCTGGTGTACTTCACTATTTCTCTTGAAATAAACTCTTTTATTGTGTGTGTGTGTTTGTGTGTTTGAGTGGATATGATGGAACTGTCTGGTATTCCGTAATCCAGGATTGATGGCAGGATACAGCGGTGATCATTAACCAGGATGAGATCTAACCTGTCACTCAAAGTTTCTTTCAGTAAGACGGATGAGGGTGGATCCCTGGTTCTGTTTTCTCGAATTAGACCCTGTTTTCACTACAGATTTCTACTTGTGTTCAATATTCCCTCACAATACATTTTGAACTATCCATAGAAGCAAACATATATACCATTTCTAAAGTATGGAATTTTGGCTAATTTCTTAGCTGAGATGTTGAGTCTATATGAAATAATATATAGATGGATAAGAGAATGGTCATCTTGAAAAAGAGAGACTATTAGCTGGTGCCCAAGGGGACAGCGATTTGTGGTGTGGATGACAATTGTGCAGTGATAATGAGGCTTAGCCTGAGACGGCTGTGTCACATCAGGCCACCCATGTGTCAGTGTGTGTCAGAGAGCACGCTCACACATAAAAAAGAGCGAGAGATGGCAGAAAGAGAGAATAATAGAGACTGGAATTAAGAGAAAGCGTGAGACCAGGACAGAAGGATGGAATGTAATTATGAGAGAGAGGGGGAAAAAAGTGTGAAGAGACACGATGCAGTCAGTTTATCTCGGCTGCCTGTGGTTCACCCGCAGTGTCAGACAGAGAGAAACAAGCACTTAGCCATAGTGAGGCAACAGTTACCTCGAATGAAGTGTGCCACATCGGAGCGCGCCGGATTTCCCCTGAGTAACAGGTGTGCCGTGGCGTACTTCTTCAGGAACCGTCTTATACGGATTTTGTTGGGACGCAACTTTCTTAATCAGCTGGTTTGGCAATGAATATACAACGTGCTTTTACATTGTGTGATCCAGCACATGGATAAATCATAGAAATGTGTATTATTTACTGAAAAAGCATATGAACAAACAGAACATGGGGTTAGTTATGACACTCTTTTATACAGTAAATTTAGTATACATATATATATATGTATATAATATATATACCTGGGTATACTAAGATGGTTAACACAACATAATTTGAACAAACTTTATTTGTTATTTTTAAGACTGATTATGAATAAAATTATTTCTACTCTACAGAGTTTAATTAAAATAAAATTCTATTCTATCCAATCCAATACATTAAAAAGTATCTTCACTGATACAGCTAAGCATTCACTTGTAACAAATACGTCTTTCAAGCATTCCTTAAAGGTTCTTCAGTCGTCCCTCTGAGGGAAAGTGTCTTTGTCGAACCCTATAACAGAATGTTTCCCTGTCAGAAAGTTTCAAGAAGAACACTTTTTGGAGGATAAGAAGCCTTTACTGTCCAGTGCACACTTAAAGAACCCTTCAATAACCGAGACAGTTTAGCTGACATGTTCTAGTGTAGGTATTATGAAGAAAATAATGAGCAATAATTTGTTTGTGCCTCACACTTACCCTGTTTCTAGGCTGTCCCTCTGGGGGAACCTATAAAGGTTCTATGTCAGATCCTACAAAAGAGCAGTTCCAAGAAGAACCATTTTAGGAGGATAAAAACCTTAATTATCCAATTAAGCCTTTAAGAACCCTGGAACAAATACCAAGATATTAAACACCTGACAGATTCTAGGTGCTCCAAAAAATGGCTGAAGAATCATGGACTGAAAGGTTCTCTAGTAAAGCAGAAATGGTTCTTCTGTTGGATATTATTCTGTGGAATTTCTTTATGCGTTCTGCAGCAAGTTAAAGGTTCATTGCTTTCAGAATGCCTTTAATTTGGAAGCTTATCTGGAATATAAACACTCTGTTGTAGATTTCTACACAGAACCTTTAATGGTTTCCCAGAGGGAAAAGCAGAAGGATTTTTTAGGGTTCTACCTTCTTAGAAAAATGGTTCTTCACTGATTCGTTAAGGGTTTGTTGGCAAATTAAAGATTGTTAGCTTTGAAAAAAGGGTTTTACTTGGAGAACTTTCGGACAGGAAAACGCTTTGTTGTTCTACACAGAACCTTTAAGGGTTTCCCCGGAAGTACAGCCAAAGAACCTTTAAGAGTTCTTGTAAATTCTTTGAGAGTGTAGGAATAACCCTTTCAGAAACGCTTCTAGGTTTCAAAAGCATCTACTTAGCAATTTGTTGCAACAAATATAGTACAAAAATAAAAAATCTTGGGCAAAGACAACAAGTAACTGAGACAGAAAAGATTCATCAGAGCAGTGATAACAATTTGTGGTTCTCTAAAGAACCATGTGAAAAAAACAATTTCATATATAAGTCATGTGACTTTTTTGTAAAGGACCTGCACATTTTATAGTAATCATGCTCATTTCAAGGCGTGTTTAAGTTTCTTTCTTTAAAAACAAAACATCAAACTCTGACATTCTACATTGAAAAATAGATCAGACAGAATGGATACAGATAAATAACCTGTCAAAATGTAATATTTTATTATCAACATTGCTAAACTGGACATTTAAACCTGTTGGTGTAGAAATGAACCCAGTTCTCCCTTTACTTAATACTTCCGTTGTCTAAATTGCCCTTTTAAAGAAGTTTTCCAGACAGTAGACTCTCTGGATTAATTCAGTTTGATTATTTTATGGAAAAAGGATCATGAGGTGTAACTCGAGTTTGCAACTGATGATCCTTAAACTCTTTGATTTCACAGTTAGTGCATATTCTCGGGACTTAAAGAAGGCCCTCCACCACTCCATCATGGACGTCTCTGTGGTGTGATTGAATTGCTTTGAGACAAAGTGTTCGCCTCTCCATTGCGGTTTTTTGGCTCACCGTGACGCTTGACCCCTCGTTGCTATAGAAATGTGGTGGCGAGAAGAACATCCGTGGAGAAGCCTCCTTGACCCTTTGGTTTAACTAGTCATTTTAACGTGGTATGAAAACTCCTTGGAGAAAACTCCTCCTGCTAATATTAATGAAGAAAAATTCGGTTTGCGAGGAATTAGCCACTTATGTGTTTGCATAATCAGCTCCTTTACCTCGCTACTCGTCCTGCCTTAATCACCTGGACTCTCCAAAACACCTACACCCTTCTCAGGATCAGACACGGGACCAGCAGTGCGCGTGGCTATCAGACGAATTAATCTGTCAAACTTGATTGCTATTGGAGGCGTGTGATTATGCGGTCCTGATTACGAAGCCAGCCCGAGGACCATACACCGCCGGCTCACACTTGGTCAAGGTGGATGGAAAAATCACGCAATGATTGCGCTTTGACGGATCGGTCTCGCTGTCACGCCGTCGCCCAGCTCGTCTGAAGTGCGACTGTGATTAATACAGGGCCACTTCAGTGCTATACAACCGGTAACGACACTTAACGAGACCTCCGGCTTTCGCATCAAAAGTCGCCCTTTTTACACCATCCTAAAGCAAACACTTAATTTGACGGGCAGCGTAAATGTATCAGTTCCGGTCTGATAGCCGGCGCCTGGATAACAGACAGGATTTAAAGCTGGGAACTTCACACACCAGGTGGAAGTTTTTCCTTTGTGTGAAAACAAACCACATGAATCTTTCCACTTTCAGTGCAATTAGATCAATTAGAAGTTACGTGACGAAAGTTTTAACGTGTAGCAAACTTGTGTCTCAGATCTCTTACAGAAAAGTCACATGCACTTCACATTTCACACATTTTTCATACATATTGTACATAGTGCGTAAATTTTTTTTGTGTGATTTTTTTACGATTCATTTTCTTTCACATGATTTTTATAAGATTTATTAATGTTTATGTTTTATGTATTAATCTCTCCCCATGTAATGTTTTACACACTGTTCACATGTAGTGGAGTTTTCACATATAGTGCTTATTTTTCAAATGTTCCTGTACGTTAATACGTGATTTTTACGTTTCATTTATTTATTCTAATTTTTCATATCACATTTTTACATGTGCATTCTTACATTCATGTCTGATTTTTTCACATGATTCATTTAACTTTGCGTGTGATTTTTTTTTTTACATGTCCTAAAACAGTTTGCTGTCAGGACTTGGACCAGAAAATATTGATCTTTTCACAAAGCTGGAGAAAAATACTTCATATAAATATAAAAATACACATTTTGATACATATACAAGTTTTTTTTTAAAAAAGCTGAAAATGATGAACAAAAAACAAGCACTAAACCATCTTTAGAGCAATGAAAAGTTGAATAAACGCCACACTTACCTCATGTTTAGAAAATAATTTTGATTCTTTCAGTATTAATATCTTAATATACCACTTTTTTGGCCATTTTTTGTTACTTGTAATATTAAAGGAATGTTTGTAATGCTTAACTTGCATTAAATGTCTTGTTTGCTTGTGAAGTAGGGGTGTACAAACCTTTGCACTCACCTGTATATCTCTGTCAGCAATGCATGAAGTTTTAGTTTCAGCGTGTAAATATCTCGTCATGGCCGTGTCTGGCCTCACTCGGTGGCCACAGTGTCCTCAGCGCCCATCTGTAGGTTGCCCTGAGCCTGGTAGAGGATGGAGAGCGCCGTGCTGCTGCCGCGGACCATGTGGTGGGTCACATGGCGCTCCGAGGCTGGGCATCAGCGTGGGTGCTGGTGATGTTCTGCCAGCAGGACGCGTCATGTGCACAGAGCAGCCTACACTCCGAGGAGCCCCTCAGAACTCGTGCATGCCACTCGGCGACAGATTGTGGGAGTCCAGAGCTCACTGAGACGCCGCTTCAGAGAAAGTAGATCAGATTTTCCAAGCCGGGATTCGAGAGTCGTGAAGTTTATAAATGTCGGATTGTACCATGATATTAAAAGGAATAACTGAAGTCTTCTCTGTGATTTGGCTTCCTGTCTACATGAACATGAATGTTTGATTTACACAACATTTGAAGGTGAAAAATATTTACAATTTTGTGACCCAATGGTGCATAAGTATTTACCCCCTGGTTGAATACATGGTGGAAAAGTTAGGGTTAGGGTTGAATATTTATGCACTGTATTTTTCTCTGTTACTGCTACAAAAAACTCCCTGCTCAATACTCTGCATCCAGTTCAAAAGTTTATGCCCCCCTTAGCTGGATTAAAAAATGGAGAAAACCGAATTCCTGTTCAAGTTCATTGAATGATGCATAATACAGCCTATTGAAAACAGAGTTTTTCTCTGCATTTTCATCTCACATCCACATGAAAATGAAGATTTTTTTTTTTAAAACACCCTCAAAGGTGGAGAAATGTAAAAAAAAAAAAAAAAAAAAAAAAAGAAAAGATTTTCACTTTTTTGTCTGCATGGAAAAAAACATTGACATTGCAGTGTCAACCTGTGTGTGTGTGTGTGTGTGTTATGAATGTGCTAGGAGTCTACACAGCTACTGACCAGGTTGTTACTTTGTGGTCTGTAATTTTATATTCGATTACGTGTTTGCAACTTTGTTTTATCGTTACACCGTGACAGAAAATGATCCACGCTGTACTGCTCCTGAATCCATGTTTCTGCCGTTTCACCATCTCTATTGCTCAATATGCTACTCTTAACCTTATTCTTGAGACATTTTGTGTAATAGTTTATTAAAAACTATCGCACCTATGGTACTGGCATGCTCATGTGAGCATTTTCAAATCGTTTTTAAAAATGCTGTTTGTGTGGAATGGATTTTTTCTTTTTAACGAAGGGGTAAAGACTAAATTTTCAAGAATGTACTCCATATCTTAGCTAGAGCTGAGATGTTTGGGGTTGAGCATTCATTTGGTAACTGTATCGTCGTCGCTGCAAGCCCTTCCCAAGCCTTATAACCTTTTAAATATTTCAAAGATTTGGTGTTTATGTTCAAATCTGAACAGTAAAACTACAGCTGACCTTGGGTATAACTGTATGCGAAGTATGCGTCTTAAAGAAAACCTGGAAGAGATTGAATTTTCATTCTAAACCTTACATACTGCTGTGGTCATCCACACAAACAGGTGGATTATCGAAAAAAAAAAAAATTTCCTACAAATGACATCATATGGAAATGCCAGAAAACGAACTCTGCCATAATCCTAACTCAACCTATAGACTCAGCCTAGAGAGTCTGGTGTGTTTTGTTAATAAATGTGGCTAAAAATCATCAGCTTTTACAGAAATAAGTCACTCAAACTTTTCCTGTAGTCTATCAATAGCTATGCAAGATTATCTTGTTTACTCACCACCAATTTCTCCAAACAAAACTCTTAAAGACAGTGATTTTTTTTTTTTAATTCAGTCAACATGGTCCGTATACAGAGTAAGCAACCTGAAACCTGAAAAAAATCTGGAATAGAAAATGCTGACTGAACAAAGGAAAATAGTCTCTGAGTCTAGTATGTTGTATTTGTATTTAACCCATTAATCACTGGTTTAATTTACCAAAAAGGCTTTTACACACATTATGCAGCAGTGCATAAAATAGCACTTGATCCAGTATATCCAATTATTTTATATTTTATTGTCTTGTATTATTGTATTATATATATATACTGTATGACGGTTATTCGTACATATGATTGAATGAAGCCACAAGACACTAAGTCGAGGTCATGAAACCATAATATGTGCAGGATGTATGTGATTTGATCATGCTTTTAATTCTGTGTTTTGAACTGTATTTAAAATTAATAACATAATGACATTTATTTTTTCTGTTATTGTGATGCATTGTCCTGTAAAGAAAATGTGGCCATGGGTTGAAGGATACGCTGCCTGAGCACTCGTCTGCTACACTTACAGCTCACTTTAAATGTTGTTCATAATTTTATCCATAAAAATGTTCTATACTCTTTTAGAAAAAAATTGTGCTTGAAGTCTTTTAAGGATTCGTTGCATAATTAAGGAGTCTTAGCTTCCAAAAATTAATTTTACTACAAACTTTTACTGTTACTACAACTGAGTCTGTAGTAAAGTCCTTAGCTCCCAAAAGGGTTCTACTTGGAATTCTATATCGGGAATACTTTTTTTTTCCGATAAGGAAATACCTTGTTGTCGTTCCACACAGAACCTTTGTGTGTTCCCCAGAAGGACAACCAAAGAACCCTGAAGGTTCATCAAGTGTGTAAGCCTCAGTATTTGTCATATTCGAGTGCTCATTTGATTCATTAGACATACCTCTTAAAGGTAAATAAAAAAAAAAGACTCTAAAAAGTAGTTTAGAAATATTTTTATTCATAAACATCAGTCATAAAAATAACAAACATCAAAGTTCATTCAAAGTACTTTGTATAAACCGTCTTAATATATACAAATTTATTCTCCCAGTATAGGAAGAGATTAAAAATAATTTAAGGCAAGTTTCCCATAAACATTTCCCCTTCATTCGTTCCTTCATTTGTTCTTTTTTTTTTTTTTAAAACAATCCACAATACAGTTGTGTTATAACTGTGATGACACCTTTTACCTTCATGTAGAAGAACTAGTGAAAAAAAAAAGAAAATGCAGCAATGTGTGCTACCTAAGTTACTCAACAGCAATGTCCAGCCTGGTGCTATTCTAGTCTTCATCACATTATTACACACTACAAGAGCCATGTGAGCTAGATGATTCATAATTCATTCATTTATGTACATACACAAACTAGGGGTCTGTCAAACAACGAAACATGGATTCTAAGTGGACAGAAATGCTTTGTGTCTCTGCCATGTAAACTTGTACACTTGTTCAGGAGTCTTTAACTCTTTCACGCTTTTACGTGTGGAGGTCTGCTTTTTATTTCCCGTTAATATACTACACACAGGAAACACTGTGAGTTTAGAAGGTTAGAAATAAACTTTCATCTCGAATATCCAGACAAACAGAAAAATACAAAAATACAAATAATCATACATAGCCATATAAATATATTTATTTTTGCACTGACAGCTGTAGTAGAATAACTTCCTTATCAAACAACACAAGTTTAACCATTCAATCAATAGCATTGCAATGAAAATAAACACGTAAATTGACACTAATTTAAGGAAAAGAAAATGAACCCCTTGGCACAAATGAACCACAAGTCGTGGTGTGTCCAAGTTCCAAAGGCGAAAAAGCCACCACCATGATGTAGAAACGAGGTAAAGTCTCACTTCTGCAGTGAGGCATCGATTATTACATTAGCTTATTAATCATCATATTACATGAACAGTAAACATGCAATATCAAAAAGCACAAAAGTTGGAGAGAAGTGCAATACGATCCAGCGCAGGAAAAGAAAATAAAAAGAAAGGAAGGAAGGAAAGGAAAAAAAAAGTAAAAAGAACTCGAGGTCGGAGCTGTTCCGGAGTCAAAGTGCTGAACTGCAGCTGGAAAGCGTTTGGCTGCTCTGCAAACAACCTGGAGCACAAAAGTTAAACGTTAAAAGAGTTTATGCAGTCGCTGCACACACAGCAAGCATCGCGAAGGGCATTTTCTTTAGGGAAGATCCCCTTTTCCCCTTTCACTAAAAGAGTTCTGGCTTTTCCAGCTCGCTCCTTTGCGTAAAACGTCCTCCATCCAGCTCCTCCAGAGCAAAACAAAAGCCTGGAAAGAAAAGAAAAACTGTGTGTTTTTGGTCTCTGATTCAAAGTTATGAGCTGATATTAGTAGAGGAAGTAGATTAATATGAACTTTCCATTCATATTTCCAATATTTTCAATATTAGAGGCCTTCTCCATAACAGTGTCCCCTCTGGAAGGCGAAAATGGTTCAGTCTGTTTCGCAAATGTTTCATTTCAGTTGTGCTTAAACACAACTCCACCTGAAAAGAAAAAAAAAAAGTGCACACTCTATAAACTAGGTTCCACTAGGATTGTTCTTATGGGAACCATTTTAGTTTTTAAGAACCTTTCCGACGAAGTTCCTGGAGGCACTTTTAAGGATTCCGTGCATTAAAACCCATAAAAGATCTTCCAGGAACCTTTTTGTTTTGTGTGCAGGGTATTTTTTTATTATTTGGGAAGAGGGCCGACAGAAAAGAAAGAAATAAATAACTAAGTACATGCGCACAGTGCACGTGGAGCCTCCGACCAAGAACCTAATCAACCGTAGATCTTCCCCAGATCGTGCGCACACCAAATACAAAGCGCATTTTGGCACCGGATTTTGGTTGCACTCGTTACTCAGATGGCCTCCGGGAGGGCGAAGGGCCAGGCGCCGAGCTCCTGCGTCTTCTCCTTGTGCCGGAGGTGCACACGGCCGTGCCGCTTGCGCTCGTCGCTGCGCGCAAACCTCTTCCCGCACACGTCGCACGCGAACGGCTTCTCGCCGGTGTGCGTACGCGTGTGCGTGGTGAGGTGGTCGCTGCGGCTGAAGCTGCGCGCGCACACGCGGCACCGGAACGGCTTGTGGCCCGTGTGGATGCGGATGTGCCGGTTGAGCTCGTCCGAGCGAGAAAAGCGCCGGTCACAGGAGCCCATCGGACACGTGAAGGGCTTCTCCTTGGCGGCGGAGGAAGAAGCGGAGGCGGCGGCGCTGTTCTTGCGCTTCGGGGCGCGTGCGCGGCTCGGTGCCAACGGCTCCGGGGGAAGCAGGGTGGAGTACAGGAGCGAGTCGATGGTGGAGGTCGCGTAGGTCGGAGGCTCGCACTGTCCCGGAGCAGGGATGGGCTGGAAGTTTGGGAACACGCCCGGTTTCAGGA
The DNA here is from genome assembly GCA_022758105.1 of Pangasianodon gigas. Lineage (NCBI taxonomy): Eukaryota > Metazoa > Chordata > Actinopteri > Siluriformes > Pangasiidae > Pangasianodon > Pangasianodon gigas. The sequence continues at coordinate 1,621,894 of CM040481.1, forward strand.
GGCTGTTTGATGGTGCGTCCATGACAGAGTAGTTAAACGCAGGTGCACCAAAACTCTGGCCACAAGCATCCCCGAAGCCTTGCTCCTGCTTAATCCCGGCTTCCACCTTGAACTCCATGTCAGGGTTGGACAGAGAGTCCAGCAGCTCTTTCATATCCACCTGATGATGCTGATGATGCTGATGTTGCTGCTGCTGCTGCTCGGATGAAAAATCGCCAGATGTTGGAAAACCATAACTGTCAGCTTTCCCGAAGGAGTTCCATTCATAATAACAGCCTCCACTGTTCTCAAACTCACTTTTCACCACCACTGGGAAGGTCCCAGGCTCAGAGGACGGAGGTTCCTGGGGTGCACTCGTGTCGCTTTGCTGTTGGTGCTGCTGCTGCTGCTGCTGCTGCGCTTCTGGAAGTGGGCCCGCGGAGATGCCCACGATCTCGGTGATCATGTTGAGCAGCGTTTCCGCGCTGCAGGGGGCGCCCTGACACGCCTCCACGTAGAAACTGCCCGAGTAGGACAGCGAGGCGTCGTAGCTTCCCTTAGGGCCGTGACAGGAGGAGTATTGATCCGCGCTGGTGGGCTCCGTTTTGGGAGTGACTGTAGTATCTGTGGATGATGGCGGAGGAGGACAGGAAAGAAAAAAAAATGAGGCGTCATTAGCGTAGAGTTGGGGATGAATCTTACAGCATGTTACATAAAGTAGTAAGTAGATGCGCAGATGGAAGGATACAGAAGGTGCTTGTGATGTTATAGAACTATTTCTAACCCTGGTGAGAGTGAGATATCATTCCACAGCATTAATGCTCAAGGAAAAGTGTTTACCGAAAATGGCTACACTGTGGCAGGGGTTAATTAATTTACGCATATCAAGATTATCCATCTGAACAGCACAGCACAGCACAGCTATAATCCAAACCCTGGAAAACACATCAACTTCATGAAATGGACTGCTATGAAGTGATCTATGGCGAACTCACCGTGTGCAAACTGAGTAGGTGCTGTGCGCTCAGCGTCCATAAAGACATCCTGATGCTCCTTAGTGTCCATCATCCCGATGGCTGAGTCGTTACAGGTGTCAAACTGGGGGTAGAAAGAGTCCTGAGAGTTCAAATCGACGTTGTTGAGCATGTTTTCCCGAAAAAACAAAAAGCCCCGAGGATATTTGGAGATCCGGTCCAAATATGTTCTTTTTTTTGAAAAGGAGAATAAATGTAAATATGAAATGCAAAATGTCTCTTCTCTGCGACAGTCAAGTCCGGAATAGATTGAGGTCCGGTAGAAACAATAAAAAAGTGAATAATGATCAGGAATTCCCCCTTTCTTTTTATAATGTCCTAGATGTGTGCGACTCGCAGTTGGATGTTCCTCCGCTATCTGTTGCTGCGCTCCTCTCACCCAGAGCCGCTTTTTATACCCCCGAGCTGGCGCCTCGGCCCTCCCTCTCTCATTCACCGCGTGCTGGGAGAGGATTCCCCCGCTGCGTGGCATCTTCATGCCCATACATGGACACAGAGGATGTGACGGGGTTTCCCCTCCCCTTTAAAAAAAAAAAAAAGAAAGAGAAAGAAAAGAGAGGAGAGGAGAGGTACGCTCCTGACGCTTCTAACAGGTCTCTGGTAAGTTGTGTCTGATTGCACTTCAGCATTATTACACTCTCAGAAAACAAGGGTACTAAGGGTACCATTAGTATATAACTTTTACACAGAAAGGTGCATGTAGGGGAACTTTACAGCTTTGCAGTCCAGTTCTGTACCTGAAATCAGTTTTTAAAGGTATTAGTATATGCACAAAGATACAAGGTACAAAAGAGCAACAAGGAAAGGTACAGTTCAGTCCTCATTAGTTTCTGAGACTGAAGACTAAATATGTGAGTGTGTATAAATATATATTGCAGTAAAATACTTACATATTAAAAACTACAGAGCATTAATTCATTCATGGTGAGATTTTGAGCTTAACTAAGATCTATTATTATTATTATTATTATTATTATTATTATTATTATTGTTAGTAGTAGTAGTAGTAGTAATAGTAGTATATTATACTATATTATTTTGTATGACTCTTTTCCACTCATTTCAATTTATTTCAGTAGAAGTAATTCAATGTTAGTACTTTTTTTTAGTATTTTACTAGTAATACTTCTTCTTCTTCTTCTTCTTCTTCTTCTTCTTCTTATTTTGTACTATGGGATGGGCGATCTAGGGATGGGCGATATGACAAAAACATCATATTTCCAATTCTCAAAGATATCTCTACGATACATGATACATGTATGGAGATTTTCTAAGAAACTTCCTGCAAAACTGCAGCGATGCAAAAAAAAAAAAAACAGTGAATAACTGACTTTATTAATGCTTTGATATCTACAAATATAAGTTTAACCCTGAAAAGGAGGAAAAATAAATTCTGTAAAATGTAAGTTTCAGCTCCTACCAATCAATCTGCAATAAAAAATAGATATATAATATGATATCATGATATCCAAGTGTATTGTAACATAATTTATCAAAATATCAATATTATAATCGTCATACAGTACTGTCCAGCCCTCTTACTAACACCAGTCCAAATGAAATTATGCACCCAGTGGTTAAGGATTCATAAAGATGGATAAGAAATCCGTCTTTTTATACACCAGATTTGAATGTAAAGGCATAACGGCAGTTAGAGGATTAATAGGAGAAAACCATGAGGCATAAAAGTCTTAAAATAGACTCAGTGAATGAGGAGAAGTTGTAGGCTACACCACACTTATGCTCAACAATGACTGAATCCCAAATGAGCCCCAGATCTATAATGCAGCATGAAGAGCGCACAAGTTTTTTACACCATGGACAGCGACACTGCTCAGGCTCTTCCTTACTTCACGGTGGCCATTTTCAAACTTTTTTCTTTTTTTTTTTTTTTTGAATGTGCCCTCCATCAGCTACATTTGGCAAACACCAGACTGCTGTGCTAAATAGGTTTGTACATCAAATTGAGGGGTTGTTACTGAAGTTAGGGTTCCTTTAAAGAACCAATCATGTTTCAAGAACCTTTGCAACAAAGTTCCTGAAGGGATTCTTTCATTTTTTTTTCTCGTGAACCCTCTAAATCAGAGGTTCTCTAACTTTTTGCATCCGGAGAACTATAAAATCAATTCCACCGATCCCTTCAGAACTGACTTTTTTGTTTGTTTAATGCAAATATAATTTAAATTCTTTTTTTATTTCTTTATTTTTATTTTCTTTATGAACTTTCTACAGAAAGAACACATTAGATCCAAGTTAACATTATTTATAGGTCTACTTACTTGTTTATTTAAAATAGCTTGGCTTTTTTTCCCCCTCCACTTCCATCTTTGGATGAGAGTAAGGACTTTGTTTTCAATATATAAAGCTACATTTTATGGACTAGTAAAAGCACTACTTAGAGGTGGAGAGAAATGAAGAGAAAGAAAGAAAAGGAAGAGAAAATCTGAATAAATAAAATTAATATAAATTCAAAATTAAGAAAAGGAAAAGGGAATAATTAAAATAAATGTTGAAAATGGGGAAAAATAGGAAAAGGAAATGAAAGGAAGAGAAAAATGAATAAAATAAAAAAAAGAAAGAAATAAGAAAAGGAGAGAAAAGAGAAAAAAAAAAATTATTCTGCATGTGTGTATGTCCACATCATCAATTAATTAAAAACATAACACAGTTTGACAGCAGGCCAGGAATAAATAAAATGGGAGGAAAAATAAAATAAAAAGAAGGAAAAGAAGAATAATACAATGGGGCTGGAAAATTTTAGAAAGTGAACTATACTGAGGAGCAAAAAACAGCAGTTTAATACACTAGCTGAATCTCCATTGCTCCATGCAACTTATTTTAATAAACTATTTTGCATGGTCTATGAAATGACGACTTATTCACCCTATATAGTGACACCAGGCACCCATTTATCCATCAAAGCTGATCTGTAAAGTGAATGAAAGGCCTTGCATTAAATCTGTTTCCATGCATGATATTAAAGAGCAAAAAAAAAAAAAAAAAAATCAAATCAATCATCAAACAGGATGTGTGCCGAGTGTTCTTCATACTTATTATGGTAATGACACAATCGGGCTCGTCTCAAAAAGGCAAATAAGTCTGACATTCTCCAGAGCAAATCATTTTCACTGTGGTAATGTGCTCTTATCTGAGGGCCCGGTGTGTTGCCTCTCTTCCAGTCGACCTAAATCTATTAAGTAGTTCATAACACTGAAGCTACTGTGGCGCTAACTGCAGAGCAACACTCACCTCTCGCCTCTGCAAAATGCCACCAAGCTCCGTAATGGCTTTATGTAATGCGCTGCACTTACCAAGATTAATACACAGAAGTATAATGCAATGGGGGTAAAAGTGTAAAGACGCAGACGTGTTGGTATTTATTCGAAAGGCTGATTTCATGTTGACTGATGCTGACGCTGCCTCGGAGTCAGGAAAGCTCCAGGATAAACTGAAGCATCCCAGGATGCTAGTCACTCGATCCAAAAATGATTGAGGTGATGTGAGGACTTTGATATTTATTAGCATGATATGCTAATATCCAGTTTTCTGTTCTATTGCTGTACCTAACTGAGTGCAAACAGAGTGTTTGGCATCTACACTCGGTTCCTTCTGGAGAGCTGTTACTTGCCTCCCATCTGTGGCTGCATTCACAAAAAAAAAAAAAAAAATTCTTACAGCTAAGTGTCCTTTTAAGTGGAATGAAACATTCCTAGCTAAGAGTACATTCCTAAAATCTATTCGAAACATTTCCTTAATCAAAAATTCTTACGTTCTATAAAGTGCAAAAGGAATCTCTATAAAAAGAAGGTGGAGCTTTGGATGTTTCCCAAACTTTTATTATTTCATAACTCCATTCACGGATTCTTGGAGCTGCAAACACCCTCTAAAGATCTTACGAGAAGCCGTTGCTCGAGTGTAGTGCACTGTTTTAAATATTCGACATTTGGACAATCTACATTCATCAGAGTTGCTTGATCCAGTTTGTTAAAATCGCAAACAGGTTGTGAATATTTTCCATTTTAGTTTTTGTTAAAACCTTTAAAGCTTCTAGATTTAATCCTTTGATCTTGTGTATGTTGATTGAAATTACACCTTTCTTAAAAGTTGTTCTTGCAAAAAAGGATCGTATGAGACGTTCAGGATTATTTATGTTCATTTGGGTGATGCTTTTATTCAAGCAACATCCAGCTGACAATTTAGCAGGTGGCGGGTCTTTATTAAAATTGAAAAAAATATATATGTTAGCTTCGGAGAATTGCTGTGGTATATGGGGAATAAAACATTTCAGGACGTGCTACTATTTGAAAATAAGCGACTTTGGCTTGCTAACAGTGACACAACAACAATATTACTTTCATTTGAGGTGTTTTTGTTTCCTTTTCATATGTGATGTGTTAGCAATTCAGTAAATAATGATGTAGTGGATGTTACATGACAGATAAGCTTGTCCAAATGCATTGTACTATTCTAAACTAAACAATTCACCTTCTATTTGTTGTGACAAATGCACAATTGTGATACTGCTGCACAAAGTACTGCAAAACATCTCCGATAGCTGAAGTGATTATGATCAGATGGTTATGTAATAATGGCGACAGGCTGTAACTTCCATTTCTGAATCAATGCATCGTGCCAGTGCTCTTCCTCGATTCACTATGTGAAAAATAACAGGCTCTTCTAAATCTTCAACTTTTATTCCAGGCACTTCAATCACCTTTTTTCCCCTGATGCACAACTATGTGCATTTCCATGCAAGATGAAGAGAAGGAAGATTTTTTTGGAGCTCTCTCAGCAGAGGAGGCTTCATATCACCCCCCACCCACATACGCATCATATTTCTGCATATGTCCCACATTATAATTCCCCTAAAGGCACTGGATGAAACCTATCAAACACAGGAAACAATGGCGCTTCTGAGAAAGCGCAAAAAGGGATTGGGCGAGCTAGCATGAGTGAAACCTCGGCCGGAATCACGACTCACTATAAATACAAGACGCTCGTTCTCAGCTGCCAAGATTTTCTCCTCTCTGTTTATTGCTCTCTTTTCACTCCTCAGCCATTTCTGTCATTTTTCTGCTCATGTAATCTATACCATTGTTAAAGCACTATTAAGAAAGATAGAGAAAGAAGTAAAATGAAGAAAGTTCATCTGTCTTTTCTTGCTCTGTCTCCGGAGAGTGTGGGAGCAGGGTTAGGGAAGCCCGATGCATCTCCTGAAGCCCCACTCGCTGAGCTGCAGGTTTCCCTGATGTTCCAGAAATACACCCCGCTCGCCCACTCTCGTACCCGGATGCCTGTCCTCGCCTCTCTGGATGGGAGGGGAGAGAGCTGAGAAGCTTTTCCTGATCGTGACTGCGGAGGGCTACAGCCATTTTCAGGAAGAACTCCACACCTTGACCCATCAAACCCCTCACTTCCTTAAAGGAAACCTCCACTCTGAAACACATTAAATACGTTTATATTTACGTACTTGTGGTTAGGGATTTTGGTGCCAGTTTGTTGGTTGGTGCTAAGTTAGCAGTTTAATAGGAGAAAAACATAAAGGGATAACAAGAGCTTTTTCTCACTCACCATATTCCAGAAACGTTCAATATCATACTAATGAGAAATCCAGTGCTGAAATAGTGGAGATAGCAAGTCCCAGAATGCAATGCTAATCCTAGCTTTACGACACAGAGACTCAGCTCGGCTAGTTAGTGATCTCTTAGATGAAATGCACGATGGTGTTGATAGTGGTATTAGCATGAAAGTTGAAGCTTTGGAAGCTGATCTGTTTCAGCAGAGTGTACAGATGAGGAGAGGTGAGAGAAAGGACTAAAGCCTTGCTGCATCAATCTCTTCAAATAGAGACGAAATGAGGGTTAAATCCCACTGCACCCACAGCAGGTAGAGAACGCCACTGTGGGTGTTGTAGTTAACCAATGTGCAAATAGACCACAATGTCAATAAAAAAAAAAAAACCTGTTGCACCAATGAAGACTGCATATTAATTATAAATATTGATATGCAACATTTCGGTGTTTTCCTTGCTGAGAAGTCAACTAATTAACAAACATGACCTCAGTTTAACTAGGTGAACAGAGGAGGTAAAACATTAAATGTACCAGGGGTGCTCAAGAACAAGGAGTGGGAAACAGTGTAATAACCCATCTTGGTGCTTCAGGCCAAACCTGGTGCCACCTGGAGTTATCTAACCACCACACTTTGAGCACACTTGATCTCTGCACAAGTTTAATTTATACAGCAAATTATACACTAGCAAGAGGTTGCATCATGCACTTTAGAGTTCTCGATAAGGAATCAAGATAAGGATTTTATAACAATATATATCTAACATTGGTTCCAGAACTGAGCAGATGAATGGCCAGATGGCCAACACTTACACGTTTGGTATTGTATGCATGATGTATAATTCTATAACTGATGCATTATGTCTTATCCGAAGGTTGTTCAAGACAAATTCCACTTGAGGCGATAAAAGTTTGATTGATCAATCAAAAGATCAGAATACAAAAACTTTCTTTCGAGTAACCTTGCTCATGCTCTTAGTGTTAATTCTGCAAACATCCTGCACTACACAATCCCATGCAAAGCAGACTTCATAACTGTTGGCCCTACGAAAGGTAATTCGACGCAACCCTTTCAGTGAATTCAATACCCGCAGTGTGAAAAGGGACGAGCCTATTCAAACATACAGATCGCTGCTTTTCTGAGGAGACCGACTAAGAATGTAGCGCCTCTCTCTTTCCCTTTGCTAGCACAAGTAACTATGGTAACAGGCCCTCTGCATGGCATTGCTTTCCACATGCTCTCCAGAAATAAAACTGTTGGGCTAAGAGTGAGCAGGTAAAGACAAAAGATCCTGGGCGAGACTATTTTTAGCCGAGGTTTTACATAATATCCACCTGGACCAGTGAAAGCAGGGTGAGGCTCGGTGATGGTGAGGGCGGCACGGGGGCACTGACACGCTGGAGGAGAAGCAAAGAAGGGCAGCGGGTGCTAGCTGATGGATCGAGAACCGATTCTTAAAGTCATGCTGAATGTGATGGAGATCACGCAGGAATACAGCAGGTGCACCAAGTCACACTCAGAAACACAGAAAAATATGGGTTCCACAAAGGCTCTTTGGGATTTTAAAGATTCAAGCTTTCTGAAGGGATGAAAAAGGGAAACACTTTGGTGTAGGGTTCTACATATCCCTTATGGGTTCCACCAAATGGACAAACCAAAAGAACCTTTCTCTGCAAACTGTTAGAAAAAAGGGTTTGATAGGGATATTGGATGGTTAGAAGGTCTAGTGGTCTAAAGAGATTCTACCTGGAACTTTTGCTAAAATGGAAAACTTTTGTTGTAGTGTTCTACATATTCCTTTTCGCTAAATCGACAAACCAAAAACCCTTTAAGAGTCAGAGTTTATGCATTTTTCTAATGGTTTGAATGCGTTCTTTGCATGGTTAATTGTTCTAGCCTTCTTAAGATGTTCTTTGCGAAAAAGAGAAGCCTTTTATTTTAGGGTTCTACCCTTATAGGTTTCAACAAATAGACAAACCATAAGAATCATTAGGGGTCACAGATCTAACCTTTTTTTCTGCAGGAGTAAACAATGTTAGAAAAAAGGGTTTAATGGGGTTCTAAAGAGACTCCACTTGCAACTTTTGCAAAAAAAAAAAAAAAAAGGTAAACCGTTTGTTGAAGGGTTCCACATACCCCTTAAGAGTCGGACAAATTGAAGAACTCTTCAGGATGCCAGATGGCAATCTTGGAAAAAAAAGGTTGTTCATAAGTTCTTTGGAGTGTTATTCATTCTAGCTTATTAAAGGCATTCTATTTGGAAAAATTTCTAAAGAAGGGAAACACTTTGTTCCACCAAATGGACAAACAAACACTTTTAAGGGTCAGAGAGTGATGAGCATAGAGAAAAAGTTCAAACTCTGATCCTTGGAGTGCTCTTTGGATGGTTAATGGTTCTAGTGATCTAAAGAGGTTCTTTGCTAAAAAGTAAACCTTTTGACAGTTTTTACAGAAGGAAAAATTGATGACTCCTTCAAGGTGCCAAGTGGCACTTTTTTTGTAAGCGTGCAAAAGACATGGAAAACTGAAATGAGGATAGAAAAAGCAGGAAGGAAAGAACCCAGCAGCTACACTCTTAGGGACAAAAAAGTTTCTCAAGGGTTCTTTGGAGAGTAAATGGTTCTCAGCTTCCAAAAGGGGTTCTAATGAAAACCCTTTCTCAAAAAGAAACCATCTATTTAAGGTTCTACACAGACCCTATAAGGGTTGCTCCTGGGACAAAAGCTGAAGCAGTGAAGTGGTGTACACTGTCAGAAAAAAAAAACAGGTTGCTTGTAGGTTCTTTAGATGGTAAACAGTTTTAGCTTTCTAACACCATTCTACATTTCTGAAAGGGAACCACAGTTGCATCACATTTACACTTGGAGAAAATGGTTTCTCAAGATTGAGGAGGGTTTGACAAGGGTTCTTTGGATAGGTATTGGTTCCAGCTTTCTAAATAGTTCTTATTGGAAGCTTTTGTGACAAGGAAACCATATTGTATGGCTCTACATAGAGCCTTTAATGGTTTCCCCAAATACCATTACCCTTTTTTCCTAAGAGTGTTCGCTATGTGGAACCTTTTTGGAAAAGGAATCCCTTTTGTTGTGAAGGTTTCCACCAGTAGGACAAACTGAAGAACACTTATGGGAAAAAAAACTTTTTTCATAAGAGAGAAAGGGATTCTACATGGTTCTAAGGATGGTTAATGATTCTAGCTTAGTGTACATGATGTGGAACCTTTTGTTGTAAAGGGTTCTCACAGAGGGACTTGGAAGAAGATGAAATTTCTAGTTTCATACTTTGGATGATTGATGGTTCTAGCTTTCTTACCAAGCTCTAACTGGAAGTGTTTGTAAAATGGAAACATTGTTTTGTGGTTCCACATACAACAAAATTGAAGAACTCGCTCATACTAGTGACAAGGGTTTGAGAAAAGTTCTTTAGATGGCTAATGGATGGCTTGCTAAAAAGGAAACCCTGTTTAGACCTTTTAGACCAATAGATCTTTTAAAAGTTTCCCAGGAGGGACAAAGCAAATCCTTATTTATGGTTTATCACTTGTTAAGGCCGTAGAGGGAAGTAAACAGACCAAAGCTTTAATAGTGAGGTGTATGAGACTGATTTCTAGCTGGTGGCCAATATGAGTGTGTCAATTGGAAGCTCCCCGGGGACATCTGCTATCAGCCTGAGGCAGCAGGAGAAAGAGGCTGACGAGCGTCACCGCACCACCTATTACATCATCCCTCCACTCGTTGAGGTAACAAGTGTTTACGAGCGAGAGGAAAACATTTGCAGGGGAAAAACAAACAGGCAGGCTTTAGCCACGAGGCGCTGTGAGCCACGCTTTCCACTTTACACACTGACAGCAGTTACAACGTCAACGCATGATGTGGGAGTACTGCTGAAGGCCTGAGAGTTGGCTGGCAAACACGTCAACATTTTCCCCTGTGAAAATACAATGTTATTGTGCTGAGAGTTGTTGAAGCTAAGGACAATATAATTGTTATAAATTATTAATCAGAACTAACTTTGAAAAAAGAGAAATACTGAGAAATAGCATTAGTAGTAGAAAGAGAATTAGGATTTTGTTTTTTTCAAACGTTGAACTTCGTCAAATCCTGAATTTCCCCTAAGCATGAAGAAACAGCTCCATCTAGCCAGTGTATGTGGGCATGACATCCCTGTATAAGCTGTGGTGAAAGTGGGCACAGAGTGCAGCGTGGTCATCTTTTGTCATGTTTGTATGTCTGTTGTATGCTCAGCAGCAGTATGTCTAAGATTGAAGTGTCTACCTAGTACAGATCCTGTCTTTTAATTCCTGTGTACATGCACTATACAGTAACCCTGTAAACACTGAACAAACCTCAGTCATATTCCAGATACTCTGATACACAGCATTCAAGATGTAAAATGTTGGTTAAAATTTGTTCAAGGACAGGAAATAGTTTCTTCAGACACCACTAAATATTACTGTTCAAATATATGTCAAAGGTCCCTTATCACATAGTTTATATAAGCTATATAAGAAGAACAACCCCTGAAATTTCTAAGTGCAATAAATCAAGACTTGTTCATTCAAATGGGGTTGGATTTTGTGGGTTGGTGACGCTAATGCTAGACATCAATAGTGCCAGCATTGAAGCTTCGTTGCCTGATTTCCCTTTTTGCTTTTACTGAAGAAATGTAAAGCAAGGAGAACACTGGGCTTTCCAGGTTTTCACTGTACTCGATGGGAATGTTATCCGTACACTTTTACAATAGTAGTATGCCAATAATTTAACATACTGTTTAGGATGCTTGTATACAATTTGGGATGCATTCCCAGTGTCCAAATTGGTAATGTGGCACGAATGTGGCAATAGAAATAACAACTAAACATGAAATTTTTTTTTGCCATACCATGTAGTACCAGAAAAGCTATTTAAGTGACAAACAAGCTTTTGCATTACTACGGAACTGCGGTATTATGTTATAGTAGCATAGTAAGTATGGAGTTCATTCAGGAATACATCTCACTCTTTTCTGGGTTGCTACTATTTTCCATCTTTACTCACTTCCAGTTTTAGGATTGTTGTGTGTTATATGGGGCTTTTTTTTTTTTTTTGCAAACCAGGACAACTGAAAAGAATAATAATTACTTGTGTCAGGCAGAACCTTGCATCAGCACTTTGGTCATGTTGATGTCTCTCAGCTCCAGGGACCCCGGTTCAATCCCGTGCTGGGGTTGTTGTGTAGTTTTGCATGTTCTCCCATTATATGTGTAGGTTTCCACTGGTTTCCTGCTACCTCCCAAAAACAAGCCAATAGGCGAAATGGCAACTCTAAATTGCCCCATGGTGTGAATGAGTGTGCTCTGCAATGAGATTGCGTCCTATCTAGGGATCTAGGGTGTATTTCTGCATCGCAACCGGTGTTTCTGGGAGAGGGTCTGGGTTCAACACAACCTTGACCAGAATAAAGAATTTTGGTTAAATTCTAAAATTTTGCATGATATTTCAAAGGCTGTTAAAGTGGGGTGGCAATTGTAGCAGCAAATACCCCTGAGGCTCATCCTGTATATTTGCCCCTGCATAGTGAATGCAATGTCACCTTGCTCCTTTAGTTTTATCTTTCAGTAGACTCCCTGTCTGTTTCTCTGATCAATGAATAGAGCTTTGAGTAAGTGATGCATTAATTGGCCTATTGGCGGTCATTGACTGCTCCCCCATGCATTGACTCATACAGATTTAGCCCAACTGATCTGATCAAAAGAGGCAAGTTCAGGATCTCATCAATGCGCAAATGAAGCCCCTCTGACTCATTTATTTATGCCTGCGTGTTAGATCCCACTAATGCTGTTTTGGCTATTATCCCATTGCTCAGTGAGAACGAGTCTTTGGAAGAGGACAGCGATTGCGCAATGCCTGCTTTAGTCACACCGATCAGGCACACACTACAAAGGCAGAGACACGCATTTCAAATGGGGGATGGTTTCTGCACGAATGAGTGAGGGGATGTGAATAGTGCTTGTGCGTTCAACTCGTACCTTATTGCTCCCGTGATACCTTTCACAGTTGTGTGTAAGGGGGTTTAATTTTGTGAAAAGGTCAAGCAGTTTGTCAGTCACTCAGGATTCAGCATGTTGCTGATACAAAAAGAGGGGTGGCAACAGTTTGTCTAATTGACATGATGCATAAACCATCCACTAAGTTATCTTTCATGAAATCAACTTAAATGGACAGCTTCTATTAGAGCAGAGAATGACACAAAAATGGATGTAGGTAATAGATGGCTTTAACGTGATAGCTGGTAATATGAAGCAGGGAGGAAACAGAGCATTCTAGTTATTTTAGCCGTTTAAAAGCTGCAGCTGAGCTGCCAGAGAGGAGGCCTATTTATAGTACTGTAACCCTCCTGCAGCAAAGCTCTGCCTCTGCATCTATTCAAACTAGAGGCATGAAAGAGATGGTGCCTTGACCCTCTGTGGTTCGGGCATGTGAACATCACGGTCGTATGAAATAAAAGACTGAGAACTGAGATAGAGAAAGTTTACCAAAAGAGATGTTTCGATGCAAAGCACAGAGGATGTACAGAGCTTCTTTTTAACAGCATTGTATTAAAATCTCATGAATTGCATCTCTACCACAATGACTCTCCATGGAAACAACGTGCAACAAAAAATTGGCCAGTTGACGTCAGTCGTTGGCCTTCATCTGTCTGTGTTGAGTGACAATGTCATGGACTGGGCTAAGCTCTACAGTTTTATCATTGTTGGTCGAGGGTTCTCCGTCAATATTATCCAATAAGACTGTCAAAAACCTTAAGATCTGGCTTCAGTGCCTACTATGCTTCAGGATGGAGATGCTAGAAACTTTATTTCTTGTCTTGGGATTTGCACATGTGAATTAGTTAAAATTTCAAATATGTCTTTTTACTTTAACCCATTTCATCGCCTGCCTAAAGGTTGTTTTTCCTTTAGATAACCTGGTTTGAAGCAGTTTTTGTTGAAGTCTTTCGATGTTCAACGCAGAACTCAATCAAACTAAAAAAAATAGGAACTTGCAGGTAGGTACTGATTTATTCTTTTGAACACACCAAAATCCCAGAACAAAATCATTGTGGTTCGATTACATTACCTTCTCTTACATCCCACACCTGAGCAAGTTTAAAAAAGGAAACATTTTTCTGATATTCCATTTTATTGAAAGTTTGATTTATAAAACTTCTGTATAATATTATAAAAAAATCCCCTATTTTTCAGTCAAGCAGAGATTTTATTCTCCTACATATACTCTCTTTTTTTTGTAACAAGCAATTGATCATTAGCACAGAACATTTTCTGAGATAAATAACAGCACCCTTGGATTATAAGAATAAGAAACCTGCAGGGGTCTCAGTACTCTTCAGCCATGATGAGTACAATCAGAGCTGACCAGCCTGTGAAAGGGCGGCTACCCTGTCCCTGACCAGTGCTGTCGCTGTACTGTTCCCAGATATATCCAGTTTCATGGTACTGTTTGTAAATGTTATTGATGAGATTAGTCCTTAGCTCTTGATAGAGATCAGCAGCCTTCTCCTGGTATGGGCCCTCTATACTGCTGTAATGGTGCAGTGCCCTTAGTGCCAGGTAGTTGATGTTGATCCATATAGCACCACGCCAGTAAGGGGGATCATGCTCTGTATTGCGCTTCATATAAAGTGGATCTAAACGGGAAAGTGAGCGCAAGCCATAGGGTGTCCACAAGTGAACTGGATCCCGAATGTCTTTCAAAGTGTGCTCTAATTTTTTAGAGTCAGGTGTCAGGACGTGAAGCAAGAATGGAAACAGACTAACATAGCCAAATGCATTCACATACTGAAGCTTAGGGGCTTTGCGCACTGAACGGACTAGGCGTTTTACTGGTAACTGGTGCCTCATCTGTCCAGGTGGCACAGCAACCTCTTCTTGCTGCAATGACACAGCCTGAGTGTGGTTACCATAGTCGCAGAAGGCATAAAGCTGCTTGGACCAGTGCAACTTACTCAGAAGGCTGTTGTTGCTGAGGGTCAGGTGGGTGCGCTCGTATTCCTGATGGGGTTCCCCAAGCAGTCGCGCCATGCTTGTCATGATCCGTGATGCAAGCACCATCCAACAGTGCAGATCCACATGTCTTTCATCTTCAGAAGGGTGTGATGCACGGGGGTAGTCGTCCAGCCCGGAAGTCAAGGTTTTAGGATTGAGGAAGAGGTTGGTGTCCTTGTCCCTGCCACGCCAACGGTAGGAGTTGGGCAAGGGTCCAGCTTGAGTGGTGTTATACCACTCAAACCACGTCTGCAGTCGGGGATACAGCCTTCGGAGGAAAGGTAGAGTATCCCGAAATTGTGGCGCATCCGGATGTGCCTCAAGCTGCTCCAAAAACTCCTCCAGGACTAGAAAGAATGTAGGTGGGTTTGCATTTTCAGTATGCTGCACCACAAACTCTGAAGGGACCTTGCTGAGAGCCTCATCGCCCAGGATCTGTTCACGTGGGATCCAGCCCTCCACATTGATTAAGTCCAACCAGTGAGCAACAGCCTCACGAGTCAACTGGGGGTCCCATTTACTGATGAGGAGCTGGTGGAAGCCTTCGTCCCACAGGAAACCCCTTGGGAAGAAGGAGCGGGAGGGCACTGCGGTGAACAAGGTGCCCTCAGGGTAAAGCATGGGGTGCTCGCTATATGTTGACTGCACCACTGACTGTCCGAAAAAGTAACCCATGCCACCAAGCATGTTGCTTAAAGCAGCTTTGCCAAACCTCACCTGGGCTGGATTAAACCCTTTAGCCTGAAGTCCGAATGTCTCCTCAAATTTCTCATTGTAAGACAACTTCAGCCTCGTAAGCTCCTCAGTCAGCACCGAGCCCATCAGCTGGTTGGGTCGGTCATGGACACTTCCAGACTCAAACAAAACCTCAATCTGGAAGGGGACTTGGACAGTAACCTGGTGCACTACAAAGTCACTCTGGATGCGGTTATCTTTTTGCAGGTGCGGAGGAGGTGTGTAGGTATCCACAGCAAAGTAAAGCCTCCTCTCGGCAGTGGACGGACTAAAAACAAATCTGTTACTCAGGCTGTACTTCACTATGTCTGTTAATTGGTCCAGACCAGGGCTCAGCGTCTGCAAGTAATTATAGCTGGAGAGAAGAGACATACCATGGCTTGTTAAAAATAAAATGATGACTTGATGATGATCCCCTGCTAACCACTGGCCTCTGGTGTCTGTTCAGTTTGACAGTCATACAATTGATAAGTCTCCATAATTAGACATATTTTTACAGTCTTTTTTCAGTTGCTTTGGCACAATTATTAAATGATGAACATTATTCTCAAAACACTCTGTGAAATAATGTAAACAAAGTAGTCTTTTTGTCTGAATATTATAAGGATTTCTTATGGCTTTCACACAGAATTCAAATGTATGCGCCGTGCTGTCTTTCATTTAGAGTTAACGATTTAGAGTGAGTTACTGCCTTTTATATGTAAGACAGAGAATTTTGTTCACAGTGTAAATGGTTCTGGTACTTGCATTTAATGTTTTGAGAACTTTAGGTCTGTTTCGTTGACTGTGCCAAAGCACCTAAGAAAAACTGCAACATTAACATTAACTAAAGATCGTACAATTTGGTAATTAGTGAGCATTCAATAAATATTTACCGTAAATAATAAACAAACTTTAGTCAGGTTTAACAAACCAAAAAATATATATTAAAAACATTATTTAATAATTCACATTAAAAATGAAAAATATGCACTTGTATGAGATCATTTTATACTAATATTTAAATATTTATTTATACAAATACTTATAATTATACTTACGTGATTTATAAACATTTGTTAATGTATAAATTCTCCACACCTAATGAATTGTTCTTATCTATTAATGATGTAGTAATGAAAATTATTATAATTTGCTACCATTTTTATGTTACTTGGAATGTTTTAATAACCTTCTCAACTAGGCAAAAAAGCTTAACATGTAAAAGTGTTATATAATTTAAAAAGAATGTGATAATGACACAAATCTATGGGTTACACTCTATTGTATTTTGTTACTAACAATGTCCAACAGGTGGCAGCTTGATACAAGATCTGAATTTTGTTCTTTTTTGTGAAACTGAGCAAAAAACAAATATCCTGAATCGTACCCTAATTAATTAGACCACTGGTGCAACTTTTTTCCCTGATTGCACTATATGGGTTGCAGCTGGTGAGATTAAGATTTAGGCACCCATACTTGCTACTGCTGGACCTTTTTTTTTTCCCTCCCCCCAAGCACAGACGGTTCTCCTGCAGGAACTTTCAGTTCTGCACTTTAATACATATATATATATATTTTTTAAATTACAAATGCTCTGTACAGATGTGATTTATTATTTGAAATACCTGGCATATTTATTGGTAGCAGCCTCTCCACTGGTAGGTTTGCTGAAAGTGATTTTGAAGTCTCCCAGTTCCTCCGAAGTGCCTGTAACATGGCTCAGGCGTGTCCTATTCTCTATGTGAGCTTGCAGGGAACCTTGAGTATCTGTAGCCACGTAGAACATCAGCGAGATGACTGGAGCATCAGGGGCAGCACTCTGGGACAAGCCATGAGGTTGGTGTGAGTACAAGAGAGGATAAGAAAGGGCCAAATATCAGTGTTGGAACAAATTAAGAGACAACATTTGGCAAATGTTGTCAGACTTGTTATGAAAAGTGTACCCTTGCCATTGATGGGCCAAGGTTGGGTCAACGCTGACAGGGGTTGTGGTGAAAAGTGCACCATTGCCAAGGTTGGGCCAACATTAGGCCAACACTGTCAGGTTGTTAAGAAAAGTTCGCCCTTGCCAAAGTTGGGCCAACGTTGTCAGGTTTTTAATAAAAAGTGAGCCCTTGCCAAGGTTTGACAGATGTTGGCCAACATTGACCAACTTTGGGTCAGTGTGGTCACGGTTGTTATGCAACATGCAGTGCTGGGAATGTTGGGCCAACGTTGTCAGGGTTATCATTAAAAGTGCGACCTTGCCAACTTTGGGCCAAGGTTGTCAAGGCTGTTATGAAAAGTGCTCCTTTGTTAATGTTGGGTCAACACTGTGCCAACTTTGGGCCAAGGTTGTGCCTCTCATAGGTGAAATGAGCTTCTGCTGTGAGTCTGTGTTCCTTCTCAAATGTCTTAAGACATTTGCTTTACAAACCATATCAGTGAAAACACTATTTTCCCTCCACTTCAATTTGCATCAACAGTATTAGTATGACTGATTAAAACATGCTTATACCAACCATCAGTAGTCCTTTTTACATTTATCACATTTTGCTGACTAAATATAAATGTTTTCACCATCTTTACGTACATGCTGCCTGCCTGTGATTCTCCAGGTCCAGTCCCCACCGTGTTCCCCTCCCATCCGTTTCACGAAGGTCGTCTTCAGTGTGAAATCAGTATCCCGGATCTGCTGCATGCCAAAGTTGACCCCGTCGTGCATCAGCCAGCCGTAGGAACTCAATCCATCCCCCTGCTCACATGTGTGCCTCAGGTTCACATCATTGTCTGAGAATTGACTCATCCACATCAAACCTACGGAGCCATATACACAGACTACCATAAGCATGATGGGGAAACTCAGTGCAATTTAGGAAATATGACAATCATCTACAGTTTGACACTATATATGCGCTCTATATATGCATATATAGTGTAAAACTGCAGTATATACATCTACACAGTTTTATACTATATATTTATTGTGTATTGTGTAAATATGTGTAGTCTCCTGTAGTTCTGTGTTTGTTTTATGTAGCACCTTGGTCCACTGTGTACTAACTAGCTGTATATGGTTGAAATGACAATAAAAGCCACTTGACTTGACTAGCATGGCATTCAGTGATGTTAACATCTATACATACAATTTCCTTCATTTATTTAGTATTAACCACATAACTGCATGGTTCATTTCTCTGAAAGACATTAAGGCGGTGTGTGTATTTGCATACAAATGACTAATTTAACCTCACCTGATCATTTACTTGATGTAGCATATTGTGGTGTTGATTCTGTGATTATATTATAGTACGTCACTAACAGCACTTTCAAAAGTTAATGGCTCGGAGACTCAAAGTTGTTTATTTCCTCAGACTCGTAAATTAGAAATTTGTATGGAAATGTACACAGAAAGCTAAGCTTTGCAGTTATGTGGTCAATGCTAAAAAAAAAAAGATGGGAAGTTTAATATGAGGATAGACACACATACTGCAAATTATACAATAGACTTATAATGTCAGGATTTAACTTCATAGATGCATGATGTTAAAATCCTGACATTATACCTGTACAACTGTGTGTTTTTTTTTTTGTTTTTTTTGCTGAGTCGTGTTTGTTTATAATGAGACACCACATATGTTGAAGCTTTCAGAACAGAACTTTTTCCTAACTAGTAATTATAATTTTGATGAAGGTGTGAAAAAGTCAGAGTCTTATAAATACTGTAATTATGCCATGAACATGCTGTAAATATGCAAAATGGCCTGGAAATGTCAATTTTCATCTTTTTAAAGGAATAAAATGCTTAAATTAAAGTTGAAGTTGTTAAATTGTGTGTGTTAAGATTCTGTCAATAAATGAGCTGTAAAATGAGTCGTACCCGTGACAACAGATCTAGGACTTCTTGTTTTCATGCCGAAATACACCTGCGGCCGATACGAGCCCCAGAACCTCTCAGGAGACACAGCAGCAGTGGTGCTGTTGGCATCTAAGACCCGAGGTGAAGGATGAAGTGTCACTGCTCTCCTGGCCAAGGCAGAGTGCATGTACAGGGCATAGAAGAACCAGATGAGGCTGAAAATGCAGAGGCCGATGGAGATGTTGATGAAGATCTTACTAATAGACATTCTTTTCTTCTTTTTCTTCTTTTCCTTCTGGAAATGAACTGGTGGTTTCTCTTCCTTCTGGGAGCAAGATTCTCCATTTATGATGTTCTTCTTCCTCCGCCTTCCTGTATTTGTGTTGGCCTGCCTGAGATTGAGGCATAATGCTTAGTTAAGATGAGAAATAATTCACATTTGGATCATGTGCGGGTCTGATCAGTGGGAGAGCAGCAGAGGAATCTGAGCTTTTTTATTAAAATAGGAGTAAAATTTAATGGTTTTATAAACCATTATTAATGGTTTTATTTATTATTTGATCAGAAAACTAGATGTGCAATCTCAGGACAAATAACCAAACATGAATATGATTTTTTTTGTGCTACACTATACTGCCAAAAGTATGTGGACACCTGAATATTTGAGCATGTTGTACATCCCAGTTCAAAACCATGGGCATTAATAAGGGCAGCTACACCAGCTTCCACTCTCCTGTGAAAGCTTTCTACAAGATTTTGAGTGTGTCTGTGGGGATTTGTGCCCATTCAGTCAAAAGAGCATTGGTGAGGTCAGGCACTGATGTTGGATGAGAAAGTCGCACTCCAATTGATGTTCCAGTTCATCCTAAAGATATTCAGTGGGGTTGAGGTCACAAGAGTTCCTCCACATCGAACTTGTTAAACTATGTGCTTATGGATCTAGCTTTGTGCACAGGGGCACAGTCATGCTGGAACAGGAAAGGGCCTTCCCCAAAATGCCACAAAGTTGAAAGCATACAATTGTCTCACATGCCTTTGTATTCTGTAGCATTAATATTCCCTTCACTGGAACTAAGCGGACCCAAACCCTAAAAAACAGCCCCAGACCATTATCCCACCTCCACCAAACTTCACTGTTGGCACTATACATTCCAGTAGGTAGCATTGTCCTGGCATCCACCAAACCCAGATTCTTCCATCAGACTGCCTCTTAGTGAAGTGTGATTCATCACTCCAGAGAACAGTTCTCCACTGTTCCAGAGTCCAGTGGCGGTGCTTTACACCACTCCAGCTGACACTGGCCAAGCTGACAGCTGACACTGGAGTGATCTTAGGCTTGTGTGCAGCTGCTCGGCCATGGAAACCCATTTCATAAAGCTCCTGACACACAGTTCTTGTGCTTATGTTGCTTTCTGGGGCAGTTTACTGCCAAATGTTTTGTCTATGAAGAGTGCATGGAAATGTGCTTGATTTTATGCACCTTTTAGCAATGGGTGTGTCTGAAACACCTGAACTCGGTCATTAGGAGGGATGTCCACATACTGCTGCCCATATAGTGTATATAATGTCCTACAAATGTGTGTGAAAATCCCATGAAAATCTTATCAGCAGTTTCAGAAACACTCATACCACTCAGTCTTGTACCAACAATCATGCCATGCTCAAAGTCACAGAGATCATATTTTTTCCCCATTCTGATATTTGATGTGAACATTAACTGAAGCTCTTGACCTGTATCTGCATGATTGTATGCATTGCACTGATACCACATGATTGGCTGATTGGATAATTGCAGGAATAAGCAGGTGTTTAGGTGTTCCTAATAAATTGGTTGGTGACTTTTATATATTAAAATGAGTAACATGAGTTGTAGAGTAACAATGTTGTATAATGTTAATACTTAATGCCTTAAATTCATACATGTAATTCATACGAAATTAAGACTTGACCTGCATGATAAAATGCTTTCATTCTTGTTAAATGTTTGTTTGCTTAGTTATTACTGCTAGATGAAATCAGAAGGTAAATGAATCAGTTGTGGTTTCAACTCCCAGAACAATGACTTTACTAGAGTAATATAACACAGTGCTTACTGTGTTAACAACGGTATGCGGACCTGGAACAACTTTGCAAAATTACTGACTGACTGGTTTGGGTGTGGTGAGGGTGTGTTGTTGAAGTTCAGAAGCTTATTCTGAACTTTTTATACTGAAACTGCATACAAATTTCATGGTATTGGAATTTAAAAAACTTCCTGTCCACAAGAGCATTAAAAAAAAAAAAATCTGCTCACATGAGAACACCAGCCTATTAGCTGGCAATGATATGGCATAAAGAGTAACATTAAGAGCTTTGTATTGAGAAGGTAGAGAAGACAAAATGGTTAGCAGCTATGACACAGTGTCCTGGCACATAACACAACCAAATCCACAACAGGCAAGCACAGAAAAATGCTGTGATGTAATTGTAATAATGATACTACAAACTGCACCTTTAATTCTCAAAGGTCTGGGATTAGTTGCATTTGTTAAATTATTATGATAATGCATTTAAACTTGAAAGTTTTCAAATCAAAAATCATTTCAAGTCAAAAGATCGTATTTTAGGCAATTTATATTATATATTTTGAGTTGTCCATGTCTTAAGTCTATCCAAACATGCAATTAACTTTATAAAAGAATAATATTTTCTGATTATTACTATTATTTTATCACATTATACTATCAAGGTGATTGGCATAAAGAACATATCAAAACAGTATGAGACAGCAACATGGACAGTGGTGTATTTATTTTTTGACAAACATTTAAGTAAAGTAGTAGTTTTTTGCTGGAGTAGTGGTTTTACCTTAGATTGCTGGAGCACGTCATTGTCCCGGTGCCTTTAGGTTCCTGGTTGAGGAAACTTTATGAATTTAAAAAAAATTACAGAAAACTGTTCCTCATAGTTTCTACCCTGCGAAACAAGTACAACAGGTTTATGATGTTTCTTTGCCAGAGAGAAATGCAGGTTCCATTGGCAGGAAATGCTTGTGTTAGATGCCATTTCTGACACAGGGACCAGTACAGAAATGCAAAACCTTCACTGCATTGCTCCTATGTCACTTTAATTTGCCCATGAATAGCAATCAGCAGGGAGCAGCTTTATAAGATTTAAATGCTGACTTCATGACAGAAGTAAATGTAATCCCTCTGTGTTTTGCATTTCAGTTTCATGAAGTGTGATTCACTTATATTACACCAAAATAAAAGCATTGTTCAAGTCACTAGCACAGTCATAAGCCTTACTCAGGCTATTATCACAAGTAGAAACATGGCTTGATCCTTACTAGTACAGCTGCAGTAGATTGAGAGCAGAATTGACCAAGAGCATAGTAGCCTAAGGGTGTAGTAGCCTGAGCATATAGCAGCCTGATAGTGGAGTAGCCTGAGAGTGCAGTAGACTGTGAGCGTGGAAGCCTGAGAGTATAGCAGCCTGAGAGCATAGTAGCCTGATGGTGTAGTAGCCTGATAGTGTGGAAACCTGAGAGCCCGGTAGCTTGAGAGTTAGCTATACTATCTATTCTAAACTGTACTATCATTCAGTTACTCTTTGCTCACTAAATATTTTTGTATGTAGTATGTCTGTATGTAGTACAGATTGTTCACATTCACATCTACTCGCATGTGAGGAAACCAGAGAATGCAGAGGAAACTCACATAGACACTGAGAGAACATGTGAAACTCCACCTATGCAGTAACCTGAGCTCAGACTCGAACTGCGAAACCTGGAGCTGTTAGGCGGCAACGCTACCTGCTGAGTCGCTGCACCACCCGTGAAATTATTCTACAATTTAAGATACATCAAATGGCTTAGTGTTTAAATAACAGGGCTCAAATCTGAATAACGTCAAAAAAAACTTTAGGCATTTAAACAGGATTAACAGGATTATTACTATCTATCTATCTATCTATCTATCTATCTATCTATCTATCTGTGAAAACTTCAAATTTTCAAATTTTGACATTGTATACTTTATACACAGTATATACAGTAATTCTAAATAACTACAAGTTTTCCTAAACTATGTTTCTCTGTTGCAAGTTTCTAAATTATAAATAAAGTTGTAACTTTAAAAGATGCCACCCTTACCTCTACATTTATAAACTAATCTACTGACGGAAGAAACATAATGGCCAAATTGTAAAGAATTATAAGTCTACGATGGGAAATGAGTTCTCACTTTGATGATCAGCATGGTCCACTTAAGTCACTTGTCCAGGTAAAAAAGTCGCTTGCAGCATTTAAACACCAGCCTCATCTTCATCTCCTCTCTCCACTGATCTCCGTTCATGCTGACATTGGAGAGGAAATAATCACTGATTCATTCACTTACCTCTGTTCTGTTGTTCTTTTTTATTAGATCATTTAAATATTTTAAATCTTTGTCCATTGTCATCTGTACAGAGTGTTGTCACAGGGGCACTGACCCTACCTGGCCCCTCACCAGAACTGCCTATGACTGGCTCAGCAGCCATTATTTTATATCCTGGTGTCTGTAGTTTAACTACAGACTTTGTTCCACTGAATCAAACAAATGAGCTGATCAGATTTGTTAAAGTGGTCACATTTGGGTGGCTGGAATGCAGAGTACAATAGCATCATGTGGGGGCGGGGATTAAACCTATTTTCCCACAGCTATGGTTGGTCACTCCCAACCAGTTCCCAGTCTTGTGGAAACAGACCTTGATGCTCATACTGTTGATCTTTTCAACAAACTCAGTGCTGTTTGACTTTATAGCATACAGGTCTGGAAGAATAATGATTTGAGGATGGGTTCGTTGTTGAATCTGGTTCCTCTCGAGATTTTTTCCTCATTTCGTCTTGGGGAGTTTTTCCTCACCACTGTTGCCACTGGCTTGCTCATTATGGATCTGGATTTCTGTAAAGCTGGTTTGTGACAATGTCAATTATAGTTAAAACCACTATATAAATAAGTGAGGTGAGGGAGATAAATTCTTTTCATATGAATAAATCCTTTTTCATGTAAGTATCACAACACAGTACAAATTATTGTGTGACATTATTTGGCAGCTGCTATCAACTTTTTGAGCATACATTGCCTATTTCCTCTGAAAACAGTTGGCATCCCTGTTAACAGCGGTCATTTGCATATGCATCTTGACTCTAGGCTTCCTGCTTGGGTAAAATGAAGCCCAGCTGTGTTTGAAGTATCGAACAGCCTTATCTTAACCTGTGGTATGCATGCTTAGCTAGAAACTTTGTAAAGGATGTAGCCATTTGCAAGCAAAGTGAGTATAGTGACAATCAAAGTAAGATGTGTTTGTCTTAACCCATGTTTTTAAGAAAAAAAAAATGCAAAGCATGGTTGAGTGAGGGGTTTTTACCATCATTGTGGTATATCATTCCAACTGTCCCTACGGTGATGACCGAGGACAGTGTAGTGGTGAAGCAGGTGGTGTTGCTCCAGCTCTAGCTACCTCTAGCTAGTTAAAAAAAAAATCACCTCACGTTTTCTATGTAATTTTTCAGTTATTTTTCTCAGATTTTTCAGTTATTTTATTTTTCAGACCTGTAACATTGCATTCTGGTGATGGAGTGAAAAGGTGATATAGAAAAAAAAGCTACCATACGCAACCCAATACCCTGAAGAAGTGCCCCTCCACCACATGTATTAACGGTTTCGCAGAGGAATTTTCAGAGTGATCGCCAATGTCGGAATCCCAAAAGAGATTCTGAATGACCAGGCAACTACTTTTTATGTAATGCACGCTTGTTATAGATAATTGTTAGAGATGACACTGATTTATACCAGTGTTTACCATCCTTAAATGAATGAATTGGGTGAGCGATTTAATAAAAAAATATGATTTGTTAGTTTGTGCATGATGATGCTTGGAATTAGGATTGTGCACAGCTGCCCCACCATTTTCACAAACACAAAAAAACTGGCGTTTTGGGAGGAGCTCAAGGCCATGCTCAACATAGGGGTAATCAGGGAGTCGTACAATGACTGACCCCGCCAAATAGTTTTTGTGCCAAAGGTGGATGGTTTGGTCCAATTCTGTGTCAACACAGTGTCTACATTTGATGCTTACCCAGATTGATGAACTGTTCAATCGGTTAGGCACGGCTCAGTTTTATTCAACTCTGGATTAAACTAAGGTATACTGGCAGATTTCCTTGAAAATGGGATTTCCACTCTGTTTGGATTACACCAACCTGTCACCTTTCCTTTCGGTTTGCTCAGGGTCCCAGCCACATTTCAATGACACATGCACAGAATCCTCCGTACGTGCCTCTGCCTATCTAGAAGGAAATTATTCATGTTAATGTCTGGAAGTGACAACTGCCACATTGAAGGGCTGTTCCGAGATCGACAGGTGGTGCTCACAACAAACCTGAAGATGTGTATGATTGAATGAGATGTACAGTATGTGGGTTTTCACTTGATCTGGGCAGCAGAGATTGCAGTCTGCCGGAGACCAATTCCAAAAAAAAAAAGGTGAGGCAATGTCTGGTGCTGGCTGGCTATTATTACAAGTTTGTATCTAATTATCTGGATATAGCCCTCTAACAGACTTCATTAAAAAAGGGAGTGCCAGGTCTGGTGCAGTGAACAGATCCATGCCCATGGGCTTTTACTCAGGTGAAAACTGCACTTTGCAGCGGGCTGCTCTTAAATTCTCCTGACTTCATTCTCCCTT
The DNA here is from genome assembly GCA_022758105.1 of Pangasianodon gigas. Taxonomy (NCBI): domain Eukaryota; kingdom Metazoa; phylum Chordata; class Actinopteri; order Siluriformes; family Pangasiidae; genus Pangasianodon; species Pangasianodon gigas. Next base: position 1,647,764 of record CM040481.1, read on the forward strand.
GCTTAGTGGATGGCTGCCTCAGACAGGGGGCTGAGGGCTGTCTTGTTCAAAGTAGTGGAGGGAAAGGACATAGAACTCTTGATATTTATTCAAAAGGCTGATTCGAATTGACCACCCTCTCCCTTGACCCTCCCCCTTGAATTTTTCCACATTTTACAAACTAGAAATAAAATTGATTTAATTGGAATTATCTATCATAATTCTGCACAAACCAGGCCATAATATTGAAGTGTGTGTGTATGTGTTCTTTATTTACAAAGAAAAAAGTTGTAATTGTATATTACCATGGACAAGATGGGTAGCTGGGTAAATAAATTCAGCACAGATACTGCTTGGGTGTGTGACACTGTTCACGTGGCAATGGAAATAACAACCAAATATGAAATCACTGATTTGCTATCGCACCTGGTCATGCCACCATGCTGGTAGGAAAGCTCTTGACATACATACATTAACAAAGCTTTTGCACATAGAAAAGTTTTTTTGCTACTTTTTTTTAAGTTCAAAACATAGAAAAGTTTTTTTGGTCTTCAATGCCAAACTAAAAAAAGGGAACTTGCAGGTAGGTATCGATTTATTCTTTTGAACAGACCTGAATACCAGAACAAAATGCTTGTGGTTCTTTTACACTACATTCTCTTGTCATATATTTTCTTGTCATATCTACATATACACATCCCATTGCAATTTACACCTGAGCATAAATTTATGACATTAAACAGATTTTAAAAGTGAAATATTTCTCTGAAAATTCCATTTTGTAGAAAGTGTGATTTACAAAAGAACCTCAATAAATTGTTATAAAAAAAGAATCCCCCATTTTTCGGTCAAGCAGAGATTTTGTTCTCCTCCATACACACCTTTTTTTTTTTTTTTTGCAATTAAACAAGCAATTAAAAATCTCATCATTAGCACAGAACATTTGCTGAGATAAATAACAGCACCCTTGGATTATAAGAATAAGAAACCTGCAGGGGTGTCAGTACTCTTCAGCCATGATGAGTACAGTCAGAGCTGACCAGCCTGTGAAAGGGTGGCTACCCTGTCCCCGACCAGTGCTGTCACTGTACTGTTCCCAGATATATCCAGTTTCATGGTACTGTTTGTAAATGTTATTGATGACATTAGTCCTGAGCTCTTGATAGAGATCAGCAGCCTTCTCCTGGTATGGGCCCTCTATACTGCTGTAATGATGCAGTGCCCTTAGTGCCAGGTAGTTGATGTTGATCCATATAGCACCACGCCAGTAAGGGGGATCATGCTCTGTATTGCGCTTCATATAAATTGGATCTGAGAGGGAAAGTGAGCGCAAGCCATAGGGTGTCCACAAGCGAGCAGGATCCCGAATGTCTTTCAAAATGTGCTCTAATTTTTGAGAGTCAGGTGTCAGGACATGAAGCAAGAATGGAAACAGACTAACATAGCCAAATGCATTCACATACTGAAGCTTAGGGGCTTTGCGCACTGACCGCACTAGGCGTTTAACTGGTAACTGGTGCCTCATCTGTCCAGGTGGCACAACAATCTTTTCTTGCTGCAATGACACAGCCTGAGTGTGGTTACCATAGTCGCAGAAGGCATGAAGCTGCTCGGACCAGTGCAGCTCACTCAGAAGGCTGTTGTTGCTGAGGGTCAGGTGGGTGCGCTCGTATTCCTGATGGGGTTCCCCAAGCAGTCGCGCCATGCTTGTCATGATCCGTGATGCAAGCACCATCCAACAGTGCAGATCCACATGTCTTTCATCTTCAGAAGGGTGTGATGCACGGGGGTAGTCGTCCAGCCCGGAAGTCAAGGTTTTAGGATTGAGGAAGAGGTTGGTGTCCTTGTCCCTGCCACGCCAACGGTAGGAGTTGGGCAAGGGTCCAGCTTGAGTGGTGTTATACCACTCAAACCAGGTCTGCAGTCGGGGATACAGCCTTCGGAGGAAAGGTAGAGTATCCCGAAATTGTGGCGCATCCAGATGTGCCTCAAGCTGCTCCAAAAACTCCTCCAGGACTAGAAAGAATGTAGGTGGGTTTGCATTTTCAGTGTGCTGCACCACAAACTCTGAAGGGACCTTGCTGAGAGCCTCATCGCCCAGGATCTGTTCACGTGGGATCCAGCCCTCCACATTGATTAAGTCCAACCAGTGAGCAACAGCCTCACGAGTCAACTGGGGGTCCCATTTACTGATGAGGAGCTGGTGGAAGCCTTCGTCCCACAGGAAACCCCTTGGGAAGAAGGAGCGGGAGGGCACTGCGGTGAACAAGGCGCCCTCAGGGTAAAGCATGGGGTGCTCGCTATATGCTGACTGCACCACTGACTGTCCGAAAAAGTAACCCATGCCACCAAGCATGTTGCTTAAAGCAGCTTTGCCAAACCTCACCTGGGCTGGATTAAACCCTTTAGCCTGAAGTCCGAATGTCTCCTCGAATTTCTCATTGTAAGACAACTTCAGCCTCGTAAGCTCCTCAGTCAGCACCGAGCCCATCAGCTGGTTGGGTCGGTCATGGACACTTCCGGACTCAAACAAAACCTCAATCTGGAAGGGGACTTGGACAGTAACCTGGTGCACTACAAAGTCACTCTGGATGCGGTTATCTTTTTGCAGGTGCGGAGGAGGTGTGTAGGTATCCACAGCAAAGTAAAGCCTCCTCTCGGCAGTGGACGGACTAAAAACAAATCTGTTACTCAGGCTGTACTTCACTATGTCTGTTAATTGGTCCAAACCAGGGCTCAGCGTCTGCAAGTAATTATAGCTGGAGAGAAGAAACATACCATGGCTTGTTAAAAATAAAATGATGACTTATCTTGTGCTATCACTTACTGAGGTCACACCAGTGATCAGACTAACTGACAGTTTTCCATAGTCAGCCATATATTTAACATAAAGATAAACTAAACTTTAGAATTTGGGAACTTGGGAAATATATACAGTGAATAAAAATAAAAATAAATGTCAGTCAGGTGTAACAAAAGTAACATTAAAAAAACTTAATTTTCTAGATTGTAATGTGCCATCTTAATACAATATCTGCATATCTACATGTGATATATACACGTGAAAAAACAATATCCTGAAAAGTGCCTACATTAATTAGATTTCTGGTTTAATATTTATTTTCTTACTGATTGCATTATATGGGTTGCAGCTGGTGTGATCTAGTTTTATGCACCTAATTGATTGATTGCACCAATCTTTTAAAATTTGGTTTGTTATCCAATATTGGCAAGGCTTATGAAGTTTCTGTCAGTATAAAATGGTGAAAACAGAAATAGTATTTCTTTCTTTCTTACAATAGCAATTTGTGTAACAAAGATTTATTATTTGATATACCTGGCGTATTTATTGGGAGACGCCTCTCCACCGGTGGGTTTGCCAAAAGTGATTTTGAAGTTTCCCAGTTCCTCTGAAGTGCCTGTAATGTGGCTCAGGCGTGTCCTATTCTCTACGTGAGCTTGCAGGGAACCCTGAGTATCTGTAGCCACGTAGAACATCAGCGAGATGACTGGAGGATCAGGAGCAGTGCTCTGGAGAAAGCCATGATGATGGTGTGAGTACGTGAGAGGATGACAAAGGTTGAAGTACCAAACTGCATCAAGAATGGCTTTAAGAACTTAAAAAAATGATGGGACATGATTTAAAATAAAATTCAGTGGCGGACAAACCATGAACTCATTAGCCAGCAGCCCACTGGACAAGTGAAAGCTCCAGTGAACTTACTAACTTACTTACTAACCTACTAGGCTTAAAAAAAATAGTGGTAAAAAATGGAGTAATGGAGTTGACCCCAAAGGAATAGTTAGCTAGTTCGACGCGATATCCATCGATAAGCATAACTTACTCCAGGAGATCCTCATTTTAGGTCCATTCTTGTTATCCCTATACAGCATAGTCATTTTCTTTTCCTCCATCCATCTCCTAAGTCTTACAGAAGATACTGGACTTCCTGGATTTCCTGGATACAGATTAATCATCTAAAACTAAAGCTTCCCCATGCTGGACTACTAAATCACCATCGACTACCTCATCATGCAACAGAAACAGTTGGGAATCTTGCTAAGATTTTCATTGGCAATCAAGCCCCAGACCCTGCATATTTCATTGCAGATTACATACAACCTTTCCTAACTACAGGAACCACTCAAGATAGCAGCGCAAGACAGTGGCCAGTGGGTCCTTCAAACTGGGCTATGTTCCTGAAGCTAGTTTCATTAGGGTTTATTGCCAAACACATCTGGACATTGTTCGAAACTGTCAGAGAATTGCACTAAGCCAAACTGACTTGTAAGAAATTGCTGCACACAACATTCACCAATCAGACCTGGAACCCTTGGACTCTTCCATCAAATCCCACCAAACCAAGCGTTCAAGAAAGAGAGGCACGTGAGCCGGCAATAAAGCTCAACTTGAACCAAAGGCTGCCCTACCCACTCTACTCCTCGCCAATGTCCGGTCCCTTTTTAATTTTTACTTCATTTTGTGCAATACCCAGGATGAAGATAAAGCTGACTTGGAGTCAAACTTCTCAACAGCAACTCGCTTAATATGCAGTATCTTCCCAAAGTTCCCTCATTTCACTTGTGAGCAGGGGAGTGTACTTCACTGGCTTCAGGTTTAAAACTCTTGCCCTCATGTTCAAGGTGTCAAAGGGCTCTGCAATACATTATCTGCAGAACCTGATTCAGAACCCACTTCCCACTAGCTTGGATCTTGAATTTCTTCTTCTGGGTGCCTGGCATGTCCGTCTCTGAAATATGAGCATGGTGAGTTGAAGGTGTAAGATTGTAAGGTGAGATATATGTCTGCTTCCCTGGCTGGTCAATAGTGGAGTGAGTCACTCCAAAAAGTGTCAACACCTTCCTGTTCAAAGATGACACTTTATTGTTTTCTCTGCACTTTCTTTGGCAATAATTGTCTTTGTATTACTGACTAGAACACTCTAGGACTAGCCTGAACCAGTAGTAGTCTATAATCCTTTTTACATTCGGCATGTTTTACAAGTTGCGCCCGCTAAGAGAAGCTGCCAAAAACCTTTCCCCCTGCGTTACTTACGTGTTGCTTGCCAGTGATTCTCCATGTCCAGTCGCCACCGTGATCCCCTCCCATCCGTTTGACAAAGGTTGTTGTGAGAGTAAACTCAGTGTCTTGGATCTGCTGCATACCAAAGTTGACGCCGTCGTGCATTAGCCAGCCGTAGGATCGCAACCGATCCCCCTGCTCACACGTGTGCCTCAGGTTAACGCCCTTGGCAGAGAACTGACGCATCCACATCAAGCCTGTGGAGCCACACGCATGGACTGATGTTAGCATGAAGGTGGAACTGGGATGAGATGTGCACGACAGTTGGGCTTTTTTGATATAATGAATTTACACTGTCATGATATTCAGATATGTTGACGTCTATGCATATATTAAAGGTTCCGTCATTTTTTCGTATTAACCACATGCTAGGGGTGTAAACCTCTGGGTTTAATATCCTATCAAAAATGAGCTGTGAAATCAGTCGTACCTGTAACAACAGATCTTGGACTTCTTGTTTTCATGCCGAAATACACCTGCGGCCGGTACGAGCCCCAGAACCTCTCAGGAGACACAGCGGCGGTGGTGCTGTTGGCATCTAAGACCCGAGGTGAAGAATGAAGTGTCACTGCTCTCTTGGCCAAGGCCGAGCGCATGTACAGGGCATAGAAGAACCAGATGAGACTGAAAATGCACAGGCCGATGGAGATGTTGATGAAGATCTTGCTAATATCTGTCTTTCCTTTTTTCTTTTCCTTTTCCTTCCGGACCAGACCTGGTGGTTTCTCCTCTTTGTGAGAGTGAGATTCTCCATCTGAGGCCACGTTCCTCTTCCTCGGCCTCCCCATATTTGACTGGACCTGGCTGAGATTGAGGCATAATGCGCATTTAAGACTAGAAGAAATGCAATCATGTGAAGTTCTGAATACAAGAAGTGTAACCTCAGGGGCAAATAACCAACTAGAAATGTGATTTTTCCAGCTGGATTAACATCCCTTTGTTGTACTTTCTGAATAAACACTGCTATGTAATGTCATCAGAGTGTGTCCTGTTAGTCCTCGCTCTCTTTATACGTTTAAACATTAACCATGAACCTTATCAATAGATAGAAAGTGTTATTATTTAAATGAAGGATGAATGATCTGGAGATTCAAAATTTTAATAAGGGGGGAGGGATTAAATAATGACATGTAATTTTTAAAATCTGTTTATAGTTAAGATTTACGTCCACAAAACAAGTTCCTGTTCTCACTTACACTATAACAGCTATACACAGTCGTCAGCCTCACCAGCCTCTCTTTTTTTTGTCTTGAAGTTAATAAGACAAAAAACAGACAAAAATGACAACAGAGGTCGTCATGTTAACGAGAAAACACAAAGCGTAAACTGCTCTATCCTGAGGACTTTCCAGTGCTGAAAAAATGTACATTTAAATGAACGGAATTACATTAGATTGGGACTGAGCCGAATTGTATTTAGTAGTGAATTAAAGTGTATCGAATCGGTATCTGTTTATTTATTTATTTATTTATTGTATTGTATAATATACGTACTACGATGTGTATCATATCGTCTGAATGAGGGAGATTCACACCAATAATTAAGGGCTGATGTATACTTTTGGGTAAAGCATGTACAGTGAGCCACTAGGGGGCAGTGTTGTGTGACTATAGACAGCGAATCACAGCCAAGACAAAGCAGAATTCCACATTTCACTGTAGGAATAATAAAGAAAAGATAATACAGGCATAAGAAAGCTTGCTGGATCAAGTATAAACTAAGTCAATTCTCAAATGTTTGTCACTCGCCTATATTAAGCGGTATCAGGCGCTTATGTATCGAAGCACTTCAAATTACAATTGCTGTGATTTACATCACCTACATTGATGTAAAAATTGTGCAATCCTGCAGGACGAAATTGGCCATTATGATGAACTACAGATGGTGTAAATCTTCACACTTTTTATTCACCCACACCACAATATCATGATTGTAGTTTTCTGTAAATAAATCCATTACACAATAATGTGATCAAAAAAATCACAAAAACACAAAGAGAAAAAAAAACTGATCTACTCGCTTGTGCTGTTCACTTATAGCTGTCCACGCAGTTTCATCACAGAGAGACACCAGTCTGAGAAACGAACAGCACGACTGGGTTTAAACTGATATTTTTATGAAATTTTCTTCCATCAGTGTCTGTTATGGGTAGGATTTTGTTTTTAAACAGACTACATTTTCCAAAAGCTGTTACACATAAACCTCTCTCTGCATCGTGACACAAATATGTAACACAATTCAAATTCAAAAGCCTAAAACTGCTCAACTATCATTTATGAGAAGGACACGATCTGCGGGGTAAAACGTCTTCATTCATTGGAAATGTTTTTACAGTGAGTCATGCGCAGGGTTCATGACTGCATCGTTGATGATGCTTTATTTGAAAGAGAGACAGCTTTCCTAAAATACCGACTGACTGTGGGATCAGTGTGGCATGTCAAGTGATTATTATTTATTTACTTATTTTTAAACGCAGCATTAAATCACAGTAGAAGCTGCGTAAAGAAACTGAATGTGTCAGTTTAGAAGGTTAAAGTAATATTTAAAGCTTTCTACTGAATGGAAGGTGAATTGCTATGAAAACATTGACATCTTTCCCTTCCTTTTATTTACCTTTTAGTAAGGTTGCCTTTTAAGGAAAAGGGGTGGGGTTTAGCAGCTGTGTTCTACCTGGGGGTGGAGACAATTTTCCACCTCATTGCCAGTCACTCTAAACATAAGCAGAAGACCGAAATGAAGAAACAGGCCACAGTATTACTGCAAATCACGGTTTTTTCTACGATATTTCTAAAATGATGTGATCATTACAGGCGGAGAAGCTCTTATAAATATTACAGACTGCACCTTTAAGGCGAAAAGGTTATAGATAAGAGTTTTTAGTGAATGATTGGATGACTTTAGATGGATTTGACTGCGTAATTATGAATTATGAGTGCTCATAACCATGTCGGAGTCCTAAAACTTCATAAATTTGAGTCTTTACTTGTGATATTTTATGCGATTTATGCTGCGTAAGTAATATATTTTGTGACGTGTGTTTTTAGGTTTATATTATATTCATAATTGCAATAACTTTATAAAAGATTAATCATATTGCTTTCTGATTCTCAACATTATTTTAAGAAGATAATCATGTATTAATTTTTAAATCAGTGTTTGTTAGTATTAATTTATATTTCTGTAACTATACTCATAATATATGAGTAATTATTATGTAATTATTATAATACTGGGTGTACTGGTATTGTAATTATAATGCTAATTATTAAGAGTTGTTATGCAATTATTATTGTTATTATTGTTGTTGTTGTTGTTTGTTGTTATTGTTATGATTAGTTCTGTTATGCAGAGCATCTTGCTAACAGTACTAGCCAGACCCGGAAATACAGAATGAATGAACGTCTTAGCTTCTTTTTAAGCTTTTAATGTTTAAAGATGTTGCACATTACAGGAGTATAAACCCCACGGATTGGCCCGGTGACGGTTAAAACGCTAAATAATCACGCTTTAAATGCGAGGTAACGGAATCGTGTTACCTTAACGGAGCTTTAAGCGGGTCGCCTCAACCATCTCCACCTGAGTCAAGCAGCACTTCCGGGAATGACGTGTTACTGTCATGACAATCTCTTTCGTGATTGGTCGGTGATCCTTCTTCGTCGCTCCCAAAACTCAATGTAGCGTTCAAGACGCAGGCTGGAGACGCCATTATTCAGGTCACTTCTCCAGCCATGTAGGGAGCTTGTGTGGAAATGGCGGAGATATTCGGCAGTTGGTTGAGCTACTCGCAGCTTTAAAAGAAAATTAAGCGAAATCTTGAGAACCTTCGAGGCATAGCTCTTCTTCTTCAAGCTGGTAAACCAGCTTATGGTGCATATTCCGCCACCTGCTGGGCTGGAGTGTGGAGCAGTCATGTTAAGATGATGTTATATATTTCACTCTTAAATCCATCCATCCATTCTCTGTAGCACTTATCCTACATAGGGTCACAGGGAGCCTGGAGCCTATTCCAGGGGACTCGGCACACAATGCAGGGGATGCCCTGGTCAGGGTGCTGACACATCACACACTCATTACAGACAAATTAGAGATGGCAGTCAGCCTACAACACATGTCTTTGGACTGGGGGAGGAAACCCCTAAAGCATGCAACATGCAAACTCCATGCACACAGAGCAGAGGCGGGAATCAAACCCCCAACACTGGAAGTGTGAGACAAACATGCTAACCACTAAGCCACCGTGGTTATACACACTTGAATCCTTATTTAAAAGACTCTGCAGTGAAAGTAGAGTAATAACTCTCAGTGCATCTATAAATTGTACTCTTTCATTCTCATAACCTTCACACTTTTTTAGGACATGTTCAACTGTTTCAGAAAAATCACGTCTACCACAATATCCGGATTCATGTTTTCCATTGATATAAAGTGACTGATTGAGTGAAGAGTTTCCAATTCTGAGTCGAGATATTATGCTGTTTTCTCTTCTATTGCCATAACTATTCCTCTCGAACCCAACTAATCTCTGAATATTATATAGGTGTCGTTCCTTGGTTTCATTATCCCATTTTCTTCGCCCCATCCCGTTTACAGCTCCTTTAATTAGCCCTTTTACTTCCAGTTTACTCATTAGAACATTAAACTCTATATCTGAGTGATTTAGATCCTGTTTAGCTATGTGATCCACCTCCTCGTTTCCTTCTACCCCTACATGAGCGGGTCCCCATAAAAAGGAAACTACTGCTCTTGATTGATGTATCCTGAACAGGCTCTGTAGTATATCTGATAAAATATCCTGCCTCGATGAAGATTTCCCACTTCTTAAACTTGAAAGTGCTGAATAAGAGTCAGAACATATCACCGCTTCAAGTGGCTCGACCTCGTTTCTTTTGTGTAAACTGATAGATGACTTGATGTCCTTTTTGATATTCTGTACCTAACGTTTCGTGTATATATACTGCTACTGCTGTATGACCTGCATCAGGAGATTTAGATCCATCCGTGTATATCTGAATTACTGATAAATATTTCTGATCCAAATACTGCCGTACTATTGTGTCTTTAGAATCTTGTCTGTTTTTATTGTTTGTACTATCTAGCAGTTGGAAGTCAATTACAGACATTGGATGATGTTACTGGCATAACTACAGTAGGGCAGAGATCATGGTTATTTATTTTTATTTGATGAGTCTCCTTATTTGATTTCCATCCGAAGCTATTCAGAATTGTATATTCATATTCCCAGCAATACTCTTTTAACTGGATGGGATTCTAAATGCCCTTTTATAGAGGTCCAGTATACCAATTTCAGCTTAAGTCTCCCAATCTCCAAAGGCATCTCACCCATTTCAACCGGTAGTGCTGACTCAGGAGATGTTCTAAATGCTCCACAGCATATTCTTAAAGCTTGAGGTGCACCCGAGTGTATCCCTGCCAAACACCTCAAAACATTTATTCATCTCTTGCTTTTATCTGTTATCCGTTGGATATGTGTTGCAAATGTTAATTTTGAATCCATCCAAATCCCTAAAAATCTGATTACTGATGTTTGTTCTAACTCTTGTTCATACAACTTTAACTTGATAGATGGAGTTTTCTTCTTTTTTGAAAAAAATACTACTTTGGGTTTTTTTCCACTGCCTGCAGATTGAAATCCCCAACTATTGGCCCCCTTTTCTACTTCTTTAATAACAGTCTGCATACTTTCCTCCACACATTTCAACCCCTCTTCCACAATCATCAGCATATAACGACTTTCCTATCCCTGGACCAACTCTAGCAAATATATCATTTTTCATAATGTTGAATAATATGGGACTGCAAACAGGAGTACCATTGTCATTTGTGTATCTTTGTGTAGGAAGACCATACGCTTACTTGAATAGTTCTATCAATTAAGAAATCATTTATCCTATTATACATTCTTCCATTAATATTCATATGGTCCAGTTTTATTAAAAGTCCTTCCTTCTACATCATATCATATGTTGTTTTCTACATCTAAAAACACTCCCAGCAGTATTTCTTTATTGATCTGGGCCTTTCTGACATCTGCTTCTAAACCTAAAATTGCATCCATTGTGCTTCTTCCTCTCCTAAAACCACTCTGATGCAGACATAAAAGACCCTTCGTTTCAAGGACATATGTCAGTCTAGACATTACCATTCTCTCCATTCATTTACAAAGGTTGGATGTTATTGCAGTTGGTCTATAACTTAAGGCTTGTGAGTGATCCTTCCCTGGCTTCGCAATTGGAATAATTATTCCATGCTTCCAGGAGGAAGGAAGCTTTCCTAATTCCCATACTTTACTGAAAAGATGTAGTATGATCTTCTTTGATGGATGTCTGATCATTTTGTACATACTTCATCTTTACCAGGAAAGATATTCCTCACACCTGCAGGGACCTGCTTTAATTCATATAGTGTAAAATCTAATATGCTTTCAGATGGACCAAAATATTAGGATTTTATCTCCTACTCTTATCTCTATATAATCTCAATTTTCTGATATATTTCCATTGCTATGAACCTTAACGAAGGTTTCAGCCAATATTTCTGCTTTTTCAGAATTTGTTATGATTTGCTTTTCTCCATTCTCCACTAGAATAGGAATATTTTTGCTTGACTGGATCCCTCCTATCTTTCTTATCATTCCCCACATTTCATTAATGTCTACTTCCTTTCCAATTTCATCCCAGAATTTCCTCCAATGATTCCTTTTTGCTGTCCGGATTATTTTCCTAGAAATCGCTTGTGTTCTTTTATACTCAATAAAATCATCAAATGCATATTATTTCCTTATTTTGCTAAGTGCTCAATTCCTTTTTAGCATAATTTCACTGCATTCCTCTGTCCACCATGGTACAGCTTTCTTCCTCCTCAACCCTTTACTCTTCCCAATTACATCAATTGCTGTATTATAAATAGTATCACTTACACACTTATTTAATTCTTCAACATCCTCTATAGAGGTATTTATTCCTAACATTTTTGTTTCATTTATTTCTTGAAATTTTCTACAATCAGCAGATTTGAGTTTCCATCTAGGAATTTCCTCTATTTCATCTCGTATTATCTTTATCCTAATTTTACAACTTATGTGAAAAAGGTCGCTACTTACCGTGCTCTCATCCATCATATTCCGTATACAATTCCTTGCCAAGCTTTGAGATGTAAGTGTCAGATCAATTGCTGAATTATGGCCTTGAACTACATCTACCCTCGTATCTCTACCATCATTAAGCATATGAAGTCCTTCCAATCCAACATCTCTTCTACTGCTTTTCCATTTTGATCGGTATATGTACAGCCCCATGAGCATTAAAATCACCACACCATCATAGTTTTAAGATTTCTCATTCCCCCAACTTTTTCTAGTGTTTCTCTGCTTAACCTTTCATATGGATTATAAAAATGAACTACTCTTATATTCTGTGTTCCAGCCCATACCTTCACCACTAGTGATTCATATTCCTTATTTGCCTCCACTGCCTCCACTCTTCTAAATCCTACTCCTTGTTTGACAAATGTGGCAACCCCAACACCATCAGCAACACCACTATCCCTTCGTATTACTGTATAATTCAAATGTGGTTTAAGCCATGTTTCCTGTAGACACATCATTTGAGGTTTACTTTCCACATCTTTTACTTTCCATATCTATACATTTCTTAAACCCCTGTCCATTAGCGATTAGACTTCGTGCATTCCACTGTAAAATTAGACCTAGCTCTTCTTCCTCTACTTCTTCTTCTTGTAACATTTATTGGCAGTTGGCAAGTCAGCTTTCGGTGCATTACCACCACCGACTGGACTGGATTGTGGAGCATCAATGTGAAGGGAAAGTAAAAAAACAAAAGAAGATGTTTCTTTAAGAGATTTTAAAACATCAGTATATATATATTTTCCTCGCTGTCCCGAATTTTAAGTAAGCTTTATAGTTAAAATGTGTTTTCACCCCTTTCTTCAACTTTTTTTATCAAGCTCTAATCTTTCTTTTGCATATTTACTGCATTGTAATATTACATGCTCTATTGTCTCTGCTTGTCCACAATCCTGATTCATGTTTTCCTATGATGAATAATGAGTGATTTAATCCAGAATGACCTATTCGGAGGCGAGGAATGACTGAATCTTCTTTCCTGTTTTTATAAGTTATTCCCCTATTACCTGTTTGTTTTAGAATATTATACAAATATTTGCCCTTGACTTGATTAATCTCTGTCTTAATGATACTTTTACTTTTGTCTACTATTTCGTTGACCTCCAGTCCCACATGAGCTGGTACCCACAAAAAAAAAAGTTATTAATGAACCTATGCTACTAATTATTAGTAGACTTGTAATAATCTCATAAATAATGTCTTGCCTCAATGAATACTGTCCACTTCCAAGACTTGACAAAGCTGTGTAGGAGTCAGTACATATTACTACACTCTGGGGCTGTACATCCTCTACCCACTGAAGAGCTAACAATATAGCAACTAATTCTGTTGAAAACACAGACATATGAGCAGTTGTTCTCTTAATACTGTTTTGGAATTTAGTAATATATTGTATACTGCAGCAGCTGTGTGACCAGAGAAGGGATCTTTGGATCCATCAGTAAAGATATGAAGCATTGATGAATACACCTGATCTAGGTATTTCTGGACAATAGACTCCTTAGAGAGCAATGTCTCATTCTTGATTTTGTTTTATAATTGAAGATGAATTATAGGCATAGGATATAGCCATGGTGGAATGTTAGGTAATACCACAGTAGGGCTGATTGTGTATTACCAATTGTCTAAGCATCCAAAGCTTCTGATGTTATTATTCCAATGTTCCCAACACTCCCTCCAATACACTCTTTACTGGATGACTCTCTTTATGTCCAATAAGTCATTATCAGTTTATACCTGCAAGATATAATCAAGCTTCCCCCATTTCCACCTGCAATGCTGGAATTGGGGATGACCTAAAGGCACCATATTCTTAGGGCTTGAGCCTGTACTGCTTCTATCTTCTTTATTACAGATGCTGACGAAAACCCATAAATTATAATCCCATCATCCAGACCTGATCTGACTACTGTACAGTTTATTCTTTTTAATGATCCTACAAGCTCCCCATTCAACTCTTGCTAAACATCTTAGAATATTTATTCCTTTATACAGTATATATATATATACATATATATATATATATATATATATATATATATTTCTCAAACAGTTTTTTTTAGCATGTATTCCAGAGGTCAATCTAGATTCCATCCATGCTCCAAGGTATTTTATTACTGAAACTTGATCTGTCCACCAGGATACTGCTTTTTTCCTTTTTTTCATTTTTCGTCTTTTTTTCCTATAACTTCATCTGCTGTTTTATATAAAATCCCACATATTTTTTCATTGGACTCTTCTATACCCTCCACCAACTCCAATTCTGATTCTATTAATCTTACCACACTAAGGAACTTAAATGCTTCCCAATTTGCCATTTTAAGTGTCCATCTAGGAACTGTATCTTTTATAGTCTTGGAAACATCCATACCTATTTTGCATAAAACAACATAGTGATCGCTGCCCATTGTATCTTCCCAAACATCCCATACACATATCCTTGCTGACCCTTCAGTTACTAATGTTAAATCTATAGCTGATCCACTTCCATGTACAATATCTATTCTTGTACCTCTGCCATCATTTAAACACACTAAAACATTATCCTCTATTATCTCTTCTACAATATTCCCATTATGATCATTACTGTTGCTTCCCTGTAAAGTGCTGTGTGCATTACAATCTCTGCACCAAACTATTTTACGGTTTCTTATCCATATAACCTTTTCTACTTCTTTGCTTATTCTGTTACATGGATTATAATAATTAATCACTCTAATATTTTTGTTTGCCTGCAAATATATCAACTATCACTGATTCATATTCTCCATTCTCATCAATAATTCTATATCCCAGTTCATCTTTAATCAATGTAGCCACCCCAACTCCGATTCCTGTTCTTCTATCTTTCCTTATAACCGTGTAGCCTTGCAACACAAAATCTAATGGTGGTTTTAACCATGTTTCTTGAATACATATTATATGTGCTTTCTGTTCTTTTTTCATCTCTAAATGTTTTGAACACTGGCCCATTTGCAGTTAAACTTCTTGCATTCCACTGCAGCATAATAAACCCCATTAGCCTAGATGTTTCCACATGGTGTCAGAGTGCTTTTTATTCGAACCCTTAGTTTTCATTTATTTTTTCCAGGGTTACTCCCTCTACATCCAGATATCATTCTGCTGCTTTGATTATAATTTTAATTCTTTCAGTTCTGCTTTCTGTTTGTGCTCAACAATTGATCACTTGTACCATGAATGAAAAGAGTTCCATCTTTCCAATTACCAAATGATCTTCATTTATTTTTCCTTGATCTGTAATTTTTCCAGCCTGCTCCTGTATATTTATCTCACCTTGCATCTGTTCATTTTGCTTTACTTTTTGAATTGCCTCAGCATATGTCAATCTCTCTGATACTCTGACATTTTTAACTTTCACAGCGTTCTTATGAGCAATGCATCCCCTAAAAGCCAGCACTGTGCTCACCCTCACAATTTGCCTTCGTTCCTTCTTCACATTTACCACCACCACATCTTGCGCATTGTAGTTTACCTTTACAGATCACAGTTATATGTCCATATTTCTGGTCCATATTTGAAAAAACTAAGTGATGGAGGTATGTATGGTCTTACTGTGAAATTACATGCCATATATTTACTCTATCTGGCATTTTTTCCTCATCAAATTGCAACAATACCAACAAACTGTCCATCTTTTATTTGTTTCTTACATACTGTACCCTCTTTGCTCCAGTTACCTTACCTCCTTCAATACAGCTTTTAATTCTGTCAGTGGATTCATCAGTTGGTATTCCAGTAATTACTCCTCTTACCCTGCTTTCCTAGATGGCAAAGTGCATGTTACTGTTTGTTCTAGTATCGATTTTAATCCCAATGCAATCTTTTGCTGTTTTTCATCCTTATACATTGTTATTGTCCTTGCACTATTAATTTCTCCTAAGGCTTTTTTTAAAGCTTTAGTTTAATAAGGTTAATCCTGATGTCAGGATCTGAAAATTTCATCATCACCTTAAATTCTTCATTGTGTTTCCTGACAACATGTTCTTCCTTTCCACTATCTGCACACAATCCTTGACTTTCCTTTCTTTTCCATTTAACTCTTTTCCACCATTCATTCCCTCCAGTATTCCTAAATAAAAAATAAAATTATTATAGCAACACCCTAATGATAATTAATAAGAGTAGAGTTATTATATTACTTATTGTATCTATTGATAACCTTCACAAATAATGAATCAATAATAAGATATGTTAAAGAAAGAAAGAAAAGAAAGAAAGAAAGAACTGCCTTGGGACCCATCTCGCTAGGATAGGCTCTGGATCCACCACCACTGCGATCACCAAAGATGAATGAATAAATAAACATACAAACATATGGCCAAAAGTATGTGGACACTTGACCATCACATCCTTATGTGGTTCTTCCCCGAACTGTTGCCACAACGTTGGAATTGTATGCTGTAGCATTACAGTTTCCCTTCACTGGAACTAAGAGGCCCAAACCTGTTCCAGCATGACAATGCCCCTGTACACAAAGCGAGCTCCATGAAGACATGGTGTGTGAAGGTTGGAGTGGAAGAACTCCAGTGTCCTGCACAGAGCCCTGACCTCAACCCCACTGAACACGTTTGGGATGAACCGGAACACCGACTGCACCCCAGACCTCCTCGACATCCCAACATCACTGCCTGATCTCACTAATGCTCTTGTAGCTGAATGAACACAAATCCCCACAGCCACGCTCCAAAATCTAGTGGAAAGCCTTCGCAGAAGAGTGGAGGTCATTGCTGAATGACTACCATCCCGTTGCACTCACACCTATCATTATGAAATGGTTCGAATGGTTAGTCATGAAACACATAAAGAGCAGTCTTCCCACCACACTGGACCAATTTCAGTACACTTACCATCCCACAGTCCACCTCCAGCCCCACCACACTGAACAGCAGCTCTCCCCAGGGCTGTGTGCTCAGTCCACTGCTGTTTAACCTGCTGACTCATGACTGTGCTGCAAAGTGCAGTTCAAATCACATCATCAAGTTTGCTGATGACACTACAGTTGTGGGCCTCATCAGCAGCAATGATGAGTCAGCTGGTAGGGAGGAGGTGAACCAGCTCGCAGAATGGTGTAGAGACAGCAATCTATCTCTTAACTTTGCTAAGACCAAAGAGATGATTGCTGACTTCAGAAAGACCTGAGCACACACCACTCACCACCGCACATCAGTGGAACAACTGTGGAGGGAGTCAAAAGCTCCAAGTTTCTTGGTGTGCACTTGATGGAGGGGTTCTCCTGGACTCTCAACACCACCTGCCTAGCCAAGAAGGCCCAGCAGCACCTCCACTTCCTACTGAGGGTGAAGAGAACAAAACTCCCCCCTCCCATCCTCACCACCTTCTACAGAGGGATGATAGAGAGCATCCTGACCAGCTGTCTCACTGTGTGGTGCAGGAACTGCACAGTCTCTGACCGCAAGACCCTAGAGCAAATTGTGAGAACAGCTGAAAAGATCATCGGAGTCTCTCTACCCACCATTGACACCTCATGCAACAACCGCTGCATCTGTAAAGCCACCAGCATTGCAGACAACCCCTTTCAGCCCTCTCATGGACTCTTCACCCTTCTGCCATCTGGCAGAAGGTACAGGAGCATCCATGCCACCACCAGCAGAGTCCATAATAGTTTCTTCCCTGAGGCAGTTAGATTACTCAACACCCTGCTGCCTCCCAATGCTCACCTGGGATAGTCAAACACCTAACCCAGTATGACTCAAAAACATTGCAATTTACAAAGCTGTTTCTGACAGTTTTTTATTATGGAACTCATTTTGCTGCCAATACTGCTGCTATATTTATTGCTGCTACACTACAGAATAGTTTACAGTTTACAGCTCATGTTCTATTTATTTATTGTCCTATGTATCTATAGTTCTGTTATGCATATTTATTGTCCTGCACTCGTCTCACACTGTTGTGTGTTGCACTTTAAGTATTCTTGCGTACCATTCTGTGTTGCACCATGGTCCTGGAGAAACGACATTTCGTTCCACCGTATACAAGCTATATAGAGGAATGACAATAAAACCCCACTTAACTTGACTATTATAACAGCAAAGGGGGAATAAATCTGGAATGATTTGATGGTCAGGTGTCTACAAAATATTGGCCATGTAGTGTAAATAAACAGAGTTTAAAACCCGTTACCAAAAAAGTGTATTATTGTATAGTTACCTATATCTGTACCTTAAACACAAACATTCAAATCACAAAAAAAGTCAATCACAATCATCTGCCAAGCCCATGAACTGAAGTGGAGTCTAAATAGAAGATATGAATCCTAATGAGATGAGTGTACATAAATAGAAGATATGAAATAGCTGAAATTCCTATTAAGCAGCTAACGTTGGCTGTTAGTTACTAATCAGTGGTATCCATGGGGCAGGTGATGTAGAGTCCCACCATTTATATCAGCTAATGTTCTTCTTCATAATGTTCTCATTCACAGCTCCATACATTTTAAACTCTGTTGAGTTATTAATGACCTTTTTTGAGTGACCAACAATTTCAAAAAATGTTGCTATTTAAAAGATATAAGCCAAAGTTCTGTTGATTTGCTCACCTTTCTAGATTGAGGGGCAGCGTGCTCCCTGCCCCATTTAGCTCCATAGAGTTATTATTACTGCAAATTAGTGGGAAAGTCTTAGAGGAAAAAATCTTAGGAGCTGTGTCAAAGAAAGAGGATTTATAATATTGCCATATTTCCAACTTGTAGATGATGAAATCCACAACATGAGAATTTAATTAGAACATGAAAACAAAGATACAGCAACACTGCTTTCAGTTTTCCACATGAGGATACAGAAAATAAAGACATCCTTTATTCACTGAATGTTTGAGCATATAACATAATGAGGGTGTCAGTGTTAGAACAGTATAATAATAATAATAATAATAATAATAATATTGGAACAAATGGTTTCTGGTGTCTGCACCCGCTGTAGCCTCAGACTCCTGCTCTTGGCTGACAGAAGTTGAACCTGATGTGTTCTACTGCTATTGTAGCTCATCCACCTCAAACTTCTACATATTGTGAGGTATCTGAGACACTTTTCTGCTCATCGTGGATGTAGAGAGTGGTTATTTGAGTTACCGTATCCTTCCTGTAAGCTGGAACCAGCCTGGCCATTCTGCCATCAACAAGGCATTTCCTCCTGAACAACTGACACACACACTGGATTTTTTTTTTTTTTTTTTTTTTTTGGTTTGTTTGTTTTTCACTGCATTCAGTGTAAACTCTTGTTAAATCAGCAGTTTCAAACCAGACTGTCTGGTACTTACAACCATGCCAAGTCACTGAGATCACATTTTTACCCCACTGAGATCAGCCTTGTGAAGAGCGATGTTGTAGTATCATGATGTTAACCCTGTGGTACTGAAATTATTTGAATTAATTATTTTATTAATTATTTTAACCTAGCAAGACAGTCAGGTGAGTGTACTTAATGGTCTAGACTGAGCTAAGGAAAATCAGTGCAGATCCTAAGATCCCCATTCTTTTTCTACACCATGACAAGAGGTGAAGCATATTCATTCACTGATTTTGGAATTATGTGCTTCTTGTCCATCTCATTAAGTACCTTGTGTATCTTTTACCTGAAACGGTGCACATAGTGTTCCTTTAAAGCAGGAGTGTTGCAAACTATGGCCCATGAGTTAATTTAGAAATGAAATAATAGTTGGCCCAATAATAATAAAGTAAAAAATAAGTAGTTTGAACCCTGGGGGTGACTATCATGTAAAAAAATTAATACATAACATCTCCCTCCTATTCATAACATTAATAAAGCAAGTTGTACACACCTATGTACATTAATGTTACCAAGCTTTTGGCTAGACATGGATTCCCCAAACAAACAAGAAACAGAAAGCTAAAAAGTTCAGACATGTTGATTTTTTTCACTCTTTTCAGAGAGAAGGGTCTATTTAGTTTGTTAGAAATCGGTTGCTGTAATGAAGGAGTATAATGTTAAGCGACATTATGAAAAAAAACCTCACTCTTCCAGTTGTGCACTGGTGTGGAATGAGAACAGAAGGTCAAACAAACAGCAGCTGGCTTGCCAGATCAACGAAACTAGCTAACCAAGTGCAAGAAAATGCTAGCTGAGAATGGAGGTATTCCCCCTACAGAAAACCCTTTGCAGAGGGTGACTTTATAAAGATTACTGACAGTCTGGGGCTTGTTATTGCATATTCCTTCCTCCATCTGGGGCCTAAGAAGAAAAAGTCTGGACACCTTTGCGTTAAAGCATTACTCTAAAAGCTAATTAAAGGTACGAGACTGGGCCTTAAGATACAAGATTCAAGATTCTTTTATTGCCATGCAATGGTGTTGGTGGTCATTGAGTTCGGTGCAGCTCAACAATCAAAAACAATACATTAACAAGCCATTAAACAAGGTCTGATTGTTTATAATAAAACAATACACTAAACAAGTTCAAAACGTGCACCTTAAATCATTTTTACAGGTCCACTACATTCACATTACCGTGTAAATGATACACACTAAAGGAACAAAAGTACACAAGACAATACCGAAACCAGCGACAAGCAAAGATAATTTTTTTATAGGAAAAGAAGAATATCATCAATACAGTAAACTGTAAAACTGGCATGTTAACAAGTGAAAATATCTTTTTTTGTCAAATCTATCATGTATTTCCTATTATAAGATTACATTAAAGCAAATATATGATTATTAAAACTATTTCTAGACATTTTCACTCATTCCAAGCTTGAAACAGTCTTGTTCTATTGGCAGGTCATGTTTATAATTTTAAGCATTTATTTCTAGAAAGGAACCAAATTATTTGCCAAAAGAACAAGAAAATATAAAGCTTGAAATGAGTTAAATCATCTAAAACAGGCTGAATAAAACCGGAGAAAACACCTGTGGCCAGTTTAGACCCCCGCACACGATGCTGAGCAGATTGTCTTAAAAGCTTTAACTTTAACCTCTTATTGTGTAGACATAATAAGGAATGATATTATTATGATAGTAATGGATCAGTGTTTCTTGGTCTTTTTCCATCAGTTGTCTTGTTTCGGTGAAACTGCACCTGCTGTAGCCTCAGATTCCTCTTCTTGGCTGACAGAAGTGGAACCTGATGTGGTCTTCTGCTGTTGTAGCCCATCTGCCTCAAACTTCTTCATGCTATAAGATGTCTGAGACACTTTTCTGCTGGAAAGGCTGGAACCTGTAAGTCTGGCCATTCTCCTCTGAGCTTGCTCATCTACAAGGCGTTCCCTCCTGCGCAACTGATGCACACTGGATTTTTGTTTGTTTTTCACACCATTCAGAGTAAGCTCTAGAAAAACACCGGAGCTCAGTAGTTTCTGAACTACTCAAACAAACGTGTCTGGCACTTACAACCCTGCCAAGTCACTGAGATCATTTTTCCTCGTTCTGATGTTTGATGTGATGTTGAAGCTCTTGACTTGTATTATTATCCATTGCTGATTCCCATGTTCCTAAGAAAGCGTATGGTGAGTGTATGGTATATGGTGTGTGTGGGTGTGTGTGGGGGGAGGGACTGTGGGTGTGTGTGTACCTGCCAACAAATTTTACGCATTTTGTAAGAAGGTTAAGAAGAAAATAATGAACACTAATTTGTGCCACACACACACACCCAGTTTATATAAATACTCTTAGCAAAATGGGTTCTTCAAGGGTTCTTGAAAGGTTCACTGGATAATTAAAGATTCTTAGCTTCCAAAAAAGGGTTCTGCTTGGAACTCTTTCTGAAAGGGAAACCCTCTAGGTCTGTTGTAGGAATATCCATTTCAGAAAAGTTTACACCTGTTACTTAAATGTCCTATGAAGGATTCCAAGTACAACCCAAGTTCCAAGTCTGAAGAAGTTGAAATCCCTTAATGATTAAAAAGAAAGTGATTAGCAATCATTTGTATTTCATACCACACCCTTTACCCAGCTGCCATTGTTTTCTTTTCAGAAAGCAGATCCGGTTTAAGAGGCTTACAACACTTACTTATCCAATGAACGCTTGAAAAACCCTTTTTTGTCTATGATGGTCTCTTAGAACCATCCTAAAAGAAGCTTTCATGGTGTAGAAGGCTGACTGTTATTTAAAAAAAAAAAGATAATATGCAAGCCAACATTTGTTTATGTGCAAGTGAGAACCAGCACTGAGGAGGTAATGGGATTAAACCATTGCAATTACAGAGTTCAACAAAGCATAGCTCTTTTCTGATGAATTGTCATCATCCGACATCTCCGGGGAAATAGTTATAAAAAATAATTACCAGAAGTAATAAGCACAGGCTTTGTGCCCACATAATCACATAATTATAATTAGTTCATCATTTTCCATAAATGAATAAAGCCAAGGTGTTTTTTTTTTTTCTCTCCATCTGTGCTTGATTAGGAAAAAAACACCAAAGTGCTCAGATTTGCATGAAATAGGATAGCAGGGGTGTGTTATGTGTCTTCCTTTGGGTTTGCAGGAGATTCAGATTCAGATTTCAGTCAGACAGCAGATGGAGCCAGAGCACAGACGATGCTTAGGAGAAATCTTACAAGAAATACTGCATTATTTTATGAACATACTGTATATCACAGATTCATTTCAATTTAATATTGTTTTTTTAAATATATATATAGCGCTTTTAACAACAGAATTTGTCCCAGAGATGATTAAAAGAAATCTGGATCTATACCTAGATCCTTAAAAAACAAACCACAGGTGAGAGTGGTGATGGAAAAGCTCAAGGAAGGAACCGTGAGAGGAACCAGACTCAGAAGAGAACCCGTCTTCTTCTACTGGGATTTTCATAATTACATTATAATCATACGACCAGAATCCATATAACACCAGATAATAACCATTGTTCCATCCTGTGATGAGATAAAATTGCAATGATGTACAAAATGGCTCTTTTAAGTGATTCGAGTCATCTAGTTCAGTATAGTTTAATGATTCTTTAATAAATCTTTTATTTTTAATCTAATCTCAAATCTATTATAGAGCTTAAATGTCAGAAATACAGTTTCAAGCCAGTTTCTATCTTTTTCTTTTTTCTTTTTTTTACTTCATACAGTGCCCACCTGTAACTGAACACCTACACGTGATTTAAGGAGAGTTTCCAACTGTTATCATGCATGCTTCATGAATGATGAATAAATATTTATTTCACATTTTTATATTTTATTTTTATTCACTAATTTTGATGTATGGTTACACTGAGAGAGAAAAAAAATCACTGAATACATGCTGGTGCCAAATGACATTATAAATAATGTCATGTAGATGTTAAAATAAGAATAATAACTACTCCATGGTTCTTCTGTTTAAGGAATCCTTAAAGGTTCTACATAGAACCCAATAACAAAAGGTGCTAGAAATAACCCAGACAATAAAGTGTTCCACTTAGAGCCTTCCTGATACAACAAATATACTACAAAGAATATTAGTCGAAGGCTACTGGCCAAATATACACACTTAGGTTAAACTAGAACCCTTAAACCTTGTCCCCTATGGGTTCTATGTAGAACAGTAGAACTGAGAGTTTAGCTATCAGAAAGTGTCCCTATGAGGGAAGTGTCCCTGTCAGGGAACCTCCTGTGCTACATACACTTACAATATATTAAATCTAGAAACTTTATTTTGTTGTCCTCTTGGGGAACCTATAAAGGTTCTATGTAAAACCATACAGCTGAGCGTTTCCATATGATAAAGAGCTAAAATCCAAGCTAGAAATCAAGGGCCTGCTTTGGTTGGTTCCTGAGAGGGGACTTGTAACGGTTCTAAACAGTACCCTTACTGATATAACAAATTTATTACAAAGTTTATTAGTCAAAGGCTCCTGGAAAAGTGTTAAAAAAGCTAAACTCAGAATCTCTTAAGGGTTCTTTGGTTGTCCCTCTGGGGGGAAATAAAAAAAAATCTAATGTAGAACCTATACTACGTATTGTAAGTGTGTGTGTGTGTGTGTGTGTGTGTGTGTGTGTGCAATGCATGGGAACCAGCGTCCCATCCAGGATGTATTCCTGCTTCATGTCCAGTGTTCCCGGGATAGGCTCCGGATCCACTGCAACCCTGAGCAGGAAAAAGCGCTAACTTTAGATGAATGAATGAATTTTCTATGCAGTTAGAGACATCCTTCTGGAATTTTTCTAGCACTCCAGACTGCGGTACTGACTGGCCTCGTGGAAATGTGAAATGCCTAAGTGTTTTCTCCACCTACATGCTCTGAAAATACATTTCACATGGTTAAGAAAAAAATGTTTTATTATGGCAGGTGTAAAAAATCTCACTACATAGAAAATCCTAAAACCTGCATTAATTAACCAATTAATTAGCTTGCTAGCCAGTCAGATATTCTCTAAAATAATAAACTCAAATTTACTTTAAAGCGTCTTTGAGTATCTTGAAAGGTGCTCTATAAATAAAATGTATTATTATTATTATTATTATTATTATTATTATTATTATTGTTAAACTCAAATATACCTTTTAAAAAATAATAAAAATAATTCTCAATATTTTTTCACTGATCATTGAATGCCATACCTGTTTTATTTTTTTTAATGTTTTCCATTTCTGAATTGTCAATTAATAAAATACCTTTAAGTGATATGAATGTTATAATGTTACTGCATTAATCGGTTCGGTGAGCGTCCTTATAACTCAACTATCACTGAAATGCTCTGCGTAAAGGTTGTTGTCTTTAAATATATCAACAACTAAACATGATTGCCATTTAGATAGAGTTGATCCAATAAAGAAAGAAAGAAAGAAAGATTGATATGACCATCAAAAACATAATTTGTATCTGCAAAGTCTAAATTAATGTATTTCCAGTATTCCAGAAGTGTTGTGATTTGTATAAAGTTGCTTGTAGACTTGCATCTCTGTGCTTCCTCTTTCGCAGAGGAGTTTAGCGTGAGGTGTAGGAGCAGAGATGATGGCGGTGCAGCTCATTGATTATTATTCTCTGCTGCTTTCAGGTCGTCCTGCAACTCTTTTCCGAGGGACTTCTCTCTTATCTCTTCTTCCTTATCATTAGTCGGAGAGCGTGTTGTGAAATCATGCGTGGCGCACCGGCACGGTTGCGGTTCCATGCACTTTCCACCTGCATAATATGGAACTGATTTGTACTTAATGACTTTGCTTTGGCTCTGTAGCGTTCTCTGTTCGAGTGTTGTTTAATAATGTCGTCTCTGAGAACTTTAGGAAGCTCCTTCACCTTCAGCATGATTGCTCCTTGCATGCTGTATGATGAAATCTTCCCAACAAATAGCAATGCCTTTTATAATGACACCAGGTGCAATTTTACCTTTAATAATAATAATAATAATAATAATAATAATAATAATAATAATTAAAAAGCATATCTTTGTTCATCCTTATGACTACACACTTTTTTGTTTATATGAAAGACATTGTGTGTGTGTGAAATTTAAAGTGCAGTAGCAGTATGTTAAATAGCAACAACAAACGTGTGTGAATATTCATTTCCCTTCACTGGATAATGAATAGTGTGTGTGTGTGTGTGTGTGTGTGTGTGTGTGTGTGTGTGTGTATACAGAGCTGCCCAAGGTGCTGCAGCGCCGCCGAAGCCCTGCCCACGCCGGAGCCGTGTCACGTGACCCTCTCTCAGTCTCAGCCTGGCAGTGAGAGCGGAGCAGCCAGGCAGCGCATCTCCTCCTCCTCCTCCTCCTCCTCTTCTCTCTCACTCCCTCTCTCTTTCTCTCTCTCCTCACAAAACACAGCGGATTCTCTCCGTCACAACTTGCAGAGCATCTGAGGTAAACATATTTATTCTCTAACCGCATGAATTGTTTCATTATTGCTGCTGTTGTTGTTGTTGTTTTGTTTTTTTAATCTGAGGCAGGACGCGTTGATGCAGCGCTCCGTGCCAGAGATATAAACACTGTAGCTGCGTAATTACTGACTTACTGCCATCCTTCCTTTCCTTTCCTGTTTAATCTGGGATGGGAGCTGATCAGTGTGTGTGTGTGTGTGTGTGTGTGTGTGTTGCATGGTAAAGAGTGTAATAAGGTTTGATTAATGTGCATTCATAAAACAAAGAGAGAGAAAGAGGAGTTGTGCTATCAATGCATAAGTTGCTCTAAAATATCACAAGTTAAGGATTGCGTGCTTAATAACGTGTTATGAAGGTGTGACATTCGTGCGTTTCCTGCACGGGTTCTGCAACAGGGTGTCCGTTCTGCACAGAACCTGCGGTTCTCTTCTCACACATGAAGAACCATGACGATTTCACCTACTGTTTTTATTATTATTTTTTTCATTTTTTATTATTTTAAAGGCATAAAAAGTGCACCGGTAGCCTCCATGTGCGTGCCTGTAGATGAAATAATGCAGTGCGTGTGTGTAAGTGCGTGTGTGTGTGCGTGCGTGTGTGTGTGTGTGTGTGCGTGCGTGTGTGTGTGTGTGTGTGTGTGGGAGACTGTGCTCTCATCCTATATCTAATGCAGTGTGGTTGATATATTGATGATGCTTTGACTCATCATGGCACAAACGAAAGCAAATTTAGAACCATGTATAAAAAACAGGACAAAAAATTCACTTCATTTCTTAAAAATGTACAAATGGTAGAAAAAAAAAAGTCTGATTAATTAAATAAACAAGGTTCTGAAAGGGTTAATGTTAAAAATGAATGTAGAACCCTTAAAGGTCCCGTGTGGAAGCACTCACCTCAAACCAAGTTCCAAGTAGAACCTTTAGTTTGGCAGCTAAGAACCCTTAATTTCAAAGAACCCTTGAAGAACCCATTTTTACTAACATCTTGGTTCTTGGTACACTTCAGAAAAGAAAAAAAAAACAAAAACAAGGTTCTTTAAGGGTTCATTAGCTAATTAATGGTTTCTCAGCTTGCTAAAAGTGGTCTGCGTGAAGCTTTTTTTCTGATAAACAAACTCTGTTGTAGGTTCCACATAGAACCCCTGATGTAACGGTTCCTACAGAGGGACAAAGAAAGAATGCTTAAAGCTTGTAAACTGTCAGAGAGAGTACAATGTTTTAGAGTTAGGGTTCTAGAGGGAACCGTTTTTTTTTTCTCTAAGAGGGTAATAGCAGTAATTTTTAATAAATGTCATGTTACTGGAGCTGTATGATGAACTTTCTTTCTTTCTTTCTTTCTTTCTTTCTTTCTCCTTCATTTTTCATTTTCTATTTCCTTCTTTCTTCCTTTATTTTTTCTTTTTGCTCCTTCCCTCTCTCCTTCCTTCCTTCCTTCCTTCCCTTTCCTTTCTCTTTAGGCTCAGCACGCAGTGTGATGATATGAGAAATGATGACTGTTGTGCTGTACGACTCGACAGCATGAGCGTCTCACACATCTCTGCGTGTGTTTAATCTGACCTGATAAGCCTGAGTGTAGCGTTTAGCATGTTGCGTGGTCATGTGTATGTGCTCTGCTGGCTATGAGGATCGTGGATCATAAAGAGCGAGAGAGAAGAGCAGGAGAGCACTGAGAGCATTGAGAGCACGGGTGATTCATTACAGGACCAACCTTGGTGCCTTGTCCAATGCTGGGTGAAGAATGTTCTCTTTAGGAGGTTCTAATCCCTCCTACGGTGTAGGATTCATGGCGAGGATGCCAGTTCTGCCCTTCAGCAGCAGAGCCGAGGTCGTTGGTGTTTTTTGGGAAACTGGTTTCCATTAAGCCGTGGGATTCACTCTGAGAACATTTTTTACATTCTTAGGAACCATCAGCTTCATCATGATGCTGCGATTGTGTCCCGGCGCTCGTCTGCTCTGGGTCGGACTCTTTATGTGCACCCTGGTGGACGCCAGCGCCAGCCTGAAGTTCTCCGGTGCCGAGGGCCAGTGGATGGCGTTTCCCATGTGGAACGCCTGCTGCGAGAGCGAGATGAGCTTCAACATGAAAACCAAGAGCTCCCGCGGACTCCTGGTGTACTTCGACGACGAGGGCTTCTGCGATTTCCTCGAGCTGCTCATGAACAACGGCAAGCTCAGCCTCCGCTTCTCAATCTTCTGCGCCGAGCCGGTCGCCGTGCTCTCGGACGTGCTGGTCAACGACAGCCAGTGGCACACCGTCACGGTAAAGAGGAACTTCCAGAACACCACGCTCATCGTGGACAATGAGGTCAAGTGGGTGGAGGTGAAGTCCAAGAGACGGGACATGACCGTGTTCAGTCACCTGTTCTTAGGAGGGATACCGCCGGAGCTACGGTCCGTGGCGCTACGGCTGACGTCAACCGCCATCAAGGACCAAGATCCCTTTGAAGGCTGGATAACGGACTTGAAAGTCAACGACTCGGTGCCTGTTATTCTGAACAGTGCAGGAGTGGACAGTGACGCGTGCGACGACGATAACGTGTGCTTCAATGGAGGAGTTTGCAGCGTCATCGACAACGAACCCACATGCAACTGCTCCGAGACGGGATTTCAGGGAAAGGACTGCACCGAAGGTAAGAGATCCAGATCTCTTCTGGTTTTTGGTTCCACAGAAAATAAAAATATGCTAATTCTGAGTGATAAGTTTACTCTCTAGAACTTCATATTTCTTGATAAATATTTCCACTTAGCATGTTATTAAAAAGACAACAGAGATGACTTTCATATGAAATGAAAATAACGCTAGCCTATTTTACAGTACCTACAAAAACTGTGCGTGTGTAACATTATTTAGCAACACTATCAGGCTAAGCTAGCTGGTGACCTAAACACTGTGCTAATTTCCCCAGCTAAGTAACTAGCTTAGCTAATGACACTTCTCAAGGAGTAGCCATTTAACTTTATCTTACTAGTTAGCCAAGTTTGTTAACAAGCTAGCTAGTGTTAGGCTGATGCTGTGAAAAAGAATACGAAGAAGTTTTTAAAGCAGACATTTTGAGTTATCTGTGTACGATATTCTTTAAGATCATTAAATACTGCAGGATCATTCGAGAAATGAAAGCTGAGTTTGTTTCATGCAAGATTTTTTTTAAATCAAACTGTTTGCCTTCATGTTTTTCAGCATAGTGAATTAGCCTAGCTTATATAACTCATATTGAGTAAAGTATTGAGTAGGCAAGTTTGCAGTGAGCTAACACTAGGCTAACTCGTATACTGTGTAAACCAGTTACGTAGCTTGCTAGTGAGGTATATAGTGTTAGGCTAACTCTTGTATTGTGTAAATAAATAGCTAAGCTGCAAATGAGCTAAATACTGTATATAACACTGACCATACAGTCTGTTCTGAGAAAGTAAATACATCTGAAACTCATGATCAATAATGTTAGCAGGTTAGCTTGATGTTAACAAAATACTCGCATTTAAAGATGTGTCCATGTTTTTTTTTTCACTCTATAGCTCACCGAGCTCGAAAATTACGCTCAGACTTTCAACTTCCCAGTTTAGTTGAATGCAGCGTAACATTAGGCTAAGTCGTATACGGTGTATAAGGTTGCTAGCGAGCTATGTAACTATTGTGTAAACTTGTGACCTGCATTGCTAGCAAACCCTCTAGCATTCGGCTAGCTCTAATATTGTGGGGAATTGGCAGTGACTAAAATGGATGTTTGATCTTTTTTTTTTTTTTTTTTAATGGAAATGCAGCTTTTATTGTAGATCATATACAGTAAAAAATATAGTGTTTGAATTTTTTAAAAAATGTTAAAAATTAAAAAAAAAATTTTTTTTATTATATTCCCAAGTAAAATTTTTAATTTTTTTATTTAATTTTTTTTATTTTTTTTTTTTTTTTTTTTTTTTTGCTTAGCATTTTTGCCCTCATGTTCTATTTATTACATTACAGAATGAGTCATGCTGCTACTCTGACTTCTATAAAATACAATTTTTTAAAAAATCCTCATTTTTTCAGCTTATTAGTAGTCTCTAAAATATTCAAAACTTTGAAACTATTGACTCCTTTGCTATATCATGTCTTTATAGATCTATATAATTATATAATTAGCTATCTTTAAGTTAATTATATAATTAATTTACACCTAGCTAATTATATAAGAGTACATTCTTCAAAAATTATATTAAATATAAATATAATAATGCTGATTTGTAAAACTGGTTAAAAACTTAATTTATTTTAATTTATTAAATACCATAATTAAATATTAAAGTAAATTTATTAAATACCACACAGACACTTAAACTCTTAAACACTTAAAGATCTCATACTGTATTTTGAGAAACCGTTGAATAATATAATTATTCCACTATAATAATAGTAATAAGTAAAGAATTCAGTGAAATATGGCCTGGATCTGAGTTTCTGCGTCATTACACTGTGGTCGAAAGTGAAGTAGAGTTTCCACGTTTTCTCTCTCTTGTTGTTGTTGTTCTGGAGGTGTTTGTGGTCACATATTTCATGCCACCTGTAATCTGAATCAATAACCAGCAGTCATGACCATGGCCTTTAAAACATTTCATCATGACCTTTTTATCAGTTCCTGGAAGACCTCATTAACTAGAAATGTTTGTGTGACATCCTCTAAGGTGCGCGGCACAAGGGGTCACGTAGGATTTGATGGCCTATGACGTTATCTCTGTGTAGGAAAAGGAAAAGCGCTGAGGATTTCCTGATAAACTGAGATGTGTGATGGTGTAGGGAATAAAACACTCTGCGTTACGCTGTTATAAGAAAATAATCAACGATAGGGTGGTGTGATGAAGCAGAGTTACTGTTCACACTTTGAAGTTGAGTATTTTCCTATAAAAGCACATCCTGAAGTGTTTTGTTCCTCTTACAACACAGCAATTTGCCAACAATTACATTATTTATTTATTTATTTATTTATTTTTATCCGTTTATAGTTACATTTAATCTTGTTGAAGGTCCCGGAGGCAAGTTAGTTCCTGTTCTCACTTATGCTGTAGCACCTATAAACAGTCGTTCCCTCACCAGCCTCTCTTTTTCCTCTCAAAGCATGAACTCTTATGTCCTGAAGATGTCGGAAAACTTTACCTCTGGAACTGGAGACTCCTTCCATAAATGTTAAATAAACATCTCCTTACACAGAACTTCATCATATCAACGATTATACATTTTTCTTTGCAAAATAACCACACATTTTCTTAATCAGTTCATTAATTGATCATGGTTTATGTGGCGCGTTCGCCGTACAAGTCCCTGTGAATGAGCTGTTACTATAGAAACGATAACGTATTAGAACAAGAATATTAATATAAACCTCCGCCAAAGAGAGTGTGAACATTAGCAGTAGCTATACTGTGTCAGATTTTCTTACGAAGCTCTCACAGTGACTAGCACTCTAGCACTTTCCTGACGTTTCGTAACGTCGCCCAAGTCTTAACATTACCAAGTCGCTTAACTTCAGAAGTTTCTTGATTTTGTTGCATGCTTTTTGGTTGCATGTTGTAAAATATAAAAAATATGTTTAAGAAACATTATATTCAGTAATGTTATGTTGTATCTACAATGAGTAAAATAGCTGAAAGTTAAATAAGCTAGGTAGAGGTAGGTTTCAAATTTTTATCGCTACCTTAGTTAACAAGTCAAAGTTTGTGAATTTGTGTTTTTGTCTGCAAATTTATAAAATAAGACTAAGTGAACTGCAGCCCCTGAATAAAACTGGTGGCAGCGTGGAGAACTTTTTCTTGCTTAGTCCATCTGGTTATTATAAACCGTCAGTGTTTGCGTGACAAAAAACATTGTCTTCGGCTTTAGAAAATGGCGCTCAAGTGTAGTAATAATCGCTGCAGAATGGACCGCAGCTTTAGATGTATCTGATTCATAATTCTCCTCAAATTAGCATGATATAAAGTATTCACTGACAAACCTGCCAACCTTTACACATTTTGCGTAGGAGCTCTGTATTTTAACATCGGAGTACGCTGCTACGATTTATCACTCAGAAATACACCAAAAACACCAGCCGTCTTTTTTCCCCTCAGTAAAAATGGCAGATTATTTTTGCTGTCTACGTCTTAACTAAGACAGAAGAGCGGCAGAGCGGCAGCTTATTGGAGAAAGGTCTGGGCACAGAACTCATCCGTGAGGCCTATTTCTCCCGTGGAACCTCTTTGAGATCCCAGAGACGAGATGTTATTGTTACTATTATTGCCATCTACTGTGCTGGGGTGGAACTGCAACTCGAACTGGAAATGAAGTATCGCTTATGCAGTAACGTTATATCATTTTCTTGTATGCATGGTTATCTAGTAATTTTTGGAGTGTGATCACTATGGTAGCATTAGCTAGCTAGAGCTAATTTGCCGGATACCTTGTTGGAATTCCACAAATATCTATGCAAATGTGTTAAATTTCAAACATAAGAAATTTGCACATACAGCATACGTATATGTATAATTAAACTTTAATTTTATTTCTGATCCATTTTACGTGCCGTAGCTACATACGATGGCTAGTTATACTTTTCCAACGTACGCTGTTGGCCATGTTGAATTTCAAAATGACGTCATTTCCTGAACTTGGGAAGGAGTTCGGTCTGTCAGAGGAGGTGACCTGAGACACTATTGGTTTTTTTTTACTTGCCAAGTGCCTGCAGTACAGATTCTACCTTCGACAAGTGATATGTGAAAGGAGTGTATGGAAAATGCACTGTTTTTCTCCAGGTCTACGCATTATTCCTCTCCAGGTTCAGCAGAGTATACATTTGACTCCGTTTGGGAAAAAAACATGAAGCGTATTTGTTTGTTTTTTTTTTTTTTTACTATCTATTTTTGGATTCTGACCTATCCATTAAATAATTTAAAAGCATTTATTCATTACTCTGATCAAACTGAGAGATTAAGGGATTTGCACCCTTCCCGCGGCCGCGCACACAAATCCCTTTGTTTGGTTGAAACAATCATTTTGATGCACTGCTCGTGTTTGTGTTAGCCTTCGCTCTGAGCCTCGCATTAGAGAAATCAGGGAGATGTGCAGCATGACTCACTCACTCTCTCCTCTTCTAATGCAGCGGGACCTTTTTTACGCTCTTGAGGTCTCACCTGGCTGAACCGAAAACACTGAAACCAATTTCCCTTTACAGTCAGCGTGTCGTGTTCGTGTGTGAGCTGGCGTTGTTTTAATGAGGTGTCGTAACGCTGTTCTTGTATGACTGGGTGTATTTACGTTTCTTTGTTTAAATGTCTGGCAAAGGATCACAGGCTAAGTCTTTGTTTGGAGAAAAATAATCAAAATGTGATTGATATTCCTGCTAGTTACACTAGCATTACTTGATACTATTGTGCTTATAGTATAATGCTAACTTGCCAAAGTGCTACTCAAGATCAGTAGAACTAGTCATCTTAAATTAACATATACATTTATGTATATATGTATATATATTAGGCTATCATTTTTTTTTTTTCGAAATAGCATTATCAGTAGCTAGCTAATAAGAACTTAGCTAACGTAGCTCCTAGCGCAAAGCTTTGCAGCACTTCAGTTTTTATTTCAGTAGTCTTTTTCATTTTTACTATCGATCAATCCGTACCAGCAAATAATTCATCACTTCATCTGGATCGTGTATAACCACAGAAAGCCATTTAGCAGCCATGTTTTAATAAAATAAAATGAATTTCCTTTTCACTTTTCAGTCACTTTCTCTTCAAGTTAATAAGACAAAAAAAACACAGCTTGTCATGTTACAGAGAAACCACAAAGCCTTATGAGGGCATTATAACATGACATGAATGTGTTCGTAGTTCGACGTTTGTGGAAAGTGTTACGGTTACAGCTTTACCTCTTACACTCGAGACTCCTTCCATAACTGATAAATAAACATCTCCTTACTGAAAACTTCACCATATCAACGATTACACACGTTTCTTAAAAAATTTGTTTATGTGGAGTGTCCCGATGTACACGTCCCTGCGAATGAGCCGTTGCTATAGAAACGATAATGTATTAGAATGAGTGCGTTAACATAAATCTGTTCTGTTGTTATAGAAAATGAATCAACACCTTCTGACCAATCAGAACTGGGAGGTCTCATGCATTATGAGTCACATATCACATCAAATTTTTTGTCAAAAATTTATTTCATCACTTGGCCCCGCCCACTTC
This sequence comes from Pangasianodon gigas, assembly GCA_022758105.1. Taxonomy (NCBI): domain Eukaryota; kingdom Metazoa; phylum Chordata; class Actinopteri; order Siluriformes; family Pangasiidae; genus Pangasianodon; species Pangasianodon gigas. Next base: position 1,681,984 of record CM040481.1, read on the forward strand.
AACAGTCGCTACCAGACACCTGATTAATGCAGAATGCTCATCTTTTAAGCCACGCCCATCGTTGCTGCATTGCTGTAAGGATAGCTTTCTTGCCAAACGTCCTTTAAATTAAGAGCATTGATGCAAATGAGGCTTTTAAGCAACGCAGCGAGAGCAGAAACAATTAATCAGCCGTCGCTAAACTCCAATGTAATCATTTCCGTACAGAGAGCCGGGATGTGCTTACACAGTAGTAGTACATTCTACGTTCTCGGGTTCCTTTCAAATGCGAGCGTAAATGACTAGCTTGTGCATCCCAAGGCAGGATTTGTGCCTGAGGCCGTGTCTGACAGCCGCGTGTGGTTTAGGGAGATTGCGTTAAGTATTTTGTCTGTCAGGGCCCGAAGACGACAGCGGCATCTAAAGACACAGCAACATGAGGACATTGTGCACTTTAATGTGTGCCGTATCAGAAGGAAGTGACATCGAGGCACTCCCTGAGCCGTGCTTTTCCTGGCTCACAGTCAGATCGAAGTTCTGCGTGATGTGTGGAGAGTGTCAGTCAGTCTGGCTCCTACACAGACGGATTAGGAGCCCATAGATACGCTCAGAAGATGAGATGGAGTTTCCCTGACCATATTTTTTTTGTTCTTGGAGATTAAATGGAGCTGTCAAAGTGAACGTCAAATTGGCTGCCATGTACTGACGCAAGACCACTGATTAAACGAATGATAAATAATATGAGCTTGTGTCCTGAATGGACTGCAGTCTCATCCAGGATGTAAAGAAAACACGCTGTGAACAAGTTACGCTTCAGAAATGTATGAAACACATGATATGAATGAAGATTTATTAAAAACAACAACAACAAAAACCCTCAGGAAGCAATGCTACTCTTCAATGCACAAGAATGAGTTTATATTTTATTATTCATTAATATTAATGCTAAAAATATTAATGCTAAATTTATAAATATTATTGTTAAATTATCTTTAATAATAAATACAAATTATACACATTTATTATTATATTATACATCATTTTTAAACAGAATAAAGATGTGATGTATTCTGTTTACATTTTTACTGTATTGAGTATTAAAGAAAAAAAAAGAGAAAATTGGAAAAATGAAAATTAGGTCCTTACTTTGCTAAGGCTAATATTTTCATTTGAAGTTATTTTTTTTAACTTTGCATTTTTGTACAATTCTGTATATGAACATAATTGATTTTACGAGACGTATCTTGCGGCACAATTCTTATTTAAGATGCTCCTGAAATCACAGTTGGTGTGTCAGAGCTTTTTTGTACCTGTCCCTTTATTGTTATTGGCGTTATGGACACCAGTATGATAGTATATCTAAAAAAAAAAAAAATCTAAATATAGTTTTGGAGATATTCCCTTTTTAATTTTATAGTTCTGGGAAAACTGTGAGAAATTTTGATGCTTCATAGCTAGTCACAACTCCATGATTGTCCAATTAAACGCTCTCTAGAGCGTACATGTCCCGCCCCCAGGGGCGTGTCTTGCTGTACAGTAGTAGCTTGTTAGCAATAAACATGGTTTGTCTGTGCGTCGTCTCACACACTATTCACTTTTTTAATCATCACTTTCTTGAGGCAAAAATTGGTTGAAGTTCTCCATAGTTAGCTCGCTTGCTAAGCTACTGTCGGGATTGTTTAGATTCGGCGGTGTGGTGTATCTCTGACTTTCTGCCTCGAAAGGAAATATGTCAAAATACAGAATCACAGCTAAGAAGCTATTTCATGGGGACTTTAAAACCTGTTTCTGAAATTTACTCATTAAATACAAGAAACTTTACACAATCTAAAATTTTATATAAAGTTGACACTGTGGTGATTTGGGTTGCCAGATTTCAGCAGTTTAGGTTCAAGTGAATTCTAACGCAGTTTAATTGCAGTGATGTCAGACGAAATTTCGATAAATGAAATCAAAATGCAATACTTCTCTTTAATTAGCAACCACACGAAACTGCTTTCTAAGTACATAAACTGCCTTAAAATCTCATTAAACTGTATAAATTTTATTTATTTTTATAATTTGGTCCTTTCAAATTGGTCCAAGTGTTGAACTCATCACTGTACAGCTTTTGCCACGTTCCTATAAGAAAATCTGAGTCAGTACTGATCAGGTGGCAGATGTGTGTTATTACATCATGACATCTAAGAGCCAATGAGATGCCAGTATGCAAATGCTGGTTACTAGAGGAACGGGGCCGCCATGGATCATGTCTCTAATTGACATATTTATGCAATATCATTTACGTAGTCACAGATTCCTTGGTGAAGGTAAAAGTTTTGGCACCCCATGCCGTTTTTCTTCTATAATAACTTTTTTTTCTTTGTCTGTGAAACATCTTTGTTCAGAAATTTAGTACAATGTTGAAAATACTGAATGAGAAATATTTATTGTGGGTGACTTTGAGGTTTGTCCACTCTGAAACACACCGTTCATAACTCCATATTTGTGTTTTTTTTTGGCAAAGAACATAAAAATAGGCAGAAGAGAATAGAAGTTTGTGAATCGGACATTTTTGTGGTAGATCTTGGCATCTCAAAAACTAGCATCTACTAGCTTTCCAAGCCTGTGTAGTGTTATATAGTCCATGTATAGTCCAGTGATCCACCTAGAGGAATAATATATATAATAATAGTCAAAGCCCTTACCAGCTGGGAATATCATTTTTACCATGCTTGACATCTAACACACAGAATCAGCTGTACTTTTCTTTTTTAAATAAATGCATTCACAGCTTGATGAGCTCTAACGCCCACGATGTGAAGAACATTTCACGTGCTGCCTCACGTGCAACACCAACGTGCTGCCTCACGTGTAACACCACCTGCTTTCCCAGCATGAATGTTCACACTCCACCACCCGGTTTCTCATTTTTTTTGCATTTTTTTTTCTCCCCGTGATGACGTCCAAATGAAGGAAATGAAAGCAAATACTCGCACCAGATAATATTTATGATCATGTTTTGTTCCTGACCTGGAGGAAGTGTGTGTAAAGCAGGTGGTGCAGATGAAATCATGAAATTCCTGCCAGAAAACAACACATTACAGCAACAAATACACAGTAAAAAAAATATCACTTTTTGTTTTTCTGAATCCTTACAAATGAGAAATTGGCAGCTGCTTCATGTTTTGTCTTCTAAAAGTGAACATTAGTTTAAGGGAATGTGAGAATTAGTCATTGAAGGAAGAGATAACTATGTATGAATAAGATTTTGGACACCCAACACACAAGTCTTTCATTTTCCCTGTTTACAGAATTTAAATGTAACTTTTGTTTTTTAATTAATTTATTAATTTATTAATTTATTTTCGCAGTGTTTGTGATGCTGAATCTGGAAGCAAATTCTCCTCCTCAAAGCACAGACATCATGAAAAAGAATTATTTACATGTTTTTAAAAACAGGCTTGATTTAAATTAATTTTTTAAAACAATATTGAATGCATTAAATATATACTAATAATTAAACATTTCTCAAACAAACTGACTAACTAACCATCAAACAAGCAAAAAAAACCTACATTTCAAATCTTTACACAGAGAAAATGCAAAACTTTTCCGTTCTTAAAACATGCTGGGTGTCCAGGAAGCAAACGCTACTCTTCAGATCACAAACATTGTTAACAAGAATTTATTTATTAATTTTTTATACTAATATAGATATGAATAACATGGTGTATGCTGTAATCTCTTTTAATTTGGCTTGTTTTGAAAAATAATGCAGCTTTTTGCAATTTTTGGCATTACAAGTGTGAGAAAATGGGAGAAAAATAAAATGGATTCCATATGACACGCTTTTAATTTGACCTCAAGCCAAAAAAAGTCATTTATAGATTACATTCTTGTAAAATGATATGATATTCTGTTAACAATCTAAAATACATAGAAAATATAATAAAAAAAATCAGAAGCCTCTGAACTTTTCTGAACTATATAATCATCCCACCAATTTCTTTTCCCTGTAATCCTATTTTGAAGGTGAAATCAGTCGAGTGCTTGAGTGATCTTGCGTGAGAAATAGCATGTGTAATGCTACGTCTGGGATTAAGGTTATTAGGACTATAAGCTACTCGGTGATTATCCAGAGGATCAGGTGGAGCAGAAAAAACAATAGAAGACATTTGGCCATGTTGAAGAATGAGTTAGAGTTTATTCAAAGATAAAAGACATGGATACCAGGTTTGATTTTTGGCGTACACATCAGATTATTAGCTTATTATTTTACTATTTTGGATTTTTGTGGAACAGTTGTAAGAAAAACGCATAGCCTCAATCCTAATGGTTTCATTGTTGAGATGTTGATAGATGTTCGATTAGATTTTAGCCATCACATCTTAATATCGTGACCATCCATTTTATCATTTTAAAAAAGGTACGCTGTAGAGGAGAGCACAAATGTCATAATGCCAGTTTGGAGTAACTGCAGTCCAGTTTTAGACGAACACATCGGCATTATCTTTGCGCTTTTGCTTCAAGTACAACTGCGAAATTGTCAGGACAATAGTATGAACATCGTGTAGCAATGAGAAAGCTGAGACAAGGTGAATCCCTCACACACACACACACACATCCGTAATCCAGCACCAGATGCCGTCCGTGGCTGCAGCTTTCCATCGATTACCAGCAGAGTGGTTGGACACTTAGCCGTCGTGTCCCCTCCATAACTGCATTGTAAAAGGAATAAAGATGAGCTGTGGGACGCTTTTAACCATCGAGTAGTGAAAGCATTAATCTGAGAACGTCACACTGCAAAGACAAGCTGACTCACGTCACTGCATTACTGATAAATCAGCGACTTCTCTATCGACTCATGACAGGTGCGATGGAGGGGACAGCTCAAATTAGATCCACGTTTACTTTCACAGCATTCAGCAGACACCTTTATCCAGACGTGCTTTATAACTTCAACTGATAAAACATTTCCTCATGCTGGTACAAATAGTCCAGTTTGTGTGGGAGTACCATGAAACTGAGACCCTGTTAGAGAGGAGCAACAAAAACCACTTAGGCTTAAGACCTGATCACAATTATTATTATTCCAACTGTTTTTTTGTTTTTTTTAAATCTTTTTTATTCTTTAATATTGCCATAAATCTGGACAAGTGTATCTGTCATGTAATGTTAAAAGATCTGGACTGAAACCTGAAACATAAAACCAAGTGCTGGAATTTATTACTATTAGGGGGCCAAGCACCATAGTCACCCTGTTGTAATCGTATGCTTTCTTCTCATTATTACTTCCATAAAGATAGTCTGTGGAAGCCCAAAGAATGCTCAGAATGCTTTAATGAAATTTGGCACAGTGATTGAGGACAGTCTCAGCTACATTCACAGCTTACGCTCTCAGCAATTAAGCTTAAGCACTCTAGCGCCACCAACAGGGCAAAACTGAACATATGTTTACAATAATAACTCTCGACAATTCTTCTGATTCTTTGGGACTGAGTTCAACATATATCACGTATCTACCATATTGGATTTTCCACCATTTAGAATTTTTTCAAAAAGTTTTTTCCCTTCTTCTGCTACAAACTTTGCCCAGTGATCACAAAATTTAAATTACAGCATCGTGAAACCAACCTAAACAAATTTGTTTTTTAGATTTTTGATCTGACTTGATATTATTTGGGAACAAGTGCTGATGATCGCAATGGATTCTGGCCTTCATCCTTTGCTATTATTAATTCATTATTGTAATTTTTTATACTGTAGCATTAAAAAAAAAACATAATCTATTTCTCTTTCAATGCTTTTGAAAATGTGAAAAGAACGTTACTAAAGAATTTAGTAATTAATGTTAATGGAAAAGCTTTGCCAAAAATCAAAAATAAGAAATAAAAATTCTTTATCATAAATAAAACTGAGGTGACACTGAGCAAAACAAAATATTAAACTATCATACAGAATCTGCAAGTTGACTGGAATGAACTGTAGCGAAGAAGTTGTTCTCGGCCAAATTTGTTCTGTTAACCAAAAGTGACGTTTGAAAGAAATTTGCTAGAGGACATAATCTTACCATTATGTCCTCTAGCAAATTACCAAATATTATTACCAAAACTTCAATATTTCAGGTTCATTTTAATTCATTTACCCACAGTACTCTTTTCTTGTCACCTCAATTTTACATTCGCAACACAACCCAAGATCTTAAGCTTGTTTAAGTCACGTTAAATTAAATAGGTTTACTATAGAGAGCTCTCTGTGTGACGGTGATATATTACTTCAGGCTCTCTGATATAGAAAATATTCCATCCAGCACCAGCCAAAATTTATTACACACATCTGTCTTGTAAAAGGTGAGTCTGAGACTGTGTGTGATGTCATGTTCTGTTAATGTGATAAATAGTCAGAGATGTACTTTTGGCTGTTTCCTTTTTTTCTTTCTTTTTTTTTTTGCATATTTAACATAATTAATGATGTTAAAAATAAATGAAATAAATGATATTAAATAAATAAAATAAATGATATTTGTAAAAAAATAGGAATACATAAAAAATACAATATGATATTCACCTTTTGCTCTGCTAAAGAAAGGTATAATGCTGCTTAATATTTATTTTCTAATAAATTTCAGTTGTGAAGATTGAAAAACAACTAGCTGTAACTAGCTAGGTCTCTTTCTGCTTCACTTTGATATTAAATATATTTAACCTATACAGTACTGTAGGACAAAAATACATAAGTTAAAAAAAAGTGGGTTTTTTTCGAAAGATTAAAATTTTTTTACCTACAGATGCGACACGTATTAATTATCGTCTGATTTATCTAAATGCAGCGAATATACGGGAACGGATTATTACAAGGCATTGAAATTGAATAAAACACTCCTTATGTGTTGTGCTGTTGTAGGAAACTAATCAACAACAGGATGGTGTGAATAAGCCCAGTTGCTGTTAACACCCCAGAGTTGATTATTTTCCTATAACAGCGTGTCCTGAAATGTTTTATTCCTCTTATTCCACAGCAATATTTTCACAAGTTATTATATTAATTAATTAAATAATGTGATGTACTTTTTTATCTGTTTATAGTTGCATTTCGTGTTGTAGATCATCCATGAAACAAGTTAATAATAATAATAATAATAATAAAGCGCAGCTTGTCATATTACCGAGAAACCGCAAAACATAAACTCTTCTTTCCTGAACATGTTGTTAAATTAAAGTTACAGCTTTATCTCTGACACTGGAGACTCCTTCCATAAATGTTAAACTGTCATCTCCTTACTTCAAGAATATCAACGATTAAAAACATTTATTTAAATTGGTTTCTGTGGAGCGTCCACTGTACAAGGCCCTGTGTAAGTTGTTTAATCTAAACCTGTGAGCTTATACTAAAAATTAATCAACACCTTCTGACCAATCACAATCCAGAATTCAACAACATAGTGTACAACTAATACACCCAGTTACTACGAGTGTTAATTTAAGCAACAACGTTGTCGCTGCAGCACCGTGACCTTTTCCTCCTGCAGGAGTGCAGAACAGGTGATCATGTGATCAGGTGATCAGGTAATCATGTGATCATGTGATCAGGTGAACAGGTGATCAGGTGATCAGGGCGCATGCATGTGATGTTTGATGCCTTGCATGGTAACATGCAATGGCAAGTATTGGTCTGCATGCTGCTTAATGAATGTCTTCCTTTCTCTCTCCCTGCCCCATCTGTGCTTACAGAAGACAACCGTGCTGAAGGTGGGTACTGCATTTTTAATCCTTATCCACTCATTTACCTCAACTTTCACCCCTAATGTGCTTTATCAATGTTACATGAGCACGGCGTGGACGGTAGGTATAATTTATATGTTGTTTTTTGGGGTTTTTTTGTAATATGAAGAATATTTAGTAGCTGAATTTGGGATATTATGCAAATATTCAATTGACTACGAGACACCAAATCCAGCTAAAAAGAACGGGAGCTAAAAAAAAAAAAAAACACTGCAAAAAATCATAGCATGAATGAAAATATCTTCCCACTTATTATGCGATTCTTATAAATGATTATAATATTATTAAGCCTATTTCTTCAAGACATTCATTCCTAATTTCAAGCTTGAACAATGTTTGTTTCTCGTTAAAAAAAAATAAATGCTTTAAAAAAGCACAATTTTCTGCCACTTGCAAATATAAACCTCTGGCTAAGAAATTGTGTCTAGGATATTGATTGAATAGTTATATTTTTATTATGAGATTATGATAAACAGTTGTAAGATTATTAAGCCTACTTTGAGACTTTTTTTCTAATTTCAAACGTGAAGATTTTTGTTTCTCACCATAAATAAATGCTTTAATAAACAAGCACAATGAACTGCCAGAGGAATTAGCTGCTACTAGCAAATATAAAATTATTCAACATATTTCTTGACATTTTTTTTTATTAATTTTGCTTAAGCATTTTATTTCAAGCTAGAAACCAAAAATGACTTCAAATGAAAATATCGTGAATGTAATTGAAATGATCTAATATTTGTATTTATTATGAGATTATGATAAAAATAAAAAAAATTGTTAAGCCTTCTTTTAGAAATTCTTTCCACTTTCAAGCTAAAATAATTCTTACTTCTAGCTAGAGCAAATGCTTAAAAGTTGCAGTATTATCTGCCAATAGGAAATCTAAACATATTTCTAGATATTTTTAAAAGTTTCTAACTTGTTTGATTCTTGTTTCTAGCTAGAAAATTGCTTAAAAACCACAAAATTACCTACAAATGTCAAAAATAAAACATATTCCCATTTTTTTAGCTTGAATAATTGTTACTTCTAGCTAGGAAAAAAAAACACTTAAAAGATGAAAAATTACTTTAATCAATATAAAATTAGTAAAAAAATATTTTTAGCCATTTTTCTGATTTCAACCTTGAATAATTTATGTCTGTAGCTAGGAACAAAAATGATATCAAATGTAAAATATATATTAAATGTAGTCAATTTGATTTAATATTTCTATTTATTAATAAGCCTATTTCTAGATATTTATAGTTTTTGGTTCTTGCTATAAATAAATGCTTAGAAGATGCAAAATTAATTTTAAATAAATTAAAGCTTAAAATTAATTTTAAAAATTATGTATTCTGTATAATAATTTCATAAGATGTGACTATGTTCAAGATATTTTTACTTGGGAAAATTTCACTAAAATTTATTATTTTATATATAATTAAGTATAAAACACGAAACTTGTGTAATAATTCTAACAAGCGACAGCGATTTGTTTCAATTTCATTTAATATGACTGAAGCTCTAACTCACATTCGCCCTCAGCTTGACATTTTAACACTTTACATTCTGCATGAGAAACGGTGCATTGTTTAAGAGCCGAGTCGAGTTTCCGTATCCGTAGTGACGGGTGGAAATGCTCCTTCAAGGTTGAAAAGGTAAATCATCCATCTGCATGATATCCATATCAACTAACGGCGAGTAAATTCCTCCGAATCCACCGTGGAGAAAATCAGCCGCGGCACAGAACGGAGACGGGAGAAGAAAATAAATAAATAAATAAATAAATAACTGAAAGCTGATGTAAAGGAGGAAAAGTGTTTTTCTTTATCAGATTGTTGTGTTCGAGTGGGCTGATGCGTCTGCCGAGTATCATCAGGGTCATCTTAATATTATTCAGTTCAGTTTTACTTATAAGGAGCTTTTTATAACAGATCTTGTTGAGTGAAGAAGCTGCTGAGGGAGGAAAAAGAACAGACTGAGAGAGGAGAATAAAATAAAAGCAGCTACAATTCACTCTATCACTATAAAACAATTTTTAAAAAAAAATATTAGGCCCATATTTATGCTATAAAATTGATAACAATAATCATGGTACTACGTATTCGAGTCAATAGAATCATAAAGAAATGGTTTTGACAAAAGAAAATCCATCAAACATCACAAAAAACGAGCAAAAAAAAAACAAAAAAAAACCATAGCACTGTGTGAATTTTGCTAAGTAGTTAGCTTAGCTCATTTTGCTTCTCCAGCTAACATTAAGCTGATCAGTTCTTTACCTATAGCAACTTTCCTAGCAGCTAACATTAGGCTATCTGCTCCCCCCCCCCCCCCCCCCCCCCCCCCCCCCCCCCCCCCCCCCCCCCCCCCCCCCCCCCCCCCCCCCCCCCAGAAGCACTAGCTTCTGCAGTATATTGTTAAAACCATTAAAACCACTAGTTAACATTAAGCTAACTTGTGTAAACAAGGCAGCATCCAAGATTGCTAGCAAGGTAAATAATAAATAGCGTGGTCTAGTAGCAAGCTAGCTAATATTACACTAACTATCATTTGGCTAGCATGGTAGCTAACAGCAGCTATCTATCATATTCTGTAATTAGAACCTGTAGATATGTTTGCTAGCAAGTTAGCCAATATTAAGCTAACTATTATATTGAGCAAACAAGTGTACAAGGTTGCTAGCAAGGTAGCTAACAGTAGGCTCACTTTTCATCAGTAGCAAGTTCTGCTAGCAAGCTAGCAAGCTAATGAAACATTTTAGTGGTCTTATGACTAAAATTAGTGAAAAACGTGAGATTAGAGTGGATTTTTTTTCCCAAAACTGGAAATGTTATGAAAATTAAAATTATGGTTTTAATTTATGAAATTTACATTACTCTGCTTATCTTTTTTATTTATTTATTTTTAAATATATATTTTAAACTGTACCTACGTTGTGGCTTCATAACACATTCACAAGCATTGCATAAATCATTTCTTAAGTAATGCTGGATTATTTATGACGTTATGACGTTAGAGCTTTTATGTTGTCAATAATCTCTGTGAGTGAGCTGTTACTATGGAAACGATAACTTATTAATATAAACCGGTGATTTGTAGCTGCGCTGCTGTTATAAAAAATTAATCAACACCTTCCGACCAATGAGAATCTAGATTTCAGCAACTAAAAAAAGATTTTCAAAAAAAAAAGGAGAGAAATATACCTCTGCTGATGGATTGACAGCTAAACTCATGCTAATGGATCATGTTAAACTGCTCGCTCGGGCAGACGGTCAATTGAAAGAATGTTAAAATGGTAATAAACCGCCGGTGACATTTATGGTACATAATACTTCTGCTGTTGGTACAAATGTACTTATACATTGTGCAGTGGAGAGGAAAATGATGGCTGTATTTTGCGCCGTTGCCTGGCTGTGTATTGGATTTGGGCTCCAGCTGTCCCTGTTTGCGCCGTAAATCAGTGGGTAAAAGAGTAAAAGATTGTGGGGGAGGCAGGTAGGTTGGATTAGTTGAAATGAAATATCCTGCAAGATGTTTTCTGCATTTGCTTGAAAAAAAAATTCTTTTTTTCTTTAAATCCTTAAAAAAATTTACTTTATCTCTTTATCCTAAATGCAGACCTGCCAACCTTTATGTGTTTTTTGCGTAAGAGCTCTGCATTTTAACATGTTATCATTCAAAAATATGCAAAAAGTTTTTACCAAATAAAAAATAATCGACATATGAATCAGGAATGATACACAGTTATGTAGATGATTTGAACTCTCTCATATGAACTGACCTCCTGAAAGCTCCGCCCTCTTCCCCCATTTCACATTATTAATCTTTAGTGCTGGTGATCTCGTCTCGACTCGGTTTTCCCGCTTGAAAAACGGTGCACTTGTTTTCTGTCACGATAAACATTAATAAAAGAATGTTTTGCGTTCATGAATGTGAAATAAAATTTATCAGAGTACGTTCGACTTAGCTAACTTTAGACAAGTGTATAGTTAACATCGCTTAGCTAAATTTATTAGGGATTGCTCCCCACGTATCGGCTGGTTACTGTAAAACTCCAGATATACGCGCACTACAGATTCCACCTTACACAAGAGATTTGTGAAAGGACTATATTAAAAATATACTGCATTTTTAACCAAGGTAGCTAACCCCATATTAGCTATGATTAGCTACGGATTGGTCTGAGAAATCATTCGAGCCAATTAGCTGGAGTTACCATGTCATACCTAATTTTCATAAAATTAAGAAAATCTTACTTTAAATGTCGCTTGTTACGTTTTCGCTTAACGGCTACATGTTGTGCTCATACAGCACATAGAAAACATAGTGTGAACGCAGTGTTAGAGCTATTCTTCCCGTCCCGTTCTCCGTTTTGTCTCTCCATCCTAAACACCTCCGTCCTGAATCAGTCTGATCCACCAGACGAATGTCCGTGTTCTTCACTTGTGTTCTTTGCTGACTGTGCTCTTGTTTTCCTTTAAGGTCTGGCACACCTGATGATGGGAGACCAAGGTATGTTCTCTGTTCTCTGTTCCTTCTCTCACTCATCCTCGTCTCACCTTTTCTCCTCTTCTGCCTCACTGCTTCTGCTCCGCACTTAACGAGTTAAAGAGCTCAGGCTCTCACGCTCTCACCGAGTTCCTACTTTGCTTTTTGCTGCATTTTCTACTCTGATAGAGACTGGAACCAGAGAACCCCAGCTGTGGAGCAGGAGGGGTGTGCTGTTAATGGTTCTCCGTAGAGTAAATGGGATTGGGATTGAATTTACATTGACAAAAACATGTCCTAATACACGCTTAGAAGAAAAGGTTCCTCAAGAGTTCTTTACATTGTTAGAGCTTCTTTGCGTCATGAATGGCTTCCCACCAGTAAACCTTTAATTTATCTTGAGTATAGCAATTTTTTTAAAGTAAATTCATGTTCATGGAAGTCAGTCGCAGTATTAAATTGTAGCCAAGCCCATCAATTTCAGCAACCAATCAGGTCCAGGTTTCTCAAAGTTCATCATTAAATGGTGAAGCAAGCATAGCATTGAATGCTCTCTCTCTCTCCATGCTAAGGCAACCTTAACTGTATGATTCACCTGAGGGTTCCTCAGGGGTTCTTTGATTGTTGGAGTTTCATTGCTTCCCTCTTGAGGCCCTTTAAGGATTCTTGATCAATGTGCGTGGAAGTCAGGTGGAGCATTAAATGGTCACCCAGCCCATCAGTTTCTTATAGATCATTGTTAAATGGTAGAGCGAGCATCCCTTTGAGCACTCTCTCTCCCAGCTAAGACAAGCTCAACTTTACGTTTATGGAGAAACAAAGGTTCTGCCATAGAAACAAGCTAAAGAACGCTTTAGGGTTCTGTTGTTAACCTATTTTCTCCAAGAGTGTAGTGCTACTTGTAAATGAATTCATTCATGTTCATGGAAGTCAGTTGGGGCATTAAATCATAGCCTAGCCTGTTTCATCGTTTAATCGACCAATCAGGGTTGAGCTCCCCAAAGATCATTGTTATATGGTAGAGCGAGCATCACATTCAACACTTTCTCTCCAAGCTAAGACGATCTCAAGCACAGCTTTGGGGAAATTTAGCATTATGTTTTATTTATTTATTTTTTTGCTTATTACATTGACAAAAAACATTCTTCAACATTCTAAGAAAAAAAAGGGTTCCTCAAGGGTTCCTTGGATGGTTAAAGCTCCTGTATGTCCAGAGAATCTTTAATCTAACCCTTCAATTCCCAAAAGTGTAGACCATCAGTTTCAGCGAGTAACCAGGGTTGAGATTCACAATGATCTTCATGAAATGGTAGGACGTTTTTGGGAAACTATTTGGGGCATTAGGTTTGATTTTAGCATTATGCTTAATTTGTTAGTTTGCTCAATACATTGTGAAAACTTGTTCTTCTACACTCTCAAAAATGTTTCTCAAGGATTCTTTGAATAGTTAAGTGTTTTTTTAAATTATTTTTGAAGAAACCCGCAATGAAAAGGAAATCCTCTGTTATACGGTTCCTCCATAAGAACAAGAGCAAGAACCTTCAATGTTTCTGGATTTGACCCATTTTCCCCAAAAGCGTAGCAGTACATTTTAAATATATTTGTGAATGTTCATGAACGTTCTCAAAGATTCTCAAAGATCATTGTTGAACACTCTCTCTCTCCCAGCTAAGATGATCTCAACTTTATGATGTTTTTGGGAAAGTGTTGTACAAGAATTGAGAAATGCAGCAAGCCACACTCTCAAAAAGTTCCATCTAAAACCACTCCACCATTAAGGGGTTCTTCAGTTTGTCCCTCTAGGGCAAGCTTTAACAGAGGCAGTAGACCTAGTAGGAAGCTATGAACCCTTGAGGAAGCCTTTTTTTCTAAGAGTCTGGGTAATTATGCCTGGTTTTATTGCATGTGGCAGTAGAATGAATACGTCATCCTCACTTTAGCTTTTCATCCATTTCATCATGACTGCATTTTACCTTCATCTACTCCACTTTGCCCTCATTACACGACCATAACTTACGTATCTTCTTCTCTCCCTTTCCCTTTGCTTTTCCTTTCTCCGGGCTCTGCTTCCTCTATGGAACCATGCCATCAAATATTATAGGTAAAAGTAAAGGTACTGAACCTCTTTTTTTGTCTCATTTTGTTCTCATTCCCTTTGCTGTGTTCACGACCCTGTGTATGTAGATGTAGTGCTAAAATTTCCGTAGCTAAGTTGAGCTGAACTTTCCAAGCATAAGAAAATGAAGGTAGGTGCTCTCGACAAATCTTTGCTCTGGCTCGAGGATTTTACAGTTTGTCACGTAGCGCTATTCATAAAGCCGACTGCCTTTCGGGTGGCGATGCATCCCGCCGGTGCTCGGACTGGTAACTACTTACTCAATCACCGAGATGGGTTTTCAGGGAGCCCATCTCAGCGTGGAAAATGAGTAATTTTTCCCTAGAATTGAGTGTTTCTTCACTGGAGGTAAGTGGCTGCACAAGACGTCTCTCAGCTCCACTCCCTAAAGACCGTTTTGCACAAAAAATAAGGCAAAAGGCTTCCCAGTGATTCTCAGTTAAAGGCAACAATTTTCCCCACTTAGGATAATTAGAGGCAGAGAAAACAATTTTTTTTTTGTTTCAAACGTTTTGTCTCTGAACATGAATTCGTTCTCATTTCATGTGATAAATCCAATTTGTATTTCCAATTTCCATAAAGCGTTTATATAGATACGCTAGAAAATCACTGAAAGGGTTATTGCTTTGCTCGGATACAAGGACGGTTCGGATATTGCTTTATTCTGTCGTGGTGACTTTTGCCTGCTTTTGTTTTACTTTATAAGTAATAAAGCTGTGTTTTATATCAAATATAAGAACTGATTGCAGTATAAATTTGTACAACCTTCCTGAAATGGTGTTATTTATTAAGGCACATCCACAGTGTAGCGTAGCGTTAATTCTTTCTGAGCGTCTAAAGGAAGATTAGTTTTCAAATTCACACCAAATGTCATCACTCAACTAAGATGTAGTTCATCCTTTTTTTTAAACGTGTAACTGAAATAAATTTCACCCAAAATCTTTTCCAAATCTACAGAATGTCATTTTTGAATAAACAATTTTAGCTAACTAGCGAACCTGCTAGTGATGTAGACAGGATGAACGTTAGCTAACTAGCGAACCTGCTGATGATGTAGAAAGGATGAACGTTAGCTAACTAGCGAACCTGCTGGTGATGTGGACAGGATGAACGTTAGCTAACTAGCGAACCTGCTGGTGATGTGGACAGGATGAACGTTAGCTAACTAGCGAACCTGCTGGTGATGTGGACAGGATGAACGTTAGCTAACTAGCGAACGTGCTGGTCATGTGGACAGGATGAACGTTAGCTAACTAGCGAACCTGCTGGTCATGTGTACAGGATGAACGTTAGCTAACTAGCGAACCTGCTGATGATGTAGAAAGGATGAACGTTAGCTAACTAGCGAACCTGCTGGTGATGTGGACATGATGAAGACACGATGCAGCTTCATGAATAAGATTTTCCCGGCTCTGAGAACCAGAGCAACAGCCTGGGTGATGATTTAACACGTTTATTTTCTCTCTCCGCTCTTCCTCTACGTAGGGGCAGTTCGCTCTGCTCGTCGTCGCTGCTGTACACGAGCTGAGATGTTTTAGTAAATTTGAGTTTAATGACAGGCGTTGGATTTGAGAGTCCAGCCTCGGGACATGATTTGCTAAGTGAATGTTCTTGGCACAGAATGCAATTTTCAGAGACGGTTTGGCGGAGACATTTAATTTCAATTTTATTTTTCTCTGTCAATTGAGCCTCGTTACATATTCTGGATTTGCTCGAGAGCTCGATTTATTTATTTATTTATTTTTGCAAGTCTCAGCTCATAAAATTGGCCAGGGTTTTTTATTTTGTTTTTTATTTTATTCTATTTTTTCATACTTCTGTACAGTGATTCATTCATTGTATTTTAATAATTTTTTTTTTTTTTTAAAGTAGCATTTGTTTAAGAGATTTCGTTATTTTAAACTAGGGGGAGAGTTTTAAATAAAGTTTTATACATCATGGATGGGGTGGTTTCTATAGAATCGGCCTCGCTGGAGCTGAACTGGCCCCTCGCCGCTTCTCCTCTGCTACATTAGAGGAGCAGAAGGAGAACCAGGAGGAGCCTCATTTCACTGCTGACTCAGCGCTGAGGACCAAACAGTGTGCATCTTCTGATTCTCGTTCATCATTAGCCACCTAGCGTAGCGAATATACAGCCTGCAAACATAAACTTAGCTGACTAACCACTTTTTATTTATTTAGCTTTGGCCTTCTTCACTTTTAGTTCAGCCAACAGAGCTGAGCAGCGAGATTACGAAGTAAAAATGGCTTTTCTCTTCACAAGTTTGATTATTAGCGATAATGTAAACCTGATGATTGAGCTACAACATTAGCAAATGCTCCATCACATTTCAGATAGCGTATTCGTATTCTTATGGACAGTTTCTCCTGGCTAGCAGAAGCTAGGTAGCTAACTAGCTAGCATTAAGGAACGTGGGCGTAGCTGACATTACATCATCATTCCAGCGAGATAATGATTCTAACAAGCTAGCTAACAAAGATTATGGTGATTTAGGATGAAGTTAGCTAACTAGCAAATGTGATGATGATTTATACAAGATGAAGCTAGATCGCTAGCGAACCTGCTGATGATTTAGAAAGGATCAATTTAGCTAACTAGCGCAACTTACAGTGATTTAAACAGGATACAAAAGTATTCAACTCCTTGAGATCATGAATTTCATTTCCCCATTTTCAATGTTCACAGAAAAGTTAGTATGTTACTAAATCGTATCCATATCCACTAAATTGTATCTTTCTCCATACTAGCATACCTTATAGTGATTTAAACAGGGTACAGTTAGCTAACTAGTAAACCTACTGATGGTTTAGACAGGATGATTTTAGCTAACCTGCTTGTGATTCAGGATAAACTTAGCTAACTAGTGAACCTAGTGATAATTTAGAAAGGATAAATTTAGCTAACTAATGTACCTTATAGTGATTTAAACAGGATAAGTTTAGCTAACCAGCAAACCTGCTTGTGATTCAGGATAAGGTTAGCTAACTAGTGAACTTGTTGATGATTTAGACAGGATAAAACAATTGAAAGAAAAGCTTAAAGAAGAAAACAAAAAATTACAGGTACACAAAACATTAAAATATGTATAATAACAGTAAAAAACTAGTGTCATGTAGCTTTGCCGTGTCGTGATTCCTGTTAGTGATTTATCAGAATTCGCCTTTTTATTTGCGAATTTTCTGAGAAAAATGAGTGGGGCATTTTTATGGAAGCGAGAGCATTGAAAACCCGCAGGTGCTTAATATTTAGTTACTGTTTACATCTCGAGGGAGCCTTGCTGCTCTTATTCAAGGCCGCCGCAGCAGCAACGGTCAGGCGAAGAAAAACGGAGACGGAGTCATAAGAACCTGCAGCTTCGACACAAAGTCCACCTCGACACTCGCTCAGGATTCCAGCAGCTCGCCTCGGAGAACGCCGTCGAGATCACTTATCCCTCATCAGGCGGTACAGAAAGAGGAGCCAGGTCACTGTGCCCTGTTTCTTTATCTCCTGCTAATGTTTTTCATTATGATAATAATGATTAGCTCCTGTTTAAGAGGTTCTCAAGGTCATGCGTTATTACAGCGTTCTACCTAAGAGACATGCAAAAAAGGGGCTTTAATAGATTAGATTATATATTACTTTTTTTTTTTTTTTGCCCTTAGCTCATAGAAACTCATGTTTTTTTATGAAAATTAACAAGAACAGAGAAGAGTCACAGTACTTTAGCATAGAACTGGGTTGCCAAGTAGTGCGTAAAAGTTCTAAATTTCGCTCACAGGTTTATATCTCACTCTAATATGGTATTGTTTCTATAGCAACAGTTCCTTATATTGAGGACACTATACATGAACTAAGGTTAATAATATAAACGGTTGTTATTTTTCTATAACAGTGTGGCCCGTTATGTGTTATTCCTTACTTATAAGTTCTGTATCTATTATTTTTTTAATTTAATTTAATTAAAAAACAAAACAAAACAATGCAATAAAGGAGATTTCCTTTGTTTATGGATCAATTTTTAATAGTTACACACAAAATTAAAACCATTCGATTTTCCAGTATTGTAGCTCGACCCATTTATAAGAATCTGTAATACTTTAATAAAATGTGCAATATTACATTTTTGGCTGAAATGAAACTAATTTTAGCAAATAAATAAATAAATAAATAGAAATTTTGTTTCTGTGATGCATTGAAACTAGAGCAAATATAGATGTAAATTCACTATTTAAAAAATAAAAAATAAAAAGATAATCGAACCGTAAAGTCAATCACTAATATAATGACTAAAAGCTTGAAACCCCCCCAACGTTCATCTATAATAAATCGATAAATAATCTTATTCTATAAATGAGCATTTATATAAAAGAGAAAAAATTTTTTATAATTTATCCCAAAACACATTTGTAAATTTATTCATCTCCTCCAGCTTCTTTCTTTTTTATTTGCAGGACCAATGCTTTTATTTATTTATTTATTTTAAAAAAAGCCTGACTCTGTCAATTTAATTTCTTAGCGTTGGCTTTCACTCTGAAATGAAAGCGCGATTGTCTGTAGCCCACGATAACGCCTCCGAGCCGTCAATACGACCGCTGTGAAGAAAACAGATAGGACATGATCCCGAGCAGTCCACGGGGGATGCCGAAAAACATGCACACACACACACACACACACACACAGACACACACACAGACACACAGACACACAGAATCGCTGTTTTTCAATGGCCTCCAATAAAATGTATTTACTGGAAGGAACGGGTTGCATATAAATCCTCCTCTTGTGAGGGAGAGAGAGAAAGAGAGAGAGAAAGAAAAGAAAAAAGACAGTGAGAGAAGAAGAAGAAGGATGAGGAGGAGGAGGAGTGTAGAATAAAATAATTAAAAAAGTGTAGGATCAATATGACACAGGCTCCACTGGCTGGCTGGGTGAAGAGGAAGGAGAGCGGTCCGAGCTGGTCGATGGAGGAGAGGAGCTGCGGTGATGAAATCCTCCGTCTCAGGGAGGAATGTAGTCATTTTTTGGCAAACTTTTATCGTGTCGCTGCTAAATATTAAGAAGTGGGAAAAAAAAGCTTTTTGGCTAATTAGTGGGAATTAATTAAGAGGATTAATTGCAGTCGTGCTGACATGCTGATTTTTATCAGTGGTTCATGACATTCAAGTCTGTCGGTGTTTCACACCACAGACGGTTATTGTTGCATCTGTAGGCGTGTGTGTGTGTGTGTGTGTATGTGTGTGTGTGTGTGTGTCATCATGCATTGTGAGCGGCATGATTTATTTCCTTCCTTCTGACTCACAGTGATTCATATTCATTCTTCTACAGACAGACTCTCAGGGCTCGGGCTCAAGCTGTGTTTAAAAAAAAAAAAAAACAGCTGGAATAAAGAGGATTTAAAAAATAATTGCACAAGACCAAGTCCCAGTATAACGTTGTAAATAAATTTGTACTCATACCCAATTTTTAGAATAAATTTGTATCCATGATCTCCATGATGGCATTCAATTCAGTCTCTGTACAATTAAAATAAAAAAAAAGAATCCACCCCCTGATAAATTCATAATGTTATTATACCTGTATAAGTTATATTGTTATTATTAACTGTGAAAATATTAAAATAATATTTTTAAAATGCAAAGTCAGAAGAGCTCAGATTAGATACTGTAGTGCTTGGCCCCTTAATTGCTGCTTGCAGCACTATTTATTATCATTATTATATCATTATTCTTTTTTCAAATTATTATTTTATTTTTAACCTGCCACTCCTGAGAGAGAGAGAGAGAGAGAGAGAGAGAGAGGAAAAGGATGACAAAAAGTGAAACAAACCAAAAATAAATAATTAAATAAATAAATAAACATTAAGAAAGCAGAAAAAATAAGAAGAAAGAATATATTATGCACATGTCCAGTTACCCATCAACAAATAAATCAGAATTCGTAGCAAAACAGGAATGAATACATGGGAAAATACATCAGAAATATTAATTTAATTTCTATAAAATAAAGTATAAATAAAATAAATTGATATAAATGAAATATTGACATACTCTATTATGTTTTATTATAGACACAAAGAGACCTGTAATATATAATTTATAAATTGTTATAGCTACATTTATATTTATAATTTGTAAATAATTTAAAAATATTCCAACATTTATAGTAATAATTGGTAAATATAATTTTATAAATGCATTTTTATGCATTTGGGAGCTCTGTGTAAAGTGAGACATATTAAAAAGATTTAATATTATTACATTTCCCAACATTACACAGATGTCATTAATAGAGATAATAAAAGTTATTAAGTGAGTAATAAACAGTTGACTTATCGTAGTTATAACAGTTAAGACTATTCACACTTTGCTACTTATAATGCATTGATAATAGACGTTGCTATAAAGTGTAAAGCATTTTCATAACTGTGTGTACAATGCCTTATGAATGCCCTATAAGATGTTATGAACATGTTCATAGAGTAGTGTATATATTATGTTATACGCTATGATAGAAAATGTTAGCAAACTGTGCAAGTGTGAATACAGAGAAACCTCTCAGAAGGTCCATGCTGAGATTCATTACACTGAAGGCTGACGGATTGTTTTAGGACACGCCGTCCCTCTCGTCTCATATTCCCTCGATGCCTCCTGCGCTATTTTTTTCACCACTGCAAAAAAAAAAAAAAAAAAAAAAAAAAGAACCAGAAACAAGTTCTTGCATAATGCGCTGAAATCGTGCAGAGTAGAAACGGACACGTCAACATAATTACACTTTCTTTTATTTTAATTTTTTATTTTTTTATTTTACAGCGATACTGCAGTCTTTTTAACTGGTTGCTATGACGACGCTGTTAAACCGTTATGATCCCTTAGCTAAAAGAAGAAAGACCTTGACCTCAAACTGGGAAGAAACTTAGAGCCAGCACATGGGGAGGTCAAGTGTCATGTGCGTGAGATCTACAAAAGCCCTCCATGATAGGAACATCATTACAACTGACTTAGCAGCTCATAATGTGTCTATGTCACTTCACTCATTGTATTGTTATCAAGAATAGAAGACTCAACAGCTGAAAAGTTATAAATAAGTAAGTAAGTAAGTAAATAAATAAATAGATAGATAGATAGATAGATAGATAGATAAATAAATAAATGCTAAGTTAAAGAAACATTTCTTTATTTATTTGGTTATTTTTTTGTTTATCTTCCTGTCTAGCTAGAAAAAAACAACAGCAAGAATTTTTTTTTCGTTTTATTTTATTTATTTATTTATTTTTGCACACAACCAACACGAACGACTCCCAGCATAACTAAATCAGTCTTTGTGGAATTGAAATAAAAATTAAAGAAATAATAAATAAATAAATAAATAAACAAACAAATAAATAAATATGTTATAATAACTATCAGACATGTTGTCATTAATAATGAAAATATTAAAATAATATTTTTTAAAAATATAATGCAATGTCTATGAAACTCTGTAGTGCTTGGCCCCTTAATCACTGCTTGCACCTCTATGATTATTATTATTATTATTATTTTATTTTATTTTATTATTACTTTTTTAAAACTATTAAAACCACTCCTAAGAAAGGGATATAGAAAGAAAAAAAGAAAGAAAGGAAGAAAGGAAGAAAAACATAAAAATAAATTCTATCTATCTATCTATCTATCTATCTATCATTGTTGTTTATTTATTATTTATTTTTTTTAAATACGTATGTGGCTAGGATTGGAGATCGTTAAACTTCAACCTCAGCCAGTGTTTCAGGATCAATAAAGATAACGATGCCGTGGATCAGATCGACGCACTTCTCTGTAGCAATCTCAGACCTCAACGTAGCGACTCCTCTTGTTGATCTACAGTAAATGTGAATCTGAATCTCGTCCACAATAAAGCCCTGTTCCGTTATTAACCTCCTGCGTTTGTTGACAGCTTCCATCAATGTTATATAAATAGTCTGCTTTTTTCCCCACTTTCCCCCGTGAGCCTGTGTATCTGTTAGCACTCCTGCTAGAAATGGTGGAATTAATAACGCTTTTCATTCCGTTCGCACTGTCATGAATCACTGCGTACGAAACGCGATGCTATCGACGAGAATAATTTGCTCTTCCAGGTCTATAATGGACACTGGCTGGAAAGAGCGGGCGTTTTTCATCACACTTCGCTCAAGCCTCTTTTTGATTTTTTTTTTCTTTACGGTCAAATGAAACTGAATGCGAAATAATGATCCTTTCTGGTGTTGATGGCAGAATTTTCTGGTCTGACATGGATATGAGAAAAAAAACCATCGTGTAATAAAGACGCTAATGTGGGAGTCGCTAAGAGGAGATTGCCCTTGAGAGGCACATTTAATGTTACACAATATTTAGATATTTATGTGGAGAAGAATGAGAGTGAGAGAGTTTAGAGAGAAATGCAGCTTTAATGTCAAACTTTTCTTTTTAAGACAAAAGCAATCAAGACTCCTGGAATAAGCCTTTATAAATGTTTGCCACTCAACCCTTTAATGCTCTGCTCAAACATTTGTAGAACATCTTTATAGTAACATTTTATCATTTTATTTATCAGGTTTTATGTTTATATACAGTATTTACTGAAATAGGAACCTCACTTTACTGAAGAGTCAGAGCAAACATACATAACTGTGTCATAACCATGTCATAACAGTGTCACTGGTTTTCAGAAACATTGTAGAACTGTATTACTGTATAAGTGTATAAGTTAAGCACAAGTATCGTCTAGAAAATACACACAATCCATTACAGTGTTATGGCGATGTTATAGGGCTTCATAAATGTCTTATGAGCAGAATTATGAAGTCATGTTACTTAAAGGCTAGAGAAAAGATACATAACTCTGTCATTGTTGTGTCACAGTATTATCATAGACATTCATTAATACAAAATTAGCAGAAATATGAAGTCGTGTTACTTAAAGGCTAGAGAAAATATTCATAACTGTCATTATGGTGTCATAGTATTGTCATAGACATTCATAAATATATAATAAGAAGCCATATAAAAC
The DNA here is from genome assembly GCA_022758105.1 of Pangasianodon gigas. Taxonomy (NCBI): domain Eukaryota; kingdom Metazoa; phylum Chordata; class Actinopteri; order Siluriformes; family Pangasiidae; genus Pangasianodon; species Pangasianodon gigas. The sequence continues at coordinate 1,705,328 of CM040481.1, forward strand.
TTAAGGGTTAGAGAAAATATACTGTATATAACTCTGTCATGATGGTGTCATGGTTTCATCATAGGTATTCATAAATATATAATAACTCGAAATATGAAACTCATGCTACTTAAGCAGTAAAGAAATTATACATAACTCTGTCATTATACTGTCATAGTTTGTCATAGGCTTTCATAAATATATAATAAGCAGCATTATGAAACTTATGTTACTTAAGGATGAGAGAACTCGCATTACTTAAGAGCTGGAGAAATTATACATAACTCTGCCATTAGTGTCATGGCATCATCATAGGCATTTATAAATATATAATAAGCAGACATATGACACTCACATTACTTAAGGATGGGAGAAAATATACATCTCTGTCATTATGGTGTCATGGACCTATCATGGGCATTCATAAATATATAATAAGCAGAAATATGAAGCTCATGTCCTTTAGGGGGGAGAACAGCTACATAAAAAATCCTGATTTATATAGAAATGTCATCAAAACTGACTTTATAGCTCGTAACGTCTCTAAGCCGCTTGACTCAGGTGTTACATCAACTTTACAACAAACCTGAAGTTTATAGAAGCGCTCTTATGAAAGGCAGCTGGAAATATTACGCTTAAACATCTCGAGAACATCTTTAGAGTAACAACATGTTATCATATAATTTATTAATTATAGATGCTGTTCTTTTATAAGACATGATGTAGTTAAGTAGAGGTCCCAAAAAAAAAAAAAGGAACGTGTGGTTATAAGTGGCAGGACGCAAGTGCGTATACTTGGTGTGTCATCAATGAGGTCGAAGGTCAGAACACAGTTAGGCAACAATAAAACAAGATAATCTAATCAGGATTCGGGAAAACAAAGATGAATTAGGTTAGATTATTTCAAAATTTTGCAAGAATAGGTCACTAAGGGTTGAATATGTGGAGTTGAGTAAGATTTAAATGACTCTTTGAGTGTACACATGTATACAAAGCTCCGCCCCCAGAACCTACACTGGTTCAGCTAGAGTTAGCATTAGGTCCTAACTACAGTTAGCATTAGCAAAGACTGTCAATGAGAGGATGGGGGCGGAGACAAAAGTAGACTCAGAATATAGGTCACATGATGTGAATTCTAAACAAAACATGAGAACGGCGCTTGTTGTGCCTGGAAACATGTCGCACGCTGAAAAGGGGAAATGAATGACACGCCAGTGGATCGGGTTAGAAATTCAACCTCATTTAGTTTTACAGGATCTGTACCAATACGTCTGTTTTATTTTCTCTACAAGTTTCAAACTCTATTTCTAATATTTTTTTGAACACTTTTCCCTTCTAAAAGCAGCTTCTGAGACAAATGGCTACTTCACAATGAATATTTTAATATTTTCCCCATCACATTTTTAATCATTAATGACGACCGCTGCTCTGTGATGAAAGCTGCTGGGGATTTGTCCTATATTTCCGACCACAGCAAAACCTCCACTTACTTCTCTGACCATGTAGTGAGCATAATCATGAGCGAGTGTGTTTATTTAAAAAAAAAAACTTGAGTCCGGCTCGGCTCCCATGTCTTTATAATTAATAATATAATAGGTGATGGAGAACAGATCAGGAATAAGGCTCGCCTCATTTGTTTTTGGTCTTATGCGAGGTTTGAAGGAGGATTAAGGTAAGCCGCGCAGGCTTGTGGATTTTATTCGAGGCTAAAATATAAAATAAGGAGGCGTGTTAGTCTGTCAGGGCTTTCTTTTTTTTTTTTATATGCGGATAATAAACAGACTGTTTCGTATGTCAGTAAATTATCAAAGCCATGGCCCGGGCTACGGTGATCTCTTTACAGCGTATAAAGCAGGAGCAAGGACACGTGCTGTGTGGTTGTGGATTAAATATACGCCGTGCTTACAAGCAGGCTCAAGCTTAAATGCCGTGTAAGCAAGAATGATGGCAGCTATGTGTATTCATTTCCAATTAGCTTCTGCCCACATCCAGGAAATGCCCTCAGAAAGGCCATTAATTGATTTTTTTCGGATTCAAATCCCAGACCTGTGTGTGGCATCTGGAACTTGACCTCGTCTCTTCAAGCTTGTTACGTTAATTGATTTAATTTGATCACATTATTTATTTATTTATTTATTTATTTAGGTTTAAACCACAGAACGCACGTGCATCTAAAAGCTTTATTAATGTCTGTATTTTGTTTATTTTTTTCCCTCCTCGTCATCTCATGGCTTAGAGTGCTGGAAATCAAGAAGCCATCTTGTTACCGGAGCACGACGAAGCTTTTCTCTGTAATTGTACAGGCACATCTGCTACCTATTAAGATGGAAGTGATGTTTTTTTTCTTCTTTTCTTCCCCTCTGGAGAGTTAGAAAAAGGAATAAACAACATCTATTATATCTCTGCGCAAGTCTTACACCATAACGCTAGCTACATTTGCTGTAATAAACATGTCTTCGGTTTATTGTTTTAAAGCCATAAAGTGCTAAAATATTATACCTAACAATAAAACTTTAGTCTTTATGAGTTTACCTGTGAACCTGATTGGTCAGAAGGTGTTGATTAATTTTCTATAACAGCAGCTCTGACATTAGTGCAGCTGCAAATCACAGCTTTATGTTAATGTGCTCGTTATCGTTTCTATAGTAACAACTCATTCACAAGGAATGTGTATGGCAGAAACTCCACACTAACTATTTAAAAAATGTGTGTAATCACTGATATGGTGAAAGTAAGCTAAGGAAAGTAAGATGTTTATTTAAAATTTATGGAAGGAGTCTCCAGTGTCAGTGTCCGAAAAAGAGGAGTTCACACTGTGCGTTTTTTTTTTTTTCTGGTAACATGACAGACTGTGTTTTTTTGTCTTATTAACTACAAAAGAGAGAAAACAGAGAGGCAGGTGAAGGAACTACTGTTTGCAGCTGCTATAACATAAGTGCGAACATGAACTAACTTGTTTCATGGACATTAAATGTAACTAAAAATGGATTATAAGGATTTAAAAATAGTTGTTCTTTAATACATATAAAATTTAATTGCTGGCAGATTTTTGTGGAATAATACTTAAAGAGAGAAAAAAGAAACGGCATGTTTGCTGGTTTTTCATGGTCCCACTGGTGGAACCCTTAAAGGTTCTACATAGAACCCTACAACATCGTGATCTGATTCCAAGTAGGCCATTTTTATGGAAGCAAAAAACCCTTAACCATCTAAAACCCCTTAAAGAACCACTGAAGAACTCTTCAAGAACCCACTTCCCTTTTTTATTAGAGTGACAGTAGTCTTGTTCTTGGTTTATTACATCAACTCAAGCAACCAGAAGCCAACCAGCATCCAGGTTGTTGTTTTTTAAAATAAAAATATCAAGGCCGCTTAAACATGCATTTGTTGTAATACATGATGCAACAATTTTAGAAAAAAATAAATACAATCTCCTAGAAACAGCTTTCAGTTTCAAGAGGTTTTGTTCCAACAGAAATCTAAAGAAAGGAAAAAAATCACAGGTTTCATGGTTCTACATGGATTATCTTATAAATTTGACGTCTGCATGGAATCGATATGAACCTGAATATAAATCCAAAGCCGTTCTCTGACTGATGGGCCGCTGTGTGATGGATTTCTGTGTGTTCATGAAGCTTTGTTTTAGTAAGGACGTTCAGTTCCTTTAGTTACCGTGAAAAAATGCCCGGAGCGGAATTCCACCGTTTTTGACATACACATATTTTGACACTTGTCAAAGCGGTAAAAGTGGAGCTGTCCTTTATCATTAAGTGTGTTTTTTTCTGTCATTTAGCATCAAAACCTCCTCGGAAGTATAGTTAATTTAACACTTTGGGTCCATGCTTGTAAATCTGCTTTCTTTGAGGAGCGAGTCCTGATCTGTAGTCACACTGTTGATGTTTTTGAATAAATGATTCCCTGCCGGCTGAAGGTGAAGGTCATGAGAAGCACCGTGGGAGGCTTGTTACCGGAGGAACATCCCTGTAAATACCACTTTGTGCTGATCGCTGTGTTTACTGAACACTGCTACACTGTTGAAGCAAGAGCAGAACTGAATTATTATTACTGTCTTCATCTGCAATATGTTCATGGCGTCCAATACAATGGCTGATATTAGACTACAGTGGACTTTTCCCAATACTCGTGAGCAGTCCTGACAAGGTTATCCATCTGATCGTGATATTTGATTTCCAGAATCCTGGTCAATGGCTCCAATGTGAGACAATCCATCTGAATGATTTCTGTTTCATATACAGAGCTGGGACTGTTTTATAGATTTGATTTCATTATTTAAAGTTCTAGCAAATATACCCTCAAGGCCATTGTAGAATCAGTGAAAGCCTAAAGCCTGAAACTTATGCCTTGCATAAGTAACTTTTACACATTTTGTAGTTTTACAACCTGGAGCTAAAATAGACAACATTTGAATTATATGTCATGAATCTACACAAAATAACCCATATAGATGTAGTTTACAAAATTATTTACAAATAAAACATGTATTCATCCCACCACTGCTGTGAAATCCCTACATTAGTTCATTGGTGCACAGATTGTTAGAGAACATACATAAAAAAACAACATCATTGACCAAGACCAAGGAGCTATCAAAAAAAAAAAAAAAAAAAAAACAAAAAAAAAATAGGGAAAAAAAAAAAAAAAAAAAAAAAAAAAAAAAAAAAAAAAAAAAAAAAAAAAAAAAAAAAAAAAAAAAAAAAAAAAAAAAAAAAAAAAAAAAAAAATCCAGAACAACATTGGGGAAAAAATGTCAAAAATATCACAAACTGTGAAAATCCCACAGATCGACATTAAATCCATTATTAAAAATGGAAAGAATATGGCCTAGTGGAGGCACGGTAAAGAGAGCATTACCAAGAAAAATCCACTAAATAAGAAAAGACAAAGGTCTAAACCAGGAAAATGCAGAACTAGGAAAGACTTAGAAAGACAGAAATCAAGGCTTTGACAACAAAAGAAAAGCATGATAAGACTAGCAACGAGACCCTTGACACGACATGGTAGAAATAGACAAACTAATCAGAAATAAACACAGAACAGGTGAACACAATAAGGCAACAAACCAATGACAGGACAGGGTGGAGACAGGACTAGAACAGAATCCACAAAGCACAAATGATTACACGGCATTTATGTTAAGATGCTGGGTTGAGTGGTGGAGATGTTAACGTAATTTTGGAGTAAAGTGGGTTTGAAAATCCCGCCCCCTATTCAGCATGGGTGTCTTCATTTTTACGTAAAAGTAAAGATCGTTGCAACAGGAATAGCTATTTTAGTCGAGGCATTATTAAGAGAATAAGGTTAGCGGTTGTAGATGTAGTCACTTCCTTGTCGGTTCTTGTGTAATAGTATTACGGCACTTGGCAGCGGCTGGCAAAGCAGTCCCAGTGAGAGGAAAGGTTTGGGTTCTCTCCCAGAATGTCAGCCTAATGCAGTTAGCACGTGCTAAACATCCTGTGCGTGGAGCTTTCCTAGCCAGTGTGGAGGCATCTCGAGTGTGTGTGTGCCCCTGTTCCAGCTGTCCATCTCTGAAATGGTCTCATGTTTCGTGTTTAGATGCCCCTCTCGGAGTGTGTGTGAAGTGCACAGTAATCACATTGTAAAGTCATTACAGCGCTTATGGAAAGCCATTAAAGCCTCGTCCTTACTTAGTCATTGTAGTTCACAGCCCACAGTCACGCTTTCAAGTTGTGTGTGTGTGTGTGTGTGTAGAAAGATAAAAAGATTAAAAAAACAAAAAATCGTCCTTGTTGTTCGTGTTCATTGTTGAGCTCGTTCACTTGATGTATACCTCATGGCGTTTAGGGAATACCGCTTATCCTAGAACAACCAATTACCATCAACATGGCAGTGACGGGACTTAACAAGCTGGACTGCTGCTTTAAAGGCTACAGAGATGCCTTTGATTATCACCAATGTATATTCCACAGTTTGTCCTAGAGCCAGTGTTAACGTTTACCTGAGGAATCATGTGGATTTTCACTAAACTGTGAGTTATACGGCACTAAATCCCACCATCCCTATGGGTTATACTCATGGGTACATCTTTTAGCTGGTAAAAAAAGAGTATCATGTTTCTTAAGTAAAGTAAAAAGTAAAAATCATATAAAGTACATTCTTGTACACAAGGTCAGGGTCTTATTTGCTTTTAAACAGCGCTCTTGAATTTTTCATTCTGATTCTGCAAATCACAGCTTTCCTGTACATTATTCTAATACGTTATCTTTTCTATCGAAACAGCTCATTCATTCTCAGAGACGTGTACTGCAGACAATCCACACAAATGGATTAAAAAACCATGTGCTGACATTTGATATGATGATGTTTTCTGTAAGGACAGGCTGATTAACATTATGGAAGGAGTCTCCAGTGTCAGCGCTTTGTAACGCATAGCTTTAAAGCTGTAACTTTAGTTGTAGCTGTACCTTTTCTGACATCTTCAGGACAGGAGTTTAGGCTTTGCGGTTTCTTTTTTTTGTTTGTTTTATTTACTTCAAGAGAGAGAAAAAAGAGAGGCTGGTGAGGAAACGACTGTTTACAGCTGCCATAACATAAGTGAGAACAGGAACTAACTTGTTTCACGGATAAAATGGATAAAAAAAATGAATAAAAAAGTACAACATGTGATACTTTTAATGAAGGAATTGTAGTAGTTGGCAAATTGTTGTGAGGTTTGAGGAATGAAACACTTAAGGACATGCCGCTGTAGGAAAATAATCAACTTCAGGGTGGTAACAGTAACTCCGCTTCATCACACCTGTCTGTCGCTAAGCACAATCTCTCATCTCGTCTCTACTAATCCATCAGCAGTACAGGACCATCACAATGTGAAATAACCACCGAGTGTGGCTAAAGGAAGCAGGCTTTATGGTCACCGAGATTTACAATGTACATCCACGCCTGGTAATGGAAATCCTAATCCTATCATAAAATCACCAGTGTTTAATTAAGCTTTGTAGTGCTCATGTGTCCAACTGGACTTAAGTGCATACAAGGTGTTAATTCATTACTGTGGATTTTACTGCATAATGAAAATAACGACGTCCTAAAAAAACTACAGCAGACACGGGTACATTCGAAGAAATGAATCTTTAGAAGGAAAACCAAATGTCTTGGGAAATGTTATGAAGACTAAAGCACCATGGGTCATGATTTGAAGTGTGGTATGTGATGTAACGATGGCTTGCAAATCCAGAAACAAGAAAACAGAAAACCTAGTCTAGGTCCTTATTGAACATCGCATGCTGATTGGCTGATATGAGCCCAAATCAATCTACTGAAGCTTTTGTTTGTGCTTAGTTTTTATCACAGACATTCATGTGATGTATTTTAGATATGCTATCAACTTTGCATAGCATTAACGTGAGTTTGCGAACATGACAAAGTCACAGAAGATGGGTTTTTCGGAAGAAAGAATAACTCCTAAACAATTTAATACAAAGTTACTGATCATTTCCATACAATTGTACAATAAACAATTCTTTTTCTGCGTGATAGTCGGAGCAACGAGCCTGTGATGTTCAATAAGGACCTCTGCTTTTCCTTTCTGAGTAAATGTTGATGATTTTGCTTTTGTTGTTGCATTTTTGGCCATTGTAGTGCTCCAGAAATAAATCACCAAGCTTGGATTCTCTAAGTAATTCATTTGTTAACAGAGGCCAAAATGTGACACTATTTATTTAGCAAATGCTTTTTTTCCCAATCAGACATCGACAGAATAATAACAAGCCGAACTGATCATTAGAGCTAAAGATACGGCTGAGTGAAATTGGAAGTGGCACGCAGCCATCCGGGCTCAGCTTATCAGGTGTAAGGCTAAGCTCTCTCGCATTGTGACACTGCATTCCTCTTTATTAACATTAACAAATTAAATTGTTCTGTTGTATCAAAGTGCAATCCTGCATGTTTTCATTCACGCTGTCTGGTTCCAACCATTTTCGATTTTTTTGTCTCTATTAAATGACACTTTAAAAACCCTGTTCGACAAAAATGATAAATAGGGACACATTAGCATTAAAAAATGGACATTTGCACAAACCTTGTTAGAAAGCTTGCTCATGAAGACCTCTTGGTCCGTTTTCGGCAAAAGTTCCGTAGCACGAAAGTCATAACACCATTAATAATAAATAATAAATAATAATAATAAATAATGATAAATGATGATAAACGGTACTTTGATAACAACCAGGCTTGCACGTCACGTGGTGATACAGTACAGTAACGCAGGTATTTTCAACAATGTGGAAACTCTCTGTAGGCTAAATATTACTTATTCTTTAGGAGTATTCTTGAGGATACACAGGCTACTTTTGAAAAATATGTCATGAAAAGTACAAACTTTATGCATGAAGTGGGCTGCACACTCTATATGTTAAAAAAAAAAAGCTGAAATTATTTATTACATATCAATAAATTGTTCGATAAGCGCAGTGGTGGAGGTGGGCATGGTTAAATTATATTGGTGCAGAATATTTTTTTTTCTCTTCAATCCAACATAAATAGGCTTCCTTAAAAATGATTTACAGTGAAAAACTTTCACATGCAAGTGCCTTTATAGTAAGAAAGAGTTTTGGTGGTTATTATGCATCACTGAGTGACATTGCACGTGCCTGGAAGTTGCTCTATGACAAATTTAACCTTAACTTAAATTTATTCATAGACTCTTAAGGATAATCGAATGAGCAAAATGTTCTGAGGTGAGCTAAACACCGAGTTTCTCTCGAATGATGGCGGAACAGCTAAAGCCCTCTGGTTTAATGCGGTAGATTACAGGGGTCTTGACAAACAAGTGATTATTTCAGCGTAATTAGCCAAGTCGTGTCCCAGGCGGCGTGAGCACGTGGCTGTAATTATCACGGAGAGACTGGGGACATCAACCTGGGACAACACGGACACACCCCTCATCGTCAGGGGCGGAGGAGACTGACGAGGGAGTTGATGGAGGAGGAGGAGGAGGAGGAGGCACTGGAGACAAAATGTGCTGGGTGGGACTCATCTGTCACGCAGAGCAACGACGGCATCATAATTACCAAGTGAAGAGACAGCCGGTGTGTAAAAAAGAGGCCGACGTGAAGCTTATTATGACTGGCAGGAGAATAGAAAAAGACCTGCAATTATTTTTGTACACACTCGAGTACATACTCGTGGTAGAATTCATAAAAGAATTCATAAAAGCTGTTGCTCCAGTCATTAATAATCATAAATAGGTGACAAATTAAAGGGAAAAAAAGGTGCTTGGCCGCCAGAAACCACTAGAACAGCCTCACTGGCATCAGTCTCTTGAACTGCACTGTACTGGAGCGATTAACACCGTTCTTCCAAAAGATCTGCTCTCAGTTGGTGTTTTGATGATGGTGATAGGCACCAAATTACCCTGATCACATAAGTACGTGTTATTGCGTTTGTAGAAAAAAATCACAAACCTGCAGAAAGTCATCCCTCGTGTATTTAATTGCAATTCAATGTAAAAAGGAAAAAAGTCTAATCCCATGCAAATAGAGCTAATGTTTAAAAAAATGAATGTTTAATGTATTATATAATATTATTATTATTATTATTAGTATTATTATTATTATTATTATTATTAATAGTTTTAGTTGTGATTTCTTCTGTTACAATGTGAATTATATTACTGATAAAACAAAACTTTCGAACAACGCATCTTTAATTTTTATTACATAGCACAAGGCTAAATTTACAAATCGGGATTTTTTTTTGAAAAACCAGAGCACTGAAAACTAGGGATGCACTGATTTGATTTTTTCAGACTGAGTACAAATATGAGTTTTTGGTACATGTCGATACGGATACCAATAACCATACTTGTTTAGGTTGGTTGCTGCCATGTGCCGCTAGCAAATAACACCTCGTGCTGAGTTTTATGTTTAATATGTCATAATGTTTAAACAGTGTCTTTAATCGAGAACATGACCTGAGCGCACGGAGCAGAATCAGTGAGCGTGGTCCTTAAAAGGACGAACCTTGACCCAAGCAAAGTGTAGAGCTTGCTGAGCGAGGAGGAAAGGAGTGTTTCAGTGCTCAGTGCTCGCTGAACTGAACTGATCTCTCTCTCTCTCAGGTTATTGCAGAAAGATGCTGTAGTTCCTCCTTTTGATATTTTCACAGGGCACAGTTTGCCGTCTGTTTTGCTCAGATTGCCATCATTAATCGAGAAATACATCCAGATCGCTGTCAGTTCTGTTGATTAACGTGACAACGTGCACTTTTAGGTGTAGTGCTAGTTATGTTATAAATTAAAGCTATTTTTTAGCACATTGCCTCAGTTTGTTGTATTTGCTCACTGTGTATAAATCCCAGAAAAAAAAGTTTGGCCTTCTTTTTTTTTTTTTTTAACTTCTCTCCTTGAAAGGCATTAATTGACTTTCCTTATTTATCACAAGCCTCCAACTTTGATCTGAAGAGACGCCCTGCTCAGCACATTCTCTACATTGTCAGTCTGCGACTCAGAGCTATTGTGAGGAACACAACAGAGAAAAAGGAGCTATTGTCAGATCCGTTACGTCTCCCTGCTCTCAGAACCACCCGAGACTAAGAACAGCCCTTTTCTCTACATACAGACAGAACAGAATAAAGGACATCCTGAAGCCTCTAACAACTTTTTATCATTAGTTTGTTTTAGGTTTTTTAAGGTTTTTGGCATATTCACAGTATTATTTTGCAAAAAAAAGTAATAAGTGACCATTTAAAAACACGGGTAGCACCGTTCAATAACAAATCAATAATAAGCAATTTACAACATTTTTAATTAAAATACAAATAATGATTTTTTTTTATTGATCAATTAATGAGTAATTGTGGGATTAAAATACGATGAAAAAACATAAATCTTTGCTAGGACTGGAGATGACAATTCCTGCTAACCTTTTAATTCTCACTAATATATTAACAAATAATTAATTTTTTATTTTTAAAAATTTTAATAAGCTTTTTTAATTAGTGAACTACATATTACATGATTATAAATAATTTATCACTAAACTTTAAATAAATGTTATGAAAACACTCAAGCAAATGAAATGTAACATTTTAATTTGATATATTACACTGGTTATACAGTTAATTTGTCCTTTAAACATAATGTTATCACATTTTGTTGTTTACTTTTTGTCTGTGAAGGTGTTTAAGTGCAAAATTCTACATTGTGAAGTCGTTTTTTATGTCTGTGTGAATGAAACAAACAAACAACAAAAAGACTGAACCACCTACCATGTTCTTTTTCTTGCTTAAGCAAGGTTATGGTGCAGAAATGTGAGTATGTTGGTGTTTTTTGTGCTTAATAAGCACCGACAGTGGAAGAGTACTGAGATAGTGAGACCAACAGGGAAAAGGATTTGCCATGAGCAAAAGTTTTAGCCCTCACGTCTTTAAGGATTTGATATATATATACATATATATATATCCCACTCAGCAGATTAGTGTTAGGGGTCCAAGCACCAAATGCATAATCACAGTTCAGGTGAAACTGGTTGTAATTAAATCACACAATCAAATTTTAAAGTTCTAGATGATCATCAAGCGTGATCTGTAATGAAGCGTGTCTTTAAGCCATTCTGATCCTGACTGGATTGTTCAATTGCCAGTGTTGCAACATAGCAATGCCCCATCAGCGAAAACCAAAAGGTGTTGATATTTGATGCAGTTACGTGCCGGACATGTCCTCTATTTCTGACTCCACCAGTCCGAGGTGATGGGTGTTGCTAGGCAACCGTGGCCTTGTGCAATAATTAGTGGTGGAGGTATGGCTGCAGGTCATTGTGCTCCCTGTCGTGACCAGGTTATGGGTTATGGATGAAAGGTCTCCATTCTAGCTGCAACTGTGAAGGACTTAACAGCCTCAGTGGGTTTCAGCCTTCAGCGTAGGACTGACAGTAGATTTGTGGGTTTGTGGGTTTGGGGCTTCACCAGGTGATTGGATTTACTGTATATGAGTCTACCTCATAATATTCAGTGCTTTTAAAACCTACTGAGTGTCTTATTAAATCTCTCTTTTTGTCTAATGCCTCACACTGGTGGTTTACAGGCAATGATATTCATCAGTCTGAAGGAACTGGTTCCACTTACAGATTGTGAATAAACTGTCGAGACATACCTGAAACTCAGCAATTTGTTAAAAATCAGCACAGCTTGGTGGAACAGCGGGTAGCGTTGCCACCTCACAGCTCCCCAGTTCCAGCCTAAGCTCGAGATACAGCTTTTGTGGAATTTCACGTTATCGCCATGTCCGTTTGGGCTTCCTCTGGGTTCTCTGGTTTCCTCCCATCGCGCAAGAAGATGAGTGTCGGTGGATTTGTTATGCTAAATTGCCCCTAGGTGTGAATGTGTGTGTGCGTGATAGTGTCTTGTGATGGACTAGTGTACTATCCAGGGTGTATTCCCACTTTGTCTTGAGTGTTCCTGGGATAGACTCCGGATAGTATCCTCTGCCACCCTGACCAGGATAAAGCACTTAATAAATATGAATGAATCTCCATTTACAACATTGTGTCCAGAACCAATCCAATGTTACCAGAACCACACTTTTCCAGTAGCCTGTTGGAAAACATCCACCATCCACCATCTTGTTTTATTTTCAAATATTTCAAAATGCATAAGATGAACTTTGCAGTCGCCGTGTTTGTCAGTATGTGCTGAAATGCAGATTTGCATGGTATATATTTTTCTTCTATATTTAACACCATTAAAAGGATTATCCACCTTTTTTAACTGGTTACACAGTTACTCCACAGTCTTAATGTTCAATCTAGGGTAGGGCGATATGACAAAAATATCACGCCACAATACTTAAAGACATTTCTACGATACACGATACGTAGCATGATGTAATAGGTGTAATAGCCAACTGCCAGCAAACCAGTAGCGTTGCAATAATAATTAAATTTAAATTACATTTAACAATGATATCTACAAAAATAAATGACTTTAAACTGAATAGGATAAAAAAATATACATTTGAACAATTGTAATAAATTCTAATAATAAATAAAAGTTCAGTACAAAATTTTATCATCAAAAAACTATAGTGTGACATAATTTATCACAATGTCAATATTATATGGTCATATCGTCCAGCTGTAGTTCAGTCGAGTACCCTAAAGGGTTCTTCAAGATGCTGCTCTAAAGAAACGATGAAAGTTTTATCACAGAGTCCTTGAACAGAGGGTTTTACTTTTATGAAATTTTCACAGAGCCCATTTAGAAAGCAAGAACCGTTAACCCTCCAACAGCCCTTATGCATGAAGGTTGGATTATTAACAGATTATTAGTTTCCAGCTTGTTTCCATCTATGGTGTAAAATGATAAAAATATGATGTCCTTGTATAACCTGGGATTAAAGCCGTATAAATCCAGGCGCTCTGCTCATTATAGATGTGTTGGTGATAGATGTAGAGCCACGCTGACCACACCAGCTTTCATTTTATCTCTTTTTCATTTTCCTCCCTGCAGTTTTTTTTTTTTTTTTTTTGCACAACTCATCTGACGTATGACTGAAACATGACTAATGAGTTCTCCGAGCACCCAAAGGCCACTTTAGTCGAGGGACCGGGAGAATGACCCGTGTGCCAGCCACTCGGGAAGCAAATGTGAGCTTAAATAATGACAAATAGCCACGGCTAGCCGGCGGTGAGATTGCATTTACCGATGGGGGGAAGCGAATAACGGCTCACTCGGGGGAGAGTCAGTGCCATATAAATAAATCACACCAGGTTGCTCTTGAGAGTGACAGAGCCGGCTGCAAGCGGCGAGTGACGGAGGGAGAGATGACGAGAGCGATTAAGTTAGATGGAATGAGGAGAAGTGGGGAAAAAAAGACATATGGATAGAAATTTCCAGAAAGATGAACAGGAAGTCCAATCTTCAGCCAGTTAGATGTACTTCATGTAAAGTTACGTCTACTGAAACTCAATTAAACCACAGTGATGCTCAGCTCGAGAAACCCAAAACTTTTCATTCTGACAAAACACACATAAAAAATGAAACCTTTTGGCGGCGTACAGGCAGAGGCCGTCACTGCACCACGGCCAGACAGGAACCGGGCGCTACTCCAATCCTCATTTATCAGCACAACAGCAGATTCAATTTGGACAAATAAAGCATTGGACTCAGTGAAGTGGCTTGTACATGGCCCGTATCCGAGCCTGTTCTCTCCCGACTCCACTGTTATTCAATTTCTACCTGGCCTGATCTTTCAGAGATCCTGACTTTATTAGCCTTCCAGTGACAGAAACGGATAGCTGCTCATTAATAGGACTTGTTGGGAGGAAATTCATGACCTTGATGTGCGTCGCTGTCCAGTTGTGCTTTCACAAAACTTTTATCACTCCACAGTCAGCAGTCAAAAACGTATCATTTATTTCAGAATGTGTGTATTTTCAGCATACCCAAATATGAAATAAAACTAGCTTATTCCTTTTAACCTAGTTTTTACTTCACTCTGGCCAAAAAAAAAGCCAGCTAGGTAATATTATGACCACGTTCTTTCAAATCGTCCATCCAAGAAACAAAGCTAAAGAAAAAAAGCCAGCTAGGTCATTTTAACTAGTGCATTCTATCAAATCACCTACTTTTTCAGCACCCTGGAAAAAAAATTACAAAAAGGAAAAATAAATAATAAACAAGAAAAACAAATAAATAAATATTACAAAAAGAAAGAAAAAAGCTAGCTAGGTACTTTTACTACTACATTCTCTCAAATAAATATTATACAATAAATAAATAAATAAATAAATAAATAAAAGAAAAAAGCTAGCTAGATAATTTTGCTACTACATTCTCTCAAATAAATATTATACAATCAATAAATAAATAAATAAATAAAAGAAAAAAGCTAGCTAGATAATTTTGCTACTACATTCTCTCAAATAAATATTATACAATAAATGAATGAATAAATAAATAAATAAATAAATAAAAGAAAAAAGCTAGCTAGATAATTTTGCTACTACACTTTTTCAAATAATCTCTTTTTTTATTCACCCTGGCAACAAACAAACAAATAAATAACATGAATAGAAAAAAGAAAGATAAAAGCAAAAAAAAAAAAAAAAAAAAAAAAAAAGAAAGAAAAAAGCGACCTACATAATTTTACTGCTAAATTCTTTCAAATCACATAGCTTTTGCTTCACCCTTGGAAAAATCCTAGGTAACATCATATAAATATACAAACAAACAAACAAACAAAGTTCTTTTCAACAAATAAATAAATAAACAAATAGCACAAGGTAGCTAGGTAATATCATTGTTAAAAATAAATAAATAAATAAATAAAAACTCACTATGGTTAAACAAACCAACAAGCAAACAAACAAATAAACAAATAAATAAAATGTTAGCAGTTAGCTACAGAATATTACAACTGTTTTCTTTCAAATTATCTACGAAATATAAATTGTGTTATCTTTACGATGATTATATGCTGATTTATTTTTGTGGTTTTTAAACACAACCATATTTCTGAATTCTCTATGTATGCTTTCAGGTTTTACGCTTTACCTCTTTCGTTTAACTCTGTGTGTTTATTCGCATGAAATCTCTCCGTCTGCGTGTGGCTTCTTGCAGACGGCCATATTCATTTCTGTGCAACGTGAGAAAGTGTGTTTCAGGAGTGCAGCAGCACTTCTGTGCACACTCACACACACCTTCAGTGTTTGTAAATATTGCAGTGGGTCAATAAAACTCAGACAGTATCAGGTGTGGGGCAATAACTCAAGCTGTCTCGCTCCGAGCTGGAGCCAATAAAAAGCCGGCGTTTGTGACCCCGGCGTGTACGGTGCAGATTAAGAATAACTCTCCCCCGATGCTTCACGAAGATCCACTGCACTCCTGATCCGCTCGCTAGTTATCTCAGACACCTACCTCATTTCATACACGTAGAACAGAGAAACGCACACACTGTTTACTGACTAAGTGCAATTTTATCTGTCTTTCAACGGAGGGTTAGAATAAAGACATGGATTAAACAGTGACTCATAAAATATTTGTTAAGAACGTCTCAATAAATTAAATAAATTAAAGGAATACTCCAGGATTTCATATCCTAATCTCTATCCATTGTATCTGTAGTGTATTTGTCAGTACAACAGACCAGAACTTCTTTCCATATACAACAAATAAAAGTCTAAGGGCAGATGTTGAATTTTGAATTTAATCACTCACATGTTACAGATGCTGAAAATAGAGATTAGGTTGAAAAATGGTAGAGTATTCCTTTAACCTGCCAACGTATCCCAGTCACCGTTCATTCATAAAACACCACGCTGCTTGTTCCAGTAAAGGGGGATCACCTATATATTTATGGATACAATACAAATGAATGCAAGTCAAATAAATCAATAAAGCATCTCATCAAGGCTATTGTGTTTCCCGTCGCTCCGGGCTTTATTGATCAGCGCCGGCTAGACAGCAATGCTACACCGATGAGCCGGGCTGACGAACCACCCTGTAATGCCAGAGGATGTTTTTACCTCCTCAGAAGCTTCGGTGCACAAGAACACACTCGTAATTAGCTAATTACGAAGGCTGTGAAGAGCTGGATCAGGAGTGCTGGGTCAGGAAAATATCGTGCAGAGTCAAGAACATTTGATACTTTTTAAAAATTTAAATGCCATCAAATTGAAAAGCTAATCAAAATGAATTCAATCTGATTTCAGATTCCGAGTGAAATGTTTATATGTATCGCAAACCAGATACGCTGAAGACAATCTTCATTTATTTTCACGTTAGATGTAATCCAATCCAAAGTTACGGAAAAGTGAGTGAGATTTAGTCTCAACGTTACTATAACCATGAGGAACGAGTGTGAAATGAATTCAACGAAACGTCACCCAGGTGTGATGATTTAAACAGACAGAGAGAGGAAAAGAAAGTTCGTAAATGTAGTAAAGTTGCTCAGGATTTCAATACGTGCCTGAAATTCAGGAACAAGCATGATCTAGTTGTTGAAAATAACATAAAATGTACAGAATTATACACTGGTTACACAGATATACTGTATAATGCCACATATATAACATTACCAGCACTGCAAGCTACTGTTTGGAATTAACGCAATAAAAGATAGCTTTATAAATACTGTTCTCTTTTTTAAACGATTGTTCTGCATTTTTGCTGAATTCCTGACGAATATTAAATGCTGAACTGATACCGAGTTCACGTCAATTCACGTCACTCATCTGCCTCAAACTAATTTTATCACTTATCACGGGTAAGAGTGTTTTTAGACACGAGCGCAAAGCAGAGTTACACCTGCTGAAATCCCAGGATCTAATAGTTTGCGTTTATAAAATGCCGGTTAAAAAAAACCTTCAATATAGTCCAGTGTTCAACAAATGATTTCAAATTTTATTAATAATTTTCACAATAAATAATTCTTCCACCATGTAATGTAGTAATCTTTGGTTGCTAAGCAACAAAATGTACAAAGCTTTCGGCATTCGCTGAACCACAGCGGCTTAAGTTTGCCGGTTTTATTGGTTTAAAACCTGCTGCATTAATACAGAATTCAGTTACTGTGATGCGCACACAGATCTTTATAACGTTAGCTAGTTGAATTTAAATGGTATGCGTTAGCTAGCTACACTAGTTAGCTTGGATGGAGTAGGATTGCAGTAAACAGCAGCTGTACGTAAAGTACGTTTTTGTTTACATTGTGTCAGAATAGTTAGTTATTAATATACATATATTATATAATTAATATTAAGTGACAGATCGCCTCACACCTTTTCCGATTTCACACCTAGCATTGACGGTAGACATTTTTCTCACCTAGCTAGCGTTTTCTTCTAGCAGTGAACTCCTCATGCAGAGTTTTATGTTGTTTTTTTTTTTTTTTTATCATCAGGTGCAGGTATTGTAGGAAGATGATGTAGTCCAGGCTCTTGATATTTTCTCACAGTTTGCAGTCTGCTTTGCTTTAATCGCTGACATTAATGGTGAGATACGTCCAGATCGCTGTCGTTTCACGTCATCTGTTCATTAGCACGGCACCGTATGCTAGACTTATGTCACGCACATCACCTGGTTTTGGATGTTGATATCAGAGTATTTTTTATGAGTAAATGTTTATTATCAGTGTTATCCCTAGTCTGGTTATTAGCAGATAATTAGCTTGCATGTAAACATAGCCACTGAGGATATCTCATTTCTCGTGCAAACCTCCAGATAAGCCTGTAAGTGCTGTTGTGCTGTTCTGGTTCTCCCGAGTTGAGAGATTGGAAGCAGTCCTACTTGCTTACTGCAAGAAAAGCAGCATATATTACCAAAAATAGACCTCATACACACATTCTGTCAAAAATACGCCGCAGCACAACTCTATCCCCGCCTGAATTCCCCCAGAGGAGCTGCCGCACTAAACGCTTTCTCCTTTCGCATGTCGTCATGTCAACTGCATGTTTTTTTTAGCACGTACTTGATGGACTTTGGTACAAACCCGACGTTCCTCAGTGTGATTTTTTTTTTCCTGCATGACCTCAGCTAAAGATAGCTCACTTCACACTGACGTTATACGCTACTGTCGCTTTCTCGAGACAAGGCATCCAGCTGAATGTCCTCTCGCGCTGATAAATAATTCATAGCACAAACGTCGGCTGTAGGAAATATGGAGACATTTTTACAACATGTTTTATTTGGAAGGCTAAGGATCATGGTTTAATGGTATGGCTAAATGTTAGCTTTATCCTTACTAGCACTGTAGTTTAAAATATTCCACTTTTAAAATGTAATGAAATTAAAAAAAAAAAACCAGTACTTGAAGGTATTTAACTATTATTAGATGCTAATGTAAAATAAATAACTTTATATTGTCATAGACATTAGCAAAACAGCACAGTGTATCACAATCCTCACTATATGTGCTCACTACATAGGGTGTAATATTGAGGGACACTGTGGACCCTGTATAGTGCACTAGATTCCAAACATTTAAGATTCAGCCACAAAAAAAGAGAGACTCTATAAATGAGATAGCATTCACTTTATTTTTTTTACTTTGTGTTTTATAAATTTGTTTAAAAGATATGGGAAGAAATACAAAAATAAAAGTAGTCAGCCGAAAGAACAACAACATTTATTTATATATTTATTTTAATATTCATGGCAAAGGATGTTTTCGGGCATTTCTTTTTTCATTTTGATCAGCGTAGCATTCCTGTTTGTTGAGACAGCAATGGAAAGGACTCAGAGTTTCTGATTTATGTAAAAAATAATTGATATTCATATTAGGCTGATGATTAATACGTTAATACGTGTGGAATTTTTTTTGCTTGAAAGAAATACAGCTTTGTAGCTTTAATTAAAATATATTTGTTAATTATTTTCCTAATAGGTAGCTAGTTACTGAGTGAATAATTTTGTTAATGTATTTAATAAGTAATGTATTTACTTATTTTTTGTAACTAATTTTTATTCTCTGAGTTCTTGAACTTTGTCTTTGCTCGTCCTCTTTGAGAGCAGTGACAGGAGCGTGTCTTCAGGCTGTTTGTTTGAATGGAGGTCTTCATCTCCTCCAGAGTGTTTATCTAGGGCACAGCTCCTCTCTGGACCTGAGATGGAGTGATATATATCCCCCTCTCTCTGGATAACGGATAAAGACTTACGTACAAAAAGCGCTATCTACCAGTTCAGCTAACAAACTCTGAGCACTGCGAGACTCCCAGCGCTTTTAATGTGTGTGTTCAAGGGAGGCCGAGACAAGATTGTGCCTAAAAATGCCTGCTGAGAACATGTATCAGTGAAGAACACACACACACACACACACACACACACACGCACGCTAAAGGGCTATCAGTGTGAGAGCTCGCAGTTAGATGCAAATCAACAAACTTGCATATTTATTACTCTAGTGCAGTCAAAGACTTGGTGTTTATGGGTACTTTATAACCACAGCGCTGTTGAATTCTGGATTGTGATTGGTCAGAAGGTGTTGATTAGTTTTCTATAACAGCAGCTCTGACAGTAGTGCAGCTGCAAATCACAGGTTTATATTAATGCACTTGTTCTAATATGGTCTAGAATTATTTACATCCTTCTAGTAAATTGGCAGTCAATCAATCAAGTAAGCAATCAACAACAAACAAACAAATAAATAAATCCAGGGATATTTTTTATTTATTTAAATCAATATTTATTTTAAAGTCATTTTATTGTTTATAAAATATTATTTAAATTATATTTCGAAAATTATTGTCATTTATTTAAAGCAAGAAATCAGATTACAATTTTGAAAAATATCACTTGTTGCCTTTGACCATTTCCTTTCCTATTCCCTTGTCTCTCCTCTGAAATTAAGTTCGAATAGTTCTACTACATTTTTAACAAATACACAGTCAAGTCCCTAAATATTTGTTATTTTAGCTGTCTTTCACAGTATATTGCAGTTGAAATTAAATGAATAAAGTGCAGACTTTCAGCTATAATTCACACCATCAATAAATACAAGAGAACCACGTGGAATGCATCAGATCATGAGCAGTTCCTTCCCTTCTCCATACACTTCTCTTTGCATCATTCTGCTACAAGTTGATCTTTGTCTCATCTGTTCATAGGATGTTGGTGCAGAACTGTACAGGATTTTTTTTCTGGTCTTTCTGTTTTTGAGGCTTACCAGCGGTGTACACCTTGTGGTAAACCCTATGTATTTACTCTGGTGAAGTCTTCTCTTGATTGTTGACTTTGACACAGATACACCGACCTCCTGGAGGGTGTTCACCAGGGAAAGAATTCTTCTGTCATCCACCACAGTAGTTTTCCGTGGTCTTCTGGGTCTTTTGGTGTTCCTGAGCTCACTAGTTTGTTCTTTCTTTTTAAGAATGTACCAGATAGTTGATTTGGCCACAGCTCATGGTTTTGCTATCTCTCTGATGGGTTTGTTTTGATTTTTCAGCCTTGCTTCACTGGCAGTGACAGCTCTTTGGACTTCATATTGAGAGTTAAGAGCAACAGATTACCAACTGTAAATGCCACACTTAATCAACTCTAGTGGGGATCACACATAAAAAGTGCAGTAATTTCTACACCATTCAGCTGATTTGAATGTAAATACCCTCAAATTAAAGCTGAAAGTCTGCACTTCATTATTCATTATTTAATTTCAGCTCCAATATACTGTGGCAGATTAAACAACAATATCTTTACCAATGTAAAAATAGTTATGGAATGTATTTATTTTTTGTCTAAAATCATGGTGCCCTATTATTAGACCAGATGTTTATTTACCATGTGCGGTTTTTACGTGAGGATTTTTATGTCTCGTTCAGCTGAAAGTCACCGCTCTCGTTCAGAGTGGTTGTTCAGTTCAGTGTCACTGCTCATTGGCTGAATTGCTCCTTGAGAAGTCTAGCATTTACAAATGATCGTTTCAGAGAGGTTTTTGAGAATTTCAACCACTTGGACACCTACAGATGGTGTCCTCCTCTGAAGAGCTCTCCTTTCCTGAAAGAGACAGAAAGAACGAGGAAGAGAGGAGAAGACAGACAGAGAGAACTGTGGAAGCTTGCACCCATCTGCTGGTCATGCATATTTCAACAGCATCTTCTTAATGTGCTATTTAATTATGCTAATTATTCTGAGGCCATGCCCTTTCATTGGCACTGAGGTACAAGAATATAAGTGTGATTAGGAAGTGTGAGCACTGGGTTGAAGTTGGACGAATTCGGAGCTATCAGACTTGCAGAATTCACACTGAATTAAATAATTTGTACTAAATTATAATATTGTGAGTTTTTAACAATTCACACCTTATAGAGTGCATTTTGGGAATTTATCAGATTTATTCATGTGGTCATGTAATCGGCACACTGTGAGTGAATTAAACACAATCTGAAAACCAATCTGGCCTGGTACACAAATATAACGAGTCAGAGAAGAACAGAATATCTATCTAGCTAGCTAGCTAGCTAGCTCTTTATTTGTTTGTTTTGTTTGTTAGTTTCAATAAAAAACCCTGTCCTATTAATTTATTTTGAAAAGTTCTGATTTGTATATACACTACAAAAGTTTAAATCTACTACCAATAACTGCTTTATTCGTTTATCAATATAACATATTTTAAAACAATATGTATGCTAATATTCGTGACAAGAAAAAAGAGCATTGATTTGCTAGATGCGTACATTTTTCCTGTAAGGAATTTAGAAGAAGATTATATGGTTGCTAGCTGCTAATCAGTATGCTAGCTAAAAGGAAACAGCGGTGTAGCTAGCGCAATGGGCTTCTATGTCACGTAGGCATGTGATTGATCAATTTGATGCCGTTGACTGGCGGGTCTCGGGCTTCTTATCTGAGATGCAAGCGAGATTAGAGAGCTTTACACTCTGATTGGCAAGTGCCAAAGGTTCTGGCTTTTTCTGCCACGCGTTAATGAATTCATCGAGCATGAGCGAGAGAGCCGATCCCATCAGACCGGACCCAATATGGCTGTTAATCAGCCTCTTTGAATCAACGTACAGTCGATCAGAAAGAAGCAGTTTTCTCTGAACTGACGGGTCAGAAGTCGTTCTTCTGTGTGTTGCTAATTTGATGACATGGAGATGATTTGCAAGCTATATTGGATTTATTTGCATTTACAGATGCTGCCCTGAATCACTAATTTGTGTTCATTCCTGAATGAGGCTTTTTCCTGGCAGGGAAGATTGCTCCATGTCTATTCAATTTCAGTTAGAAGCAGGAATTGAGGCTTAAGCTTCATTATCAGTGAGACAGAAAACATACAATAGGAGACTTAAATGACTATAAATGTAACTATAAATGGCTGAAAAATTTGACATGAAAAAAATGTGATGTTCTTTAAAAAATAAATAATTGTATAGTATTTATATAGCCATAGTATAAGAATAGAATAGAACACTTGGGGACGTGGTGTTATAGGAAAATAATCAACTTTTGGAGTGGTAACAGTAATTCTGCTTCATCACACCACTCCGTCTTTGATCATTTTTCTGTAACAGCACGACAAATATTCCTACAACATTGTTACAACATTTTTAGTTGTAGGAA
Organism: Pangasianodon gigas; assembly: GCA_022758105.1. Taxonomy (NCBI): domain Eukaryota; kingdom Metazoa; phylum Chordata; class Actinopteri; order Siluriformes; family Pangasiidae; genus Pangasianodon; species Pangasianodon gigas. The sequence goes on from CM040481.1 coordinate 1,728,332, forward strand.
TGTTGTGGAAATGTTGTGTGAGCAACATTTTGAAGCAAACCATTAATTAAATGGTGTTATAACATTGCAGGAATGTTGCACCCTAACCTTCTAAGAACCTGTTGAATATTTACTCAATATTCTAACATTCTCTTTTAACTGCGTCTGCATTCTGGCTCGAAGCAAACAATATTTTGCATGCCCCTAGCTATGTCTTATTTTAAAGGCATGGATGCACAATCGTTGCCATTAAGCCCACCATTTTTCTGCTCCTCACCCCATTATGTGGGTGTGTAAACATTTGCACCCAGAGCCATGTTAGAATTTGTGCTGTCTGCTAAGGACCACGTGGAGTTGAGACTGCAAGAGAGCACCACGGAAGTCCTCAAAGACATCAAGGTGGGGAATTGGTTCATTAACGAAGCAGTTCATTAATAAGAGCTCTGGGGAAAATTAATATTCCTCAAATGCAGAGTGCCACTGGGGTTTTTGTGCCCTGATGAAATGAAATGTGGAAGAACATTGCGGCACAGGCTCTCCAAAACAAAAACTCGCACTGAACGACTCCCGACCCACGGGCAAGGTTGAGAAATACGGCAGCAATTTGAAGGCGATTAGAGGAACAATGAGACAATCGATCATTGCTTATGAGCCCTTACCTTTCGATGCAGTGGAAATAAGCATTGTGGGTTTAATGAGGCGAGGGAACTTATATTTCATGCACATCTTTGGAAAGTCGGAGGTTGAACCACTTATTTGAGGTTCTGCATCTTCACCTGCAGTCAGTGTGTGCAATTTAAAACATATCTGCTCTCGTTGTATAGAAGTGGAGAATCTGTCTACCAAAAGTGAGCAGCGAGAGAGGGAAATAAATGTGGGTAAAATTGGTCTTTCGACTGATGCACCCCAAAAAGCGATGAGAGTCAGTGCACTTTTCTTTTTTCGCTCACATTCTGACAGTTAGATTTGCAGTATTTTTCCTTCCTTAAACATAACAATTCCACACTCTTACAAAAAATACCTCAAGGAATGTCCAGCTATACTTCTTGGAAGAGAATCTAAAACTACAACTCACATCTTTGGTCAGATGCTGCATGATTTCGTCTGTAGTTACCACTGAAAAAAACAAATTTCTTTTTGTCTGCAGAATTTAAAATCCCACTAAAGTGTTGAGATCTTTCCCCACCTGTTTTTTTTTATGTCACACTAGAATTGGGGGTAGAAAAAAGATATAATAAACGATTGTTTAATGTAATGCTTCACCTCCTTGTCTCCAGAGTTGCTCAAGATGCTCACGATTTCAGCAGTCAAGTCACCACCTCCATTACTGGTTGGTTGTACAGGCTCAAATAAATATGGCTGCACTCCTCGGGTGAATTTTTTTCCTTCCATCTCCACCTACTGCATTAGGTGGATTTCATCTGCTTCCACCTCATCAATTTGGTTGTGTGGAGTTTTGTTAATCAAGTCACATCCAAAATCGTTTCCCTCTCAAAGATGTTTCCAAGTTAGGAATCCTTAACCATCCAACAAATCCCTGAAGAACCCTTGAAGTATGCTTTCTCTATTTTCCTGTTTTTCCATTTCTGCTTCTCGCACTTCATGATAGTAATGGGCAGGTGCATGTTCTCCTTATACTCGGTAGAGCTTTAATAACGACCTGTCAGCACATTCCAATTAGCACTGTCAAGCTTAAAACATCTTCACACAGTTTTATCACATGTTTTTTTTTTAACAACCATACTGTGAAGCTAAGTATGGCATACAAGAGACAATCCTCCATGTGCAAGATGTAAAGAAAGCATGGAAGTACCTCAGCAAACAAAGGACCCAAATAAATTAGCATGAGGAAAATGCTCACAGAAAGTTCTACCTAGTCCAGCACCATAAAGCGTTGCTTGGTTTGTCCTTCTTAGTGATACCCTTGAATGTATTATATAAAAGCCTTCACCAGAAGGTGTTCTTTTTGGAGAAGTCTCCAAGTATAACCCAGTTAGAAAGCAAGATTTGTTGACCATCCAAAGAACCATTGAAGAACCCTTGATTCTAAAGGTGTTGGTGGGTGTGATGGGAGTAAGCCTAGTTTCATCTGGCATCCTAAATAGTTCTTTGGTTGTCCTGTTGAGGGAACCAAAAATTTCATGCAAAACTCTGTCCAAAAAATAAACATCACAAAAGAAAAACAAACAAAAAACAACCTCAGTTCCAAGTATCTCCTGGCTTTAAAATTTTATTTGGACTTTATTTGAACCTTTGTATGTAGAACTTCTTTTCAAGCATGGTTCCTAGTGAAATCCTTTAGGAAACTGCACTCTTTAGAAAACTTAGAACTCTTGAGGGTTCTTCATTTGTCCCTCTGGGGGAACCCCTAAAGTTTCTATGTAGAACCATACAATAGTGTGTAAAAGTAGAACCCTTTCAGGAAGCTAAGAATCCCTATTTATCCTATGAACCCTTAAAGAACCATTGAAGAACCTTATTTTCTAAAATCATAAGACCCCTTAACTATCCAGAGAATCACTGATGTTTGCTAACTTGTGCATTATGATGGTTTGTAGTCATTAAGATTAGGACAAGTGATTGGTTGCTTGCTGACCACAACATCATTCACTAAAGATCTTGGTCTTTTCTCTTTTAAAACTGTCCATCAAGAGGTACCACAGTAGTTGGAAGATTTTGCAGTGGAGGATGAAGCAGTGCCCTAGTGCTCTTATGTAGCTTGAAAGTAAAGACACTCATGTTCCCATGTCTAATTAGCATTGAGATCAAAACTGTCAAAGCCCCTGAGATGGTGCTGTAAAAACACACTGCATGATGATTGCTCATGGTGAATGTGTTATAACCTTGTGAGATGTTTCCCTGTGAGAAGCACCATGTGGTATAAGAACATAAAAAAAAATCTCAAAGCCCAGGTTTGCTTGAAATCAAACAGGAGAGGAACCCAGGTCTCCCCAGTTCCCGATCCAGTACCTAATCTCAAACCTTTCCACACATAAAAGTGCTGATTCTCAAACAAAAATCAGATCAGTTCTAGGACCAAACGACAGCTGGTTTACAGTCCTGGTTTCAACAGAGGCTTTGGGGCATTGACATCTTTCTGACATGACAACTCAAGTTATGGACCTCTTAAAAAAAACTGGAGAGTAATTGCCAAAAAAATAGAGGTTAATTATTTTACTGGCAATTGCAACAAACTAAATGGAAGCTACATCAGTAATGGTAATGCTAAGAGAACCTTCTTTGATCAGTTGCACCCTCAAAACTTGAATCTTATATTTAGCACCTAGCGCCTAATTGTTATCTTTAAAGACATCTTTGTGTTATGAATACATGTGCAGGGATGTGGCCTTGGGTGTGCAAATATGTCCTTAACTCCACAGCTTGTAAAATCTCGTAAACCAGTGGAAATGCTGGCTGTTTTAAAAAAAAAAAAAAAAAAAAGTTTGTCTAAATCCAGCTCCAGCAAAAGGTATATCTTTGGTCCATGTTTACAGCAAGCTCTATCCTAGAGTTACATCATCCTCTCGAGTAAGCTGCTGCACTGGGTATACTGTATATTCCTTCTGCTAGATGGCTCTCTTGGGATCTCATTTGTAAAGGAACCTCATAAAGTCAATGTAAAGATTAGGGTGTGATTGACGTCATTCTTGACTACATGGACATGTTTTTATAAGCATCATGGTTGGATCCATTGAGTCTGGGTTGAGAATGCGAGCTTAATGAAGGCTGAGCCATGGGAGTTTTGGTGAGGAGATTTATGCTTTATTTATTAATCAACATTTCACTTATGTGCTGTATCTGCATCTTCTTAGGTAGGGGTGCTGTTAGAATGCATAACCTTTTGGACAGTGACAAGATTATTATTTTTTTTTTTGCAATATTCTGAGGTGCTTGTTAGTTCACAGTTGCTGATCTCTGAAGTACTAACACAATCTCAGTGTGTGTTAATGAGTGTAGATATCATAAACATATAAAGGGATTTGAGGAACCTCTAATGACTCCTTTACTCTACCTCTTGTAGGGGCGCAATCATTTATCCACATGTAAGATCAAGGATCTTCCTCAGTATACAGAATAGTCCAGTTATGAGTTATGCCCTCTTCCAACTGCATTCAGCTGGCCTGAGATATCACAGTAGTTTAAAATGGCTCAGAGCCTTCACCCTCCCAAACTGGTTCCTATGCTGCAAAGGTGAGACTCTGCTACCAGGTGGGAATTTACTATGACTTGGAAAAAATAGGAGAAAATTGGAAAAAAGAAAAAAAAAATCTGTTCAAGGCCCTGAAGATGGAAAGGTAGCAGGCTAATATGAATACGAATACCTTTACTGTCATTGTGCAAGTACAGCAAGATTCACTGTGCAATAAGAGAATAGGTAAGAGTATGTAATCCGATCTGCAGACACTCTTGACCAAATCCCACATGCTCCTGCAGAAAGTTTGACCAATCCCACTTGCTCCTGCAGGCATTCCTGATCAATCCTGCTTACACTCAAAGAAAGGCTAACCAATCATGCTTACTCCCATAGACACTATTGAGCAATCATACCCACTCCTGCAGAAAATATGACCTATCCTGCCCTCTCCCTCAGACACTCTTGACCAATCCCGCACACTCCCACAGAAAATTTGACCAAACCTGTTCACTCCCACATGAAGTTCGTCCAATTCGGGCTGCTCCCGCAGAAATTTTGACCAATCCCACTCACTAACTCACATAGGATGTTCGACTAATCCTGGCCACTCCCTCAAACATTCTTGACCAATTCCGCCTGCTACCGTAGGCACTTTTGACCAATCCCACCACTCCCACAGAAATTTTGATCAATTCCACCAATTCTCGCAGACACTCTTGACCAATCCCACCCACAGAAAATCTGACAAGTCCAACCCGCTCCTGCAGATTTTTGTTTGTACCTTTCCATGATATTTTCTAACGAAATTAGTTGGTTCAAAATATAAACAAAATAAGCAATTTAAACTGCAGCAACACTAACAAGAAAATAGCAGTAACTGAAGATGAATGAGTGAACGTGGTAACTGCGTCACGCAACATGATTATTAATGCGGCCTTTCTCTGTGAGCTTCGTATCTGACCCTTTGCTCCTGCAACTTTTTGCTGATTCTCGTAGGATCCCAGTCACAATGCACACCTCTAACCCAATCTGGCATAAGAGCTAAGATAGCTAATTGTGCTGTCAGATATTCCAAATAAATGTGAAATCATTTTGGCTATAATGAAGCATTGATGCTTTTTTGGATTACAGATTGCAATGAAAAAAAAAACAACTGAATAAGGCGCACAAGCTGCACTGGAAATATTTTGCTGAACAGAAGCAGCAAGAGCTCCAAGAGAATCTGTAGGCAAGCGATAGTTGGCTGCAGATAGTGCAGTGTTTATGTGTGTTTTTCTGTTTATACAGAGCTAATCAGGCGAGCCTTCCCTGGCCTGGTTCCTTAGCTAGTCACTGTGTGGATCTTGTGAAAAGCTCGGCAGGCGAAAGGGGAAGAGCTGACCTTGTAATATCTAGCTGCCTGCCAACAGAATCACAGGGAAGAAGACTCTCACGGAATTAATGCCTCCTTCTAACAACCGGCTGCTAGGGATAAAAAAAAAAAAAAAAAGAAGTCCCTTGAGTGATTTGGTTTATATCCCCTGTTCTGAGTTTGTGGCTCCTTCTTTCCCTTTCTTCTTCTTCATATTTCCATGTCTCTTTGCACCTTGTCATTGAGAGTTTATTGTTTTGGTATAACGAGCTGCACCACTCGCAGACTAAGGGCTTTTTGCTCTGTCCAGGGTTTCATATCGATGCACCAGTCACCCACACTCATCCCCCCTGATGGCCAGACAGGCAGAGATGGAGGGCAATCAAGCATCCAGCACCTCATTTCCAGACTGGCTAAAAAAAGAAAAATCTTTCTTGCCTCTTGATGTCTTCCAACCCTGTCACAGATGCATGACCACACACCGCTGTGCATTTTCGGACCATCAGGCTCCTTGCACACCAAATCCATCAAAATAAGCAGCGATAGCCGTTGTTTCAGGGTGGAGATCATTTTACCTACGTGACCTGGAAAGAGGAAAGACAGCGTAGTGAATCCAATGCAAAGTAATATCAAGATATCGGTACCTCGAACAATCTTCCCATAAACACAAGAATTATATGTGAAACAGTTTGAATTTTCAGTGCATTTGCCAATTTACAATTACGATTTTCTGATGTTAGAATGGGAAAGCATTGTACAGGATATTTAGATTTTTGTTTTTAGGCTTGTTTTGTGGTTAATTTTATTGGTCACTGGGCTGCTTTTGTCACACAAACCAGGCAACCCTTGATCAGGGTGCACCCAGTTATAAATCCAAGCGAAAAAAAAAAAAAAAACATAGAAGAATCCTTCTTATGTTTCAAAATGTTAATTTCCAAGCAACCACAAAATTAACTTGTATCCAAAAACTTTGCTAAACTGTAATACCCAAATTTAGCAAGACAATTTTTGCATTTAACTATAGCTAGCTCTGCACTAGCCTTGCTGTCTGCTGTTTTAATGTAAAAGTTATGTATTCCTTGAACAAACTGGGCCTTATTTGGTAAAGTTGTGTGTATGTGTTTTTGTATGACAGACTAAACTAAAAAAAAAAAAAATCCTTGCAGAGACTTGCAGAGTCTTCTATTGTTAGATGTTAGCTCATGTCAGAGTATGTTCTGTCAAAAGGTGAAAACTCTGGCCAAATTTTTTAATGTATCACAGAGCATAATTTTTATTCATCGATCTTTCATTTTATTGAAAATTATAGGCAAGAAGTGCGTGTTTTTCTTTCAAATGTCCTTGTGCCTATTCTGGTAGTCATGCACTGAAAGACAGTCGACATCTCCTGAATGCACAAAGATGCAAGCCAAATGCTAAACATAGCCACCACATATTCTCTAGTCTTCAGCACACCACACAAACCAAGATCCAAGGTCATTTTTTTCTTCCTTACAGTCCAGGTGTATGATACGTGAGCAACTTGGCCACGTTGCAGGTCTGCAGAAGGTTAGCGTGGCCACCAGCCCCCCTGATGCTAAACCCCTCGTTAGGGGCCGCTGGCGGGACATCGTTTTAATTATCTTTAATTAGCCTGGCCATCACACAGCTCTGCTCTCACAGCATGGTGATATGAGCCAGTGCCATTTTGTTCTTCACTGTACACTACTGCAGAAAGTATGAAGGTGTTAGATTGAAGGTCTTCACTTTTCCAGTGACTGCAAAAGGAGTGTGTCAGGCATCAGAGAAGTGGCACATGGCTTCAGGGGTGTGGTTCTTATATCTGAGGATGTGTGTATGTTTTAGAAGTAGAGCTTGCCTAAAAATGAAGAGTCATTTGAATCCATTCAGTTAAATGATTTGTTCAGATTCATTCACTGATTCATTCAATTCAGAGTCATATACTGATTCCTTCAGTTCTGATTTGTTTACTGGTTCTTTCAGTTCAGATTCCTTCACTGATTCTTTTATTTCAGACTTGTTCACTGATTCATTCAATTCAGAGTCATATACTGATTCCTTCAGTTCTGATTTGTTTACTGGTTCTTTCAGTTCAGATTCCTTCACTGATTCTTTTATTTCAGACTTGTTCACTGATTCATTCAATTCAGAGTCATATACTGATTCCTTCAGTTCCGATTTGTTTACTGGTTCTTTCAATTCAGGGTTGTTTGCTGATTCCTTCAGTTCAGATATTTGCTGATCAAACACGACTTACACAATTCATGGATGTTATAAAAAAAACACGGATACATAAACATGTACTATAAAGCAAAGTTCAATAATTATGAAGTCAGTTAATTTTAATTTTGCTGTTTGCAATCGTGAAGCCGATCAACAGCAACTGAACAAATGGAATCACTCTGTGACCAATCCTGATTCATGCATCCTTAGTGAGTCATTTAAAAAAGACTGAATTGTTCATTTTGGCTGTCTGAAGAAGGTCTGTGTTGTAGTGAGTAGTGTACGGAATTAACACTGATGGGCGGGGTGGAGGTGGGGTTGAAAAGTAGTGTATTTAACAATGTGTAAGCTACAGTAATTTTACCGCTACAGTGCGCAGTGTTCTCCTACATGGCACGTGAAGCTCTGCTTGCATGTTATTTCCTCCCATTTAAAATGCAGTACACATTAATTCATGCTTCTCCATAACCGTGTGCATTTAATAGGACAGGAAATGCAAAGAATGTGCACAAATACACTGCACGCTCTCCAGAACAAACACACACTGAAATAAAACACCTGCTTATGGGTCCTTGGTGTGTAAACTGCATTGATTCCTCAGCGATAATGCATGTGTGGTGACATGCGGTAATGTACTCACCTTGAATTATTGCATTTCATTTTTGGTTTGTAGTGTTTACACGTTTATTTCGTCCTCCTGGAAACACATCGATATGCATATTAAAGTTCTCGAAAGGCCAAACACTGCACACTTCCTGGAAGGCTTCCCCGGAGACTGGCATTGATTTTTTAACAGACAACAGATTCAAATGTGGTTTTAGTGTTCTCCAATTAGTTTTATGTAATATATTAAAAATACGTTCTTATTTTAATGTATGTCATATTTTATACTATATAGTGACCTGTAGTTTCTAATACTTTCATAAAATGTTAATTTGAAAAAAAAAAATACAACTTGTTTGCCTTGATTGTTTAACCAAAATTTATCAGATATATTTGAAAAGATTAGCAAAGATATGTAGCTAATCTTAGTAGAGTACATTGGCTAGGTAACATGACTCTGCTAATGGTTTTAGCAGAGAAATCTGGCTAACTCTCATGGCTAATGATTCTTTTATTAACACTAGACATGTGATATTTTACTTCATCTCTTAGTAGATAAATATGTGTCATTCTAGAAAAGTACAAAATTGACCAGCTAGCTAACTTTGCTAATGATGTTAGCAGAGAAAATTAACTAGCAAACTTGACTAGCTAGCTAACTAAGCTAATGAGCGTAGCAGAGAAAATTAACTATCAAACTTACTAGCTAACTTGGCTAATGAATATTTGGGCCATGATAGGCATGTGATTTTTTTTTTTTTCCTGTTAGCAGAGAGATATGTGCTAACAGATGTGTAGAGAATTGACTAGCTCCTTGACAAGCTGGTTAACTTGGCTAATAGGTCTTTGGGTGATGTTTGAAACACGCACAAACTATCATTATTGTTTACTGTTATAGGAAAATAATGAACTATGTGATGGTGTGATGAAGTGTAGTCACAGTTACCAGCCCGAAGTTAAATATTTTCATATAACAGCACGTCACAAAGTGTTTTAGTCCTCTTATACCACAGTGATTTGCCAACAATTAAAATTTTTTATACTTTTTATCAATTTACATTAAAGGTTGTGGTGTTCCTGTTGTCACTTGCGTTATAGCAGCTATTAACAGTTCTCACCAGCTCTTTCTGTTTTCTCTCTTAAATAAATAAAACAAAAATAAAATGTAATTAGAAACTACAAACTTTCCTCTGTTGGAAAACCGTTGATTGTTACAAAGCCCTGACACTGGAGACTCCTTCCATAAATGTTAGACAAACGTCTCTTTAAAGAAAACCTCACCATATCAACCACGACATGCATTTTTTTTTTACTCTGTTATTGTGTAGTATAGTGAGTCCATTGTACAAATTACATAAAAACTATTGTCAGAGCTGCTGTTAGAGAAAATGAATCAACACCTTCTGACCAATCAGAACCCAGAATTCAACACAGCTGTGGTGTAATATACCAGCGGTTACGCTAAGACGCCATGGAGAATAGAATTGTCCATTTATTTATTAAGTTGTTTATTCAGTTGCAGTCTTGGAGCTGAAAAGTTAAATATTTACACTCTGAGCTAGATATGGACGAATATCTGATGCGTCCAAAACAACAGATTACCAGGAATTAATGATGTGCCACGAAAAATGATAACATGTTTAAATCCTGATATAAACGCCAAGGATTTTATTAACTGTATTAGCTATAATGAGCACCAATATTTTCACAAACCTATTTCTTTCAGAGTTGCCCTGATAACGATTTGGAGAGCCGCCAGTCCGCGCAGATCGGCATGAAATATGCATAATTAAACGATGGCCTCTGCGCCCACGCGCCAGAAAGTGCAGGTCAATTGGGTTGAAGACACCAGTCATAAATCTTTCCTTAAAGTCTGTAACATTACTGAGCAAACTAGGTCTCTGTTTAAAGAAAAAAAAATGCTCTCAATTAGAGCCTGTCCTTCGTTTCCCCCTTTTCACACGGGGCTGCTGGTGGCTTGACCTGCTAATGGCCGCTAGGTCTGGAGCTGAAAATGTTAACCAGGGTTAACCGGGGGAGTTCAAGCCCTCAGACGAAACAGAGCACAGAACCACAGGTTTTTTTTTTTTAATGGCAGAATGAATCAGCGTGGCCTGTCAGGACTCCGTTAAGTGCCATCATGTGTTAGGATGAGGTTAGCTATGCTTGGATAAGCACCAGCTCTGGGAAATATTATTTTTAGTGTGGCATAAAAATATCGATAGAAATGGATAAATGTCCTCAATCTGGGATTAGGACTATGTGTACTAGCATTCCACGTGTGGCTAAAAAAAAAATCCAGATGCATAACCCTTGATTTAGCTGATCAAAGTAAAGTTTGGATGAAGGTTGGGAAAGATAGGAATAAAAAGCAAATAAATAAAAAAAAATATATAAATGTGAGTAGTTTGTACATCACTACTGACTTGAAAATCTATCTATCTATCTATCTATCTATCTATCTATCTTTAAGCTCAATTATAAATGTGATTACTAGCATTCCATATGAAAGTTTGAAAAACATTTGTTCACCAGAATAATACGGCGTTCATGGTGCTTTGTAATTGTTAATTTGCAAGTTGTAACGATGTCATTTTCCACCTCCGGACGTTAAATGTGAGAAGTGGAATAAAAAAACATGGCTGAAAATGTCTTTTGTTTGCTCTTTTCAGAGCACATAAAGCTCATAAACAGCTACTTTAAGTGCATTTGTACAGTTACAGGCCTGAGTGGCTACTGGTTCTGGTCTATTTTAATGAATGTCAAACATTCATGCAGCGTCTTGGACTGAAATCAAAGCAAAGCAATGACAGCAGACAATAACGAGTAGCTTAGCAACAAGATAGCCGGCTAACATTAGTGATAACTCTGATGTTGATGATTTCCTTGTCAAAACAGTGATTAGTGTGGTCAGTGTTATAGATTTAACTGAGTACCGCGTCTGTATATGAACTGATCTAAAGTCAATGCTGCTGTAAACTCATCTAAACGTAGAAAAGGAGAACTTTACGCTGTTCCTAGTGTGAGCGGCCATGTTGATTTGACATCACTCCGTAAACAGAGAAGGAGCTTGGAGTTGAGACGCACCAAGTTGATGAGTTGTTGGGGTTGAGTTTTCAGTGGTTGAGGGACGTTTTTGGTGGTTTTTACCACATAAAGGTGTGGAAAGGTGGTGAAACAGTTTTTTTTTATTGATAAAAACTGATTTGTTTCAATTTTATGTTATTGTGTTTAATAATTAAATAAATTTCTGAACAAATACACATTAAAACACTGAGTAGTTTTAAATCAGTTATGAAAATCTAGTACATAAAAAATTCCGTCATCTTATATAAATATAAAACTTAAAAAATATAAAAAACTAGTCCTTGATTAGCTCACTACCAAAAAACATTTTCTAATCAGTTATGAAAATCTAGAATAAAAAAATAATTTTTACAAATAAAAAATATAAAAGTTAAAAAACAAAATAGAAAAGAATGATGGTAAATATTGTCACAGGCTGTATTAATGATGTTTTCACAAAAATAAACATTATAGAAATATAAAAAAAGAAAAAAAATGAAAACAGTATGATGACAGATAGATTTCTGTATTAACTGAGTAATTCTGAATTTAAAAAAATATTCAGAAAGAGTTCAATTTTCCTGTCATTGTTTATCAAACAGCCAGAAAGTGATTTGTTTCCAATTTAAATGATTGAATTTTATAAATTCATAATAAAATTCCTGAATCTGGGATTATGAAACTGATTACTAGCATTCCTCATGATTTGAGATTGATGGGCCTCTGCGTGTACGTGACACTGTTTCTCTGTAATCAGGGCTCGGAGGTGATGAACTGACTTCATGTAGTTTGATCAGTTCCTTGTGTGCCTTCGATCCCCTGCTGCACGGCTTCCAGATTAAGACCCGTATGACCTAATCATCCTGCCCCATGCCATCCCGCCGCCGTGATTACTACACGCCTTTTCTTCATCTTTCATTGCCTTTGGCTCCCAGCGGATCTCAGCTGTCGGGACTCCGCCGCGCCTCTGACGCTATTACGCCCATTTTCACGTCTTCCTTCTGCTCGGCTGTCAGTCTGCGGCGGTGAGAAGTGGCCGTAGGTGCAGCGCGGCCGTAATGACTTTTCCCATTAAGAATACACCAATATTTGCAGCTGTCTGACTCAATTATCTGCACTGAATGGAATTATTCCGTGGCTCTTTAGCACCTGGTTTTCATACTGCGCCCAAAGGATCTTAAAAAAAGCAGAAGCGTGACAGAAAATGAAAGAACGTCTTGAATGATGGTGCAACATTCGTGTTCAAATTTTTACTGTAGATTTCAGCACGAACGAGGTGGCAAGAAATACAGCACAGGATTGCTGACGTCAGGAATTTTTAAGTAATCTACGTTACATAAATTAAAGGTGTTTCCACCACAGCGCTACTGAATTCTCCATTCTGATTGGTCAGATGATGAAGGTCATTTCCTCTGACAGTAATTTACTTTATGTTTCAATAGTAAACACTTGCATGTGGAATGAACAGCGAACGTTCCACGTAAACGCATTACAAAAAGGTGTGTAATTGTTGATGTTGAAGTTTTCTTGAAATAAGGAGATGTTTATTTAACAGTTATGGAAGGAGTCTCCAGTGTCAGACATAAAGCTGTTTACGCTTTGTGGTTTCTCAGTAATGTCACAAGCTGCGTACATTTTTTTGTCTTGTTAACTTCACGAGAAAGAGAGAGAGAGAGAGAGAGAGAGAGAGAGAAGTGAAGCTAATCCGCTCTGTGCACAGTGCGAGGTGTGTGTAGGCTATAAGGAGAGGTGGCTTTATAAATAAAGTCTGTTCTGTGAATTTCGACCAGTTTGTACAGAAATGTGGTAGAAATATGGTGTGATATGTATGTAAAGAAATGAGAAAAAGAAGAAAGAAGGAAAGGTGAAAGGAAAATACTCGAGCAGAAAAAATGGAAGAAAAAGAGAAGAAAAAACAATACAAAAAAATTTTAAAAAGAAAATCTACGAAAAGAAAAGGTCCGTGTTTAAAAAAAAAAAAAAAACCACCGTGGCACGGAGTCTCGTGTTTCCCGATTCTCAGAGTGACTCGCTGACGTGCGATAGAGTTCGACACGGCTGAGAAAATCCATAACGGCACTTTGAAGGGAAGCGGGAGGAGACGCCGCCCGGCTCGCAGACCAGACACAGAGAGAAGAACAGAGAGAGGAACAGAGAGGAGGAGACATGACGAGACGTGAGCGAGTCACTGTGCAAGATGATCGTCAGATCTCCGAGCAGGAATGACGTGCTGGGACGGGAATATCGACCACCGTGATGGGAAGCTCCGGGCTTCTGCCAGAACATCCGTCTGTTTCAGTGCCTCCACCCTGTCATACACACACACACACACACACACTGTGAAACAGAATGCCCAGAGAAGGAAGAGTACAGAAGAAAAGAAAAACAGACAGAAAGACAAAAGAAAAAAAAAGACTGGGATTAAAAATTAAAGGAAGATAAAAAAAAGAAAGGGAAAAAAGGAATCAAGAAAGTGTGTGTGTGTGTGTGTGTGTGTGTGAGTGAGTGAGTGAGTGAGTGACCATTACAGAGTGACCTAAATCCCCAAATATAGTGTATTTGAGGGACAAATGAGGCCTACGGCTGCCCCCTGTGTGTGACTGTGTGTGTGTGTGTGTGTGTGTGTGTGTGTGAGTGATGATGACCTACGCTGATGGTCGTAATGAGGAGAGACAGGGAGAGAGAGTTTTTGGCAGAAATCTTCTCCATATGGCTCAGACAGTTGTGATTTGCACGGCAGGTGGCTCGAAGTCTCGGATACACGGAAGGCTGTGACATTCCGAGACCGGAGCGTGGAAAGTGCTGGGAAGAGAGTTTTCCAAAATGAAGTGTTTGACACTGGTGTGTGTACTTACTTTCAAAATGTCAGTGTGCATGAACTTCTCGATACTTCCTCTTTTCCTCTGTTCTATCTCTCTCTTTTTCTCAGGCTGTGTTAGCGATCTTTACTCACAGCTTGTGTACGGTTTTATTTTTAAAAAATTACAGCTAACATTTGAAAAGCCTTGCTGTTTCACTAACCGCTTCTGTGCTGCACTCAGAGCTAACCTTCATTAGAAAGAAAGAAAGGAATACAGGAGAATTTTTATTTTTAAAAAACGAAAATAAATTGAGAAAAAGAGAAGAATATCTAAAGAAAGAAAGAAAGATAGAATAACTAAAGAAACCAAGAAAAAGAAAATGGAAAATGTTAAGCCAAAAAGGAATAGATCAAAAAGAAGAGAAAGAAAGAAAGAAAGGTAGAGAAAAGAGAAAAAAAAGATTTAGTGCAAAAAAAATTAAATTATAAAAGAGAATGAAATAAAAAAAATAGAGAAAAAAGAGAAAAAATAAAAAGGAGCAAATAAAGAAAGAAACAATATCTAAGGAAAACAAGAAAAACAAAAGAATTAAAAATCAAATCAGTTAAGAGAAAAAAACAAATAGAGAATAATGAGAAAGAAAGAAAGAAAGGATAGATTTGGAGAGGAAATAAATAGAAATAAGAAAGAGAATAACATTAAAGTGAATTGAGAAAGAAAATAAAAAGAAAAAGGGAAGAATAACTGAAGAAAATGAGACTAGCAAAATACTGAAAAATGGAAAAGGTTAAAAGAAAAAAGAAAAAGAAAGAATGAAAGATAGAGTCGATCTGCGGGGTCCAAGCACCAATTCCAACACATGCTGCTAACCCTGTCGTATTCCTGCGAAAGCTTATTGGCTGATGAGAAATGAATTTACTGATGAGGACGTGGATGCAGTGTGCCAGATTTCAGCTCAACTGGACAAAACAGTTATTTGAATTTAACTCCGCCCCCTAGGAATGACCACTCCCCAAATTTTGAACACGTTCTTATAATCATAATGTTATCTTAAACAAGCCTGGTAAGTGTTATGCAAATCCACGCAACCAATCATGAGTGACAGCTGGTTGACTAAACCAAGCTCCGCCCTGCTAGGATTGATTGGCATGTGGCGGCCATGTTGTTTACAATTATGTTTTCAATTATGTAACAATGTTTTTGAAAATTATTGAGGTCTTTGTTGCCAAAAAGACGCCAAAAATCCTAGGACTATTTTGTACAAGTAGGTTTCGCATATTATGCAAATGTTATAATTCTAAGTAGGTGGAGCTAAAAGACACCAAGAATCCACCGACGGATGAGAGGACCAAAAAAAAAACATATTTTGTGCCTTTAGAATAAAATAAAATAAAATTGAAGTGATTATGTTTATTGGTGTTAATCGAGAAGGCCTTGTTTATTCGCCTTTACTAACACACGTGTTCAGACACACTCACTAATCTCCACAACTGCACGGTGACTTCCTCAGTCACATCTGGATTTTCCTGCAGAAATTGGCAGAGCTTGAAGGAAAGAAAGCTGCCTTTGTTATATCTCCATGATTTCCCAGAATGCATCAGGAGTCACTCACTGACTTGGATTTGAAGCGTGCCCACCATTACTCTGTGAAGCAATCTGTCCAAGTCATCTGGGAAAGAAAGAGAGCTTCTCTCGAGTCGGATTTATGGACGCAGCCGTAAAGCTGTTCTGTTTTCAGCGGCGTAAAAAACGTCCACCGGAATTCTTCAGTCTAATAGATTATTGTTTCTATAGTAACAGCTCATAGTACAGTAACTATAGTAACATTTTACAGTAACAGGAAGAACAAAAGACAGAAATGATAGAGAAAAGAGGAAAAAGGATTTACAAAATAGAATTTACAAAAATAAAAAGAGAAGGAAATGAAGAAAAAGAGGAGAAAGTCAAAAGGTGGAAGGAAAGGACAGAGGAAAAGAAAAAAGATAGAAAGAACTAAAAAGGTGAGAGACAAAAGAGTTAAAAATCTAAAAGTTTGAGAGAAAAAAGGAATAGAGAACAATTTAAAAAGAGAAAAAGAAACATGGAAAGAGTGTAGGAAAAATAATTCATAGAAAAATTAAAGTACATGATTAAAGAAAGAATACAAAGAAAGAAATAAAGGACTGAGGAAAGAAAAAAAATAATTTAAGAAATGGGAAAGAAAGAAAGAAAGAAAGATCTAGATGGATACATAAAAAAGAGAATGAAATTAAATTAATGGAAAAGAAGAGAAGAGAACAAATAAAAAGAAGGGAAGAAAGAAAGTACAGAAGACAGGAAATAACAAAAAAGAATAACAAAAGAAAGAAAGAAAGAAATTTAGAGGGGAAATATAAAAATAAAAAAGAGAATGAAAAGAATGAATGAAGTGTTTTATTCCTCTTATGCCACAGCAATCTGGCAATGATCACAATATAGGTTTATAAAGAATATGTCATCATTTTTATCCATTAATAGTTACATTTAATGTTGTGGAACATCTGAGAAACAAGTTTGCGTTGTCACCTACATTCTCACAGCTGTACTGCAGCGCACGTTGTACTAGATGTGAAAATTCGTGGAATGTATCATGCTTAATGAAGGATATAGATTTTTTTTCATGTTCCTTCTCTTTCGCTTTCCACTTTATAGCCAGTTTTCATTCCACATCCATAAACCCTCCATCCTGCTCTCACGCTAAGAAAGTAATTAGCGCACGTACATAATTGCCATTAGGGTCAGCGGCTGGTTCACGCTGAGACCAGTGTGTGAGACGCTCGCTCCAGAATAATTGGCTTGAGAGCTTTGCTGTGTGTGATTGGAGTTTGACAGCTACTCGCTGACGATAAGCAGTCCGTGCTGCTGTTCATGCAGACTTAATGAGCGCTCCAACGTTACGACGGCCCCAAAAGAACCCCACGTCGTGCTTCTCCTCCAGTCTGTTGCTGCGCCGGGCGTTGAGTAATGCGTGGTGTTAGCGATGTGTATGTACTAGCGACAAAACGACTCCATTTATCACTGATTCAGGAGCAGTGAGGACGAAGTGCACGCTCATCTCTTTTCACTCGCCTTCTTTCTCCCTTCACTCAGCCTCAAAATATGGGATGTTAACAACAGTCTGGCCTTGATTCCTCCATTTCAGCCGTGACCCCCATCTACACACACACAAACACACACACACACACACATACACCATCGCTCTGAATGATCTGACTGTACACATGGCTTTAGTGAGTGACCTTGAGCTCAGAAACGACGCCCACATAACACCACTGAAGCGCTAACATGACGGAGTGTGCGATTTCCTTTTATAAGGTCAGCGTCTGCTTTATTGATTCTACCTGCCTCTTTTAAAAATGATAGAAAATGATTAAGAGAAAAACAAATTTGTGGAAAATAAAAAGAAAGAAAGAAAAGGAACTGAAGAAAATAAATATAAACAGATATTTATGAATATAAATCAAATAAAAAAAGAAAAGCAAAATTATATAAAAAAAATAGAAAGAAAGAAAGCAAGCAAGAAAGAAAGAAAAACAAAAAAAGAAAGGGTAAAAGAATGACAGAATGAACAAAAGAATAATATAGAAATAAAATAAAAAAGGAAGAAAGAGAAAAGGAGAAAGAATAAATATAGTAAATTACAAAGAAAGGCACACAAAAATAGAAAAATAATAAGAGAAATAGAGTTAGAGAAATATTATCTAATAATAGACAATAGAATAGAAAAGAAAGAAAGAAAGAAAGAAAGAAA
>CM040481.1:1759090-1783830 GCA_022758105.1 Pangasianodon gigas
GTAAGTGTTACTGAGCATCTTGCAGAAGCAGCCACAGTTCTTCTGGAGACTTTGACTGTCGACTCGCTTCTTATTTCTGCAGCGAAACCCAGCAGCCTTCATTCTGTTTTTATCTGAAAAGTGTCTCTTATGGAATCTGCTGCTTTCTTTACTGACATACAAACATTTTTCTGTAACATTTCATTTTGTGCTGGAAAATGAATGTTTGGAATCTAAAATGTTTTTGTACTGAATCAATAATGTAGAAGTCAGAAAATAAACATCTATAACAAAGTTTGTAATAAAAAAAGAAGGGTGCCAAGACTTTTACACAGTACTGTATGTACACATATACTGTACATACACATATTCATACACATATAGCTATACGTATGTGTACATAGACAGCCTGTTATTCAGCTGTAAATGTTAATAATAATAATAATAATAATAATAATAATAATAATAATAATAATACATTTGACAAATGTATAAAAATATACACATAAACTTTAACAATGTTATTATTACTGCTGTTACTACTACTACTACTACTAATAATAATAATATGTGAATATTAGGAAGACACATATAGGGAGACATACTGTATGTGAATATGGAGTTGATGGTCTGAAATCTTTTATTTTTTGCACCAAATCATGTGAACGCAAGACAACACGGACGATAACAAAGCGAAAGTGAGACAGAGAGGGCGAGAGAGCGAACATGCTTCTCCCTCTTCTCCACATCTGAAAGACAGCTCATATCTATCGGATGTGGAGATATCCCTTTTCCGGTGAAATGTCGACAACAGGCTCCGCCTCCTGAGCTAACTCACAGTGAGAATGCCACTGGACCAATCAGACGACCCTGAGAGTCATTACAATGGTGTACGGATATTTTCTTACAATTCGTGATGAATTGGCTCTGTCATTAACTCAACACTTCCATGAGAACAACGATTTTTATATTTATTTTATAAAAATTCACAACTTTGCCCTGATTCATTTCACTATTTCCATGTAGTTGGCGTTCTCTTGAACACAGGAGGAGGTTAACTGTTAACGGTCACGTCCTTGTCATCGTCCTTCACTCTCACCCTGAGCTCTTCTCACTCGATATGTGTGTCTTTCTAACAGCAGATTTAAAAAATCAACTCAACCATTCATAATGAAATGCCACGTACAGCCATAGCTGTTAGCTGATAGCGCTGTGAATCTATCATTGTGATAAAATAAGGTTTCGGTTGGCAGAAGATAATGAACTTCCACAGAAGTGAAGTCTTTAGATCATACATGTGCCAAGTTTTTTATTTTTTCGGCTAAAATATCAGATAATTCTGCGTTAATGTCAGAAGCGAACGAGAAACGCTATGCTCCAATACGGTTGCCATTTTAAGGTAATCTTATTTTGGATGCAAGACGCTAACCTTGGAAATGTTTCCATGGGGGAGGGCGAGAAATGAGTGACATCTCTGCCCTTTTATAAAGAGAGATTAGCCGCCTGGTGTTGTGCTGCAGTGTACGCTAAAACAGGCTTATAAGCGAGGAAGAGGGAAAACAAGAAGCAGTGTCTCAGCGCACCTTTCTACCTATTTCTGGATTTGGCTTTTAGCCTAGCTACATTGTTACAGAGATGTAATTTGTTTGTGTGTGTGTGTGTGTGTGTGTGTGTGTGTGTGCGCGTGTGTGTGTTGCTCTCAAATTAATAATAGTCAACAGGGGTGAGATAAAAACAACTTGATATAGTCAGAGTTAAAATTAGCATTTACGCCTACACACTTATACAGACTGCACACACACACACACACACACACACACACACACCAACCTACTTAATCCCTAACAGCAGATGGAAATCATTTTAAAGGAGCAGTGTGTGAATTTATATGCCCTCTGCTGCATGTGAATGGAAATGCAATGGCACTGAACACACACACACACAGACACACACACATACTCACACCCTACATACCCTACACACACACACACAGTTCTTTGCCTTTACACAAAACGAGTCAGTCTTTCAAAATCACATTTTAAAATCACACTTTAAGTTGTGAGTTGCCTTTTAAGGAAAAAGGGGCAGCACAGAGCTGACCCAGCAAGGGGGCAGGGCTTATTTCAGGGCCAGAAAATTTGAACAAGCACCTGAAATAAGGAGACAGATTCTTTGCATGACAGTATCGCGAATCAGTTTTACTAAAATGATGTGGCTCTTAAACACTTCTAAACATTAGCAATATTAATATTTGCATTATATTAGACTGTATATATTATGTTTTATATTATCAGTATTTAGATTTGTATATTTTCGTAGCGGAAGTCGGTTTTGTATTTCTGGTCACAGCATTTACATTGTCAGTCTTAGCAGGCTAGTTCTTATTTATTTATTTATTTATTTATTTATTTTTTATTCATTCATTCATTCATTCATTTATCTGTGGATGCATTTCATTTAAAAAAAAAAAAAAAAGTCATGATGAGTGTTTAGTAGCAGGCCATCCCTTGAAGCTAGCGTCTTTGTAGATGATACGAGGCTATGGCTGGAGGGTAGCTAAAGGTGGAGCAAGGAATTCCGTAGACATCAGCATTTTTGCCTTTTGGTGGATTTTATGAAAATTTGTTTTTATGGCAATTTCATACAGCATGCTTGTGATTGGTTTGATTCTGAAAAATACATTTTGACTTGTTAGAATTTGGGCCAAATGATTTAAAGAGAATTTTACAATTGTATAATTTCGAAAAACTAAAAAAAAATGCAAAATGTTACTCATAAATTGTGTATGTCCAATGGAATTTAAGAAAAATATATATATATATATATATATATATATATATATATATATATATATATATAATATAAAATAAAGATTTGTCCTGACTATTTTGTTCCCTAGACTTGATTTGAAGAAAGTAATGAAATTATTGTTTTCTATTATTCCTACTTTACAATATCTGACCATTTTTTTATGGTCAGATAATGAAAATGCATACAACAACAACAACAAAAAAAACTAAAAAGAAGAAGAAATATCTTCTAAATAAATACCTGAAAAATAAATTTTAAATCACTTTTGTTGTGAAGCTATACAGACTCATGCACTTGGCTATATTCATCTTAATTTGCTGAACAGGAACAAAAAAAAAAATAATAGACAAAGAAAAACAATTCCTCATACTTTGTTTATCAACAGTATGTACCTGGCAGATTGTCTCCATTCTCCTGATCCCATTCTTTAGCGATATTGATTAGCGACAGGAGGCTGGTGCTGTAGGATTCAGAGAGGGCAGGAGTTGTGAATTTTTTATCCCGGAGATGGAGCCTGTGACCCGGTCAGGCAGCGTGTCAATCACCATGATGGCTGGTGTGGAGAAAATGGCAGGTAAACATGGAGGTCAATGGGAGTTAACCTTATTTATCTGTTTTCTGTTCAGCTCCTAATGGTACACTCGGGGAAAAGAAGGGATTAAAAAAACCCAGCAGGAGCTGACAGCATTTTGGAGAAGATGGCTGTGGCCACTGTGTGTGTTTGAATAGATACCAAGAAAGTGTTTGGAGATTGAGCAGGTAGAGTGATGTCTCAAACGTTCCAGCCCTGAAGAGGGAAGTGAAAATGCAGTAAACAGAAAAAAAAAAAAAAAACGTTAGTAACATATGTAATGGTTTGGTTTGCGGACATTGTGCAACATTAAATGTAACTGTAAATGGATAAAAAGCTTGATGTCGTTCTTTAGTACATTAAAAATTGCAATCGTTGGCAAACTTCTGTGGTATGAGAGGAAAAAAACACAGGACATGCCAGTTTTATTGTACATTGTAGATTGTACATTCTTAGGAAAAACTGGTTCTTTGGATAGTTTAGCTATCCTTAGCTACCTGCATGGGTTCGACCTGGAACCTTCCCTGATAGAGAGACCTGTTGTTGTATGGTTCTCCAAACTTCCCATGGAGGAACAAAACGAAGAACCCATGATGGGTTTTAGATCGAACCTTTCTTTCCCGAGAGCATACTTCTGAAACTTTAACTGTCTTCATGATTCAGCCAGAGAATTTAGACTCTTAGAAAGCAAAGTTCTTCAAGGGTTCTTCCTAAAGCGAACTACCTGGAAGAACCCTACTTCTACCTGGAACCCTCTCTGATATGAAGACCCTTTGTTGTAGGTTTCTGAAAGCATTTCTTATGGAGAGACAAATCAAAGAACCAGTAAGGGGTTCTAGATCAAACCTTTTTTTTCTAGAGAGTGTACTAGGATTCTATATAAAACCTTAAGGGTTCTCTCACAGGGACCACTGTAGAACCCACAAATATTTAAAGGGTGTACTTTTAAAACAAGGTTTCTTCAAGGAGTCTTTGGATAGTTTGACTAAATAGCTTCTACTTGGAACCCTCTCTGATAGGGAGACCTTTTGCTGTAGGGTTCTACATGCATTTCCCATAAAGAGACAAGCCAAAGAACCCATAAGTGGTTCTAGACTTGACTTGAATGTACTTCTTAAACTTTAATTGTGATTTAGCCAAATCATTCAGACTCTTAAAAAAGCGTTCTTCAAGGGTTCTTCCTATGTGAGAGCGGCATGTCAGCACATCTTTTAAGCAGGAAAATCAAATCGAGGTGGAAATATTATTAATGTGAGATGGGGGAGTGGGTGGGGCCTCCAGGGAGTCAGTTAATAACTGAGAGTTTGAAGCATGTATGAAACTGTCAATCTTTCCAGATTCATATCTGGAAGAGCATTTTATTGAGGGGAATAAAGCTGGTGTATTTTTGACTAGTGTACGCCGTTGCTAAAACGTGGAGCAACTGTGCAAAATTTGTGAAGGTTAGTAGGCTTTCTGAGCTAGCTAGCACCTTCGTAATTGAAAACAAAATGTGTTTTGGTATTAGCTTCTAAATTCTCTTTGCTTCTTCCTTCACTGTTCTTTGAAAACGACTTTTCTTGCACACCACCAATGATCCAATCATTTGTATTCTGCCTCGACGAACGCTTCCTGATAACACGCCCTCTCTTTGTTCCCTCTTCTCCTTTGCAGGGAAAGAAGAATACGTGGCGACCTTCAAAGGTTCCGAATACTTCTGCTACGACCTGTCACAGAACCCGATACAGAGCAGCAGCGACGAGATCACACTATCATTCAAAACCCTGCAGAGGAACGGACTGATGCTGCACACGGGCAAATCGGCCGACTACGTCAACCTGGCGCTGAAAAATGGGGCGGTTTCGCTTGTCATTAATTTGGGGTCCGGGGCCTTTGAAGCCCTGGTGGAGCCGGTCAATGGAAAATTTAATGACAATGATTGGCATGATGTCAAAGTAACAAGGAATCTCCGTCAGGTAACAGTGCAGGGGGTTCTAGCTAATCAGATCTATAAAACAGTGACCTTTTCTTCCTTTCCAAATCATCAATCTCTATAAATTGAATATAAATGTACATTTATATCTAAATTCAAATTACCTTGAATAGTAGAACTGGAAGCAAATTTGAGCAGGGACATACCTCAAAAACAGGCCAGCTTCTGCGCAGAACTAGGATTTGTAAGCAGTGAACATGAAAACACATTGCAATATTGCTATAACCTTTTTTTTTTTGCTTCCTAAAGAACCTTTTACTTGATGGAGCTTTAACCATTTTTACCACAAATATTGATCTGTAGGAAACGAATAATCATTCTTCTATGTCATCACTCTGAAAAATCTTTTCTTACACCTTTATTGCACCTTTAAGTGCAGACCAGAGTGATCACCAGCAAACCAAGAACCATGAAGGAAACTAATTCTGAGGTTACGATATTGAGTTCCCCAATACCCCCCAATCAAGCAGTTGAGGACCCTAAAAAGCTTGTAATATTAGTTTAGAAACTAGAAGAACCCAAAGGATTGGATTAGGAACTCTTCAGAGTGATGCTGTTGGAGAACCATGTCAGTTTCCTAGAACTTTTTTTCTTGATGGATGTTTAACCATTTTATTGGTGCCACAAAGAACGAAATGAATTCCACCATAAATGTTCAAATTATATAGAGAAATCTTTGTAGTTGAACACGATTATTCCGTTTAATGAGGTAACAAAACATGATTAAAGAATCATGGACTGAATGATTGTGTAAAGAACCAAAACTGGATCCACAGGACACTAAATATGGCTCTTTTAATCTAGTCCTTTGGGTGCTTCAGACAGCCTACATTTTAGAAGACATGGTGTTAAACTGCATGAACATCAGAAGAGTTGGGTATGAGTAGATTATTGGACAAAACAGACCATGTACAATAGACTGTGAACCTCAACTAAATTATCTCGGCGACTTAATACACTCTTAGATATTAGGTTCTACCTGGAACCCTCCCTCCCTGGTTCTACATACAGTTCCCCTGTGGCTCTAGATTAAACCTTTTCCCCCAGATAGTTTATTATTAAAAGTTTTAAAATGATAATTT
Organism: Pangasianodon gigas; assembly: GCA_022758105.1. Classification (NCBI taxonomy): domain Eukaryota; kingdom Metazoa; phylum Chordata; class Actinopteri; order Siluriformes; family Pangasiidae; genus Pangasianodon; species Pangasianodon gigas. The sequence continues at coordinate 1,765,506 of CM040481.1, forward strand.
ACCAAAGAATATAAATGATATTCCAAGGCTTCTTTGGAAGGTTTATCTATCCTGAGCTTCGTAAATGGGTTCTACTTAGAACCCTCTGTGATATGGAGACTGTTTGTTGTAGGGAACACGTGATGGGTTTCTAGATTTAAGCTTTGTTTTTCAAACACTTCTTTTTACTTCATAAACTTTCATTCTGGTGATGATTTATCCAAAGACTTTAGATTGTGTGATATCGAGACCCTTTGTTGAGGGGCTCTAAAAAGTGTCTTCAAAGGGTTTGGATCGTTTAGTTATCCTTAGCTTCCTAAAAATGATTGTTGTTTCTATTGTATGGTTCTTCATGCAGTTCTCGCAGATGGACAAACCAAAGAACCTATGAGGAGCGTACTTCTTAAACTTTAATTATTGTAATGATTTAGCCAGAGAATTTAGACTCTTAGGGGAAAAAAGGGTTCTTTAGATGGTTTAGCTATACTTAGGTTCCTACTAAGGTTTCTACTTGGAACCATGCAATATGAAGCCCTTTGTTGTAGTTGCAGTTCCTACAGAAAGACAAATCAAACCCTTTGGGGTTTTACATGTACTTATTTTTCTAAGATTCCTAAGATCGTGACTTTAAGTGACTACTTGGCGAAGGCATGAGGATGAAGAGGGTTACAAATGGGTTCTCTTATTCACAAAAAAAAAAAAGGTTTGTAAGGGTTTTTTAAAGGGAAATTGCAGAAGAAGTGCTAGACAGAGTCTAGACAGAGTATGCCCTTGCTCAAATAGCAAAGGACTTTCTTTTAACTTAAAATAATAACAAAGAAACTCATAAATTGAGCACATTTTATGAAATCGTAGCATGCACCTTCTAAATCTCTCATTTCTGTGTAAGGTTCTCCTTTGCTTTGTCTCATTGCAATAACGTGAACCTAAAGTTCATCACTAAGACCTAAAGAGGAAGGCACGGGAGCCGTCAGTTCTCAAGGCGATGAAACTGGTCGCATCAGTAGCCGATCAACCAGCTAAAAAAACGTATTCAAGTCATATTAAAAAGCGAATTTCCATCAAAGAGGGTCCACTGATGTGCTTCAGGCCTTCTCTCTTATGTTTGATATCAGGAGAAAGTTAAAATACATTCAGCCTATCAACTATGCACATGGATACATAGAGATACAAATCAGTGCTAATTCTAACACCAGCTTGGAGTTAAGCTTTTTTATTTTTTTCTTCGTAAAAACTCGTTTGCCCTTTTTTTCTTTTGTGATACTAACATGCTATGGGAAACTAACGTCATCCATGGAATGTGTCATTTTACTAACAGATTGTTCTTTTATCTGAGAGTGTACTAACCATGGTAGTAGTCATCATATCTTTTTTGAGTAACGGTCGTTGTTCTGTTCACAGTTTTAATTTCCTTTCTCCCCCCTTTTCCACAAAGCATTCAGGCATTGGACACGCTATGGTAAACAAACTACATTGTTCGGTAGATATCATTCTAATTGTTTCTTAGTTTGGGTTTGCCGTGTGTTTCTTTTCTTTCTTTTTACTGTAGACGTCATAAACCCAAAATAAAGGGGACTTGCGGTTGGTACTTCTCCGCTTACTTTTTCCAACTCCATTTTTTTCACGTTCTCTCCATTGGTTGTTTTGTTGGTTGATTAGTTGGTTGGTTTCTCCCTCCTTTATTTCACCTGTTGTCCAGTTCTGTGCCTTTCAGGGCCATCACCTTGAGCCTTTTGCATCAAGCAGTGGTTCAAGAGGAGGACCGTCTGCTGGCTGATGCTCTCTGGCTTGGCCAATTCTGACCCCATGACCTCAGCATGGCATGCATTCCCAGCGCTTTCACTTTCGCCTCAACCCTGGTGCTTTTCGCTCTACTGTGTATCTTCACTGCTGTCCTAAAATACTGCCTGTGCTACCACCCACCTGGCTCTGCCTTTACATAGCATGAAGCGTACGGCTTCAGAGTATAGCTTTATTCCTTTTACTTTGCAAGCATGTGCTAAAAAGATCAAATCAGCATGAGATATTTTGGTTTCTGCTTTATTTTCTGTGTGGCTAAAACCAACAGTGGTTGTATTTCACATCGCTTGCGTCTAACCCTGTGATGAAATGTTCTTTTTTAATTTTCTTTTTAAATGAATACAAAACTAAAACGACTAATCAAACTAAAAATTAGCACCTAGTTAACATAACATGTACTAACACCATTTTTGTGTCTGCAAAATGACCTTTATGTTGCATAAAAGTAGAATACTAACAAGAACACTAACGCCACACTGGGCAATCGGTTTGTACGCATAACTAGAAACTTTTAAGAACTTTCCTATAAACTACAAAGCTTTAAATCTTTAAATGCTTCCTTAACTTAAGAAAGACATGAAAATGGGATTTAAAAAAAAAAAACAAAAAAAAAAATGCAGGAGAAACTTAAACATACAGTATGTAGCTACTGAGCGGTCAAACCAAAGTGCCGCTAAGGCTTACAAGAATATAGCGTGTCCTTTTCCTGTGCTTTGTTGTCTAGGTTACGATATCCGTGGATGGAATTCTTACCACCACGGGATACACGCAGGAGGACTACACCATGCTAGGCTCAGATGACTTTTTCTATGTTGGAGGAAGCCCTAGCACGGCCGACCTGCCCGGATCTCCTGTTAGCAACAACTTCATGGGCTGCTTGAAGGAGGTAAACAGCTTGCTTCTGACTTTCCAACTTGATGCTAAAGGACGTTTTAAATTCCGTAGGAAAAAAAGAAGCACACACAGGCTGAATTTCATCTCTATCTCCTTTAGAATTTTTTTTGAGCAGAAATTGTGCTTGCAGAACAAACCACTTTGTCATAGCAACATGTAGGCTACTTTCCAACCAACAGCCATGACTCATGATTTCCTGTTTGCATGGAAAACCAGATTTTCCTCATTTTTTCTTTCGTTTGTGTGGACATCTGGAAAAAGTTTTCTATATTTATGAAATATAATTTACCAAATCAATACGGAAATTTTATTTAGGTTACTTTCAAACCTTGCTTTGGTGTCTTCCTGCAAAGATCATTTTCTGTAAAGAGTAGGGATATAACCCAATACGAATACAATGATCAGATAAGGTGTTCTAAACGAATGCAAATACAGACAGGAATAGGCGGAGAGCTATTCATCTTGCTTGCTTGCTTGTTTGTTTGTTTTTTTTAGAAAGCTTGTCGTAAAGGTTCATATGGCACCTGGTTGAGACTAGAGGTGTGCTTAGAGACTTGGATCCTGCGGGACACAATAAAATAGTCGCAGGAGTGGGAGGATTATACTTTCATTCTACTTTAAATGCAGTCAAATATGACGCTTGTGTGACAAAGAAAGACCACGTTTATTAGCATGAACATACAGCGTTCACGTTCATTCATTCATTCATCCTTAGTAACTGCCTTGTCAGGATGGCGGTGGTTTAAATTAGGCTACTAGTTTGTTTATATTTTGGGAAACCTACTAAATTTGTTAGAAAAAAATCATGGGCAGGTACAGACAAAAATAATAACTGTGTGAGTGGAATTATATAAACAGTCCCGCCTACATCGCTAGTTGAGACCATTTATAAACTCGGATGATGTAGCTGAAGCTGAGGAACTGTCAGAACTGTCAGATGTACACACCATGCTTACCTTTATAGATCTGGGAAAGGAAGAAAAGGAAGAAAGAATTCCCAGTTCTCAATATATGGCCCAGCTCTTAAAGAAACTCATCTAAACTTGAAACTCCAAGGTCAAGTATAGGTCATTCAGTAAAGTGCCCTTTACCATTCTTAACACTTTCAATGTTATTCCAATTATGGTACATATATTTAAAATTTCCATCACCTTTTTAATGGGTATTTCGGACATCAAAAGCCATTTCACAGTGTGCTAGACTTTCTAAAAAGCACTTCAGTACTCGGCTCGTCATTTATCTCTTAATTTCAGAAAGTTCAATTTCTACTCGCCGGTGGAGCTCGGCTATTTTTTTCTTTCTTTCTCTCTGCATCTTTCCAGCTGTCCTAGATTACAGCCTCCCCTCCCCACCTCCAGCCGACAAATCTGTCCTCACTGAACCTTGAAGAAAGTCCTATGGGGACTTTCCATAACTAGCGCTTGGGTTCTTTAGCACATGGCTGCTCTGCTCTCCTTCTCGAGCTCATTAGAGAACTCAGCTCATTAAAAGCAAAAGAGCCATGGTTTCAACAATGACATTTTAAACACACTGTGGAAATATGAGTACCTCTATAGACCAAATATTCTCATACAACATCGCCGTTAACTTTTGAGCCTTTCATCGACGGTGTCCAGAGTCACGCCAAGCGTTTGCGAATTAGCAAAAACTCGCAGGGATTTGAAAGAGGTCAAGATTCATCTCAAGCCAAATTGCACTGGTTTTTCCTGCACTTGCCATGCATCCATAAAGAGTCAAGAGAATTTCGCAACTGTGTCCACCAGTGTTTCAACTTTGCTCCAGATTAACATCACACCAAATGAGATAATTGAAGATGAAGGAGCTTGTTTATCAACCCTAGTTGTTAACACAGCGAGCAATTACTTGTGCCTGGTTTACAGAGGCGGCTGCTTTAATCAAATAATGAGTGAGAGCAAAGTGATTGAGAACACCTCATTAACACCTCGGCGTAAACTCGTTTCTCATATTACTGTTCTTCTGATGGAAAATAGATACGTCTCACACGTGATCATGTTTTTCCACATGTGATTACGTGGGTAATATGTGATCATGTGATAAAAAAAAGGTTGAAAGTGCATTTACCAGTTGAAGTTACACATATGAATGAATCGTGTGTAAAAATCACATGTGAAAAATGATTCATGTGCAGAAAATCATGTGTAAATAAATAAATCATTAAATAAATGAAAATAAACGAATCATCTGCAAAAAAGAAAAATGAGTCCTGTAAAATATCACATAAAAAAGTGAAAAGTTATCAATGGTGTAAAAATCTCATGAGAAAATGAATTGTGTGTAAAAAAAAAAAAATCATGTGAAAATTAATGATTCATTTAAAAAAATCACGTGTGAAAAAAGATTCATGTACAAAGAAATAAATGAGTCAAGTGTAAAAAAAATCTTTTGATGAATCATGATTTTTTTTAATTACATGTGAAAATAAAGAAATTGTCTAAACATCATGTGAAAGTAAATGAATCATATTTAAAATGTAAAAATAGGTGAATCATGTAAAAATCACGTGAAAATAAATAGAAAAATGTGTAAAACCACACATCAATTTGCCAGTGTGAATCATGTGATTATGCGCCATTATTAGGTGCAGAGACACCCCTCACGTTCAGAAAAGCCCCTCAGAAGGCTGTGTGTAGCTTCCAGGCTGGAATTCAAATCCGACGGTGTGTAAAGCTGCAGCCAGGTTCTTGACACGGTTGGCCTCTGATTGATCACACGGGCTCGTGGTCACGCTCCTGTGTCTTGGCATTCCCCCGGTCCGACTCCTGGCTCCTCTGTTCTGATGATGAAATGTTGTTGTGGTAATAGCTTCGTTGTCAGTTCTCCAAGCCGGTGACAAATGAGCTCAGTGCGACTCTCTCCTGGCCGGTTGGAAAACGCCGGGCTTGGAACTTCGTCCAATTTCACTGGGCTCTAAAAGGTGCCCTTTGTCTCCACTCCCCATATTGATTGCATTTTATTGGCAGTATCTGCTGTGCACTCGGGCGATGTGACTAAAGAATTGCAGGTGTACTACCTGTTTCTTTTTTTCCCCTCTGGATAGGATCCAGTGCCAAGCGGTTCTTCTCAAATCGCTATTTGTTTTCTCCCTGTAGGCTTCTTATGGTTGTCATGCCGAAATGGAAGAGCTGATGGAAAATTGTACCTGCTACTCTCTCTCTCTCTCTCTCTCTCTCTCTCTCTCAGTCAACTTTGCTTGCACATTCTATTTCACACCGAACTGAAATAATCTCAATATCACCAATTTGGAGGCAATTGAGAATAAGCCTAGACTGCATTTTTATATATTTTTATATTTTTATGTCCAACAGAAAGTCATCAATTCAGAAGAGCACCAAGGGCCAAGTTTCAAACGCTCTTATACTTCCGTCTCCCACCAGGACATGTTTATAAATAACAACCAAGGGCGATATAGATATAGGTTTATATACTTCCTGTTTTTGTGTACCCATTTCAGATTAGCTTCAGTGAACACTTCTATGCCTCATGCTAATACGGTCCCACTGGACATGTCCCTGTTTTTTTGTGGAATATTAAGCATGCCAGCAAAAAAGGGAATTTAACCTATTTACTGTAAAATACTTTAAGCCACATTGCATATACAGACAAGAAAACTTCAATGACTCATGAGTGGTGCAACAGAAAAGCTTTCACCCTATCATCAAGAAGTCGTGAGTTCAAATCCTGATGATGATGTCCGTGGCCGAGAGCCAAGGGAGCAAATTTGGCCATCATCACTGGGTAGGTGGTATGGCGTACTTTCTCTCCCATGTCAATCACAGTGACATGAGCCAATCCCGGGCCTCTGCGTATGTGGAAGAGGGTAGATAGTACTTTTCCTCCGAGTGTGCTGCGCTGCCCTGTGATGCAGCATGAGCAAAGATGTGGTTAGCTGGCTTCATGTGTGTTGGAAGAACCACATGTTGGCTTTCACCATCCCTGGTTGGTGGCTGTCGTTTGATGGAGAGCTGGCGGGTGGGTGGGAATTGGCATGTGACCAAATTGAGGAGAAAACAGTGGGAAAAAAAGCTTTAGTGATCTCCAATGAGCTCCAGTTATCAGCAGTAATGTATTGTCTAATAATCAATAATTGATCATTTGTTAATATAGAATGATGCATCTGGCAAATTTAAAAAAAGTGGCAGTTTACCATAAAAGTGAACGGTCATGAGGCAGTGAGGGGAAGATGTTTGTTTATTATAACACTAACCTGGATTCTATTGGAATAATAGACTAAGCTGTTTTCTTTCTCCAGATCACAGACGGGCCCTGCAGGGTTCATTTCAGAGACAAGCTCAAACAAGTCAGCTTGTCTCAGCTCTGATGGAATAAGCCAGGACAGCATTGACCTTCTGACATTTTGTATAGAGAGATTTATTGTGTCAGGCTACATCATTTCAGATTAAAAGTAACTTTGCCTGTGTCTTCACATCATGATGTTAGAGTACATGTAGTGAACTTCTGGGCAAAGAGTTGCTGTGTGCTTGGATTCTTTGTTGTTCTTGGATTCTTTGTTGAATTAAATTCAGGTTGTCTAGCACTTTTAACAATAGATATTGTACACGTAGACAAAGCAGCTTTACAGGAAAATGGATGTAGATTTAGCTCACTAATGAGCAAGCCAGAGGCAAGAGTGGAGAGGAAAAACTCTGAGGCTACATGAAGAAGAAACCAGTAACCTGTCCTCTTCTAGGTGACACTCCCATATTATGGGATTATAAATCTTTACACTGTACAGTGTACAGGTGGAGAAGAATAAAGACAAACTGTACTGTGTTGCATATTGTGAATAAGAGTCCTGGGATGAGGAAATGATGGTCTTTATGATTACAGCAGCAGTGCTTAGGAACAAATCTACAGTATGCAGGTAAGATTACCCACTGAAGCGAGCACAAAAAATGTTTTTGGGAAGTGCAAATCTTTAGGGTTTCCATGTGGGACCATCCAGAGCAACAGAAAGTAAGTCACAAGCGCAGAGCTCCAAGCAGAAGTTGAGCACCAGGATGAATAAGGTATGCCGTGAGGCAAGCAGCAAGCAGCCAGCAGAGTTGACGGATAATAATATTTACACTTTCTTTTATTTGGCAGACAATCTTATCCAGAGAGACTTAAAAAAGTGCTCTGGTATCTACTTGGAAAACAGACTCCCATGCTTATTCCAGTGTTGCTCAACATAGGTGTAAAGATACCAACAATCAAGGGTAATGCCAGAAACTGCTTCAGTTCATCCATCTACTTCACCCTCCTGGTCAGGGGTGCAGTGGATCTGTAGTCTGTCCTGGGAAATACTGGGCACAAGGTGGAGATACAGCCAAGATAAGAACAGTACATTTTTTGAGCTATTTGGAGAGCTAGAAGACATTTAGTTTCTTCATCGGGGTGCAGAAAATTGTCTTCTATATGTCTCAAAGCATCACAGGTCAGGACGCGCACTATACGCATCTCAAGGGATCACGCCAGTGAAGAGAATGCAGCAGTGGAGTATCATGGCTGAGCTTGGTAAGATTGAAGGCAGGTCAGATATCTGCATTCTGGGTCAGGTATATACAGGAAGAGCAACCGGGGCAAGTCACTGTAGTCAAGTTTCAAGATGATGAGGAACTGAACAAGCATCTGGGTACATGGAAAGTAAAGGTCAGATCCTTCTGATGTTGCTGATGTCTTACGGAAGCCTGCATTACCAAGTAACACTTGCAACCTAGAAAACACCAAGTGACTAGACACGAGTAGAACCTGATGCTAATTTGGTTGAGTGTTATTTGGTTCCCATTTTCACAAAGTTGATTTTTTTTTGGTGGTTACAAATGGCATAGATTTGGATTTAAATATAATCTCATCAAATTGTGTTGTTCCATCTTTTGGTTTAAACTTCTTTGTCCTTATTATTTTTAGCACATTAAATTTCACTCTGAGAGTTGAGTACAAATCCCCTTGCTGAATAAGTAATCGTGTGAGTCACAAGTAAATCCTGTGTACATGCTAAAGTAGCTTTTGTCTGTGGAGATTTCCTGTGTGGTTGAGGGTTCAACATAACCACCCCTCATTCTATCACCCATTTGTATTCACCTGCAGAGTTTGGAAAAGCTTGCAGCACTTCTCAAGATCCTATATTTCTTAGATTGATGAGTCACGTGCAATGGTGCCGCTGGGATTATTGCATCAAACTAGCCAGCTATGGAAAAGCTTACAGACTGATTGAAGGACTACAGAATGGCTGGGATAGTAGATCTGGGATAGTTTTGTATCAGTGTTGTTCATGGAGAAATGACTCATTACCATTTTAACCATGTTTCTGCTAGTCCTACCTCTAGCGTTTCCTGACATGGCTATACTGTTAGTGTATCTGATATATTAAAGTAGATGGAAAAATGCTTGCACATTTGGTTTAGAACTTTTCAAAAACATTTTAGAGCCTCTTAGGTTCACTGTTCTCTGAAGACTGGCTGTAGTTTATTTTTAGATCTCAGGATATTTTTTTTTTTACTCCAGCCATCTTCTTGCATTTCATTCCAAACCCTCTGGAGAGATCTGGGTCATACCTGGGGTGTGCTCAGCTGTGTGTTCTTATTATATCTTGGCTTGCATCACACGTATACACACTATGTGCTTGTTAGACTGAATGGTGCCCACCTCACACACCAACAAGTTTCCTTCAAGGTCAAACACATGCTCCAAGGTGCTGCTCTTAGATGATGGTGTTTGGCTCCTGTTCACCCCAGTGGCCGGATTGCTGAGGTCTCAGGAGCTCAAGTGTATGTTTAAGGGCACAAAAGTGACATGCCAAAGACTATTTGTGCTACTGGAGAGTGACAGCAGGTCTCTCATAGGTATATGTGAGAAGATCTGCCGTAACATTTGTGATATGACACAGCCAAGGGATGAGAAAAGATAGATGCTCTGGAGGTAAAACTGTATGGTATTAAAATTAATTACTCTCATATCATTTTATGATGGCCATACAAGGCTTCCTAAAATAAGACCATAATATCAATCCAAGGTGCATCAAGGTGTGCTTGTGTTGTAAACTATTGTAATACATACCACAGTTCTGCAAACACAATTTTCGAGATGAGATGAAACTTTTATTATATTGTCATTTGATATAAGCATACATCTTTTTTACCTTCTGTTAGTGGAAAATGCTTTTATATCAGACTTTTACTGTAAGTGTCGACTTGCCTTTTCCACATTCTGCCATTTCTGTTTGGTTTCTAAGGTGGTTTACAAAAACAATGATGTTCGGCTGGAGCTGTCCAAGCTGGCCTTGCAGGGTGACCACAAGATGAAGATCCATGGCGTGGTGGCCTTCAAATGTGAAAATGTAGCCACTCTAGATCCAATCACCTTTGAAACACCAGAAGCCTTCATCACGTTACATAAGTGGAATGCTAAGAAGACTGGCTCCATATCCTTTGACTTCCGCACTACTGAACCGAACGGGCTTCTTCTGTTCAGCCACGGGAGGCCAAAACAGCAGACCAAGGAGGCAAAGAGCCCCATCACTCTTAAGGTGGACTTCTTTGCCATCGAGATGCTGGACGGTCATTTGTACCTGCTGCTGGACATGGGCTCGGGCACCACCAAAACACGAGCTGTCAACAAAAAGGTGAATGATGGGGAGTGGTACCACGTGGACTTCCAGAGGGATGGAAGATCAGGTAAGATGCGTTCCTTTTCTTAAGCCTTGTTTATCAAATAACCAAATAGCACCAGTAGAAAAGCTGCAGTAGCTAAATGTTAATATTTAATGTGATTGGTAATGTTTACCTAGCTAGTTAGCATACCTGCTGTTTTACTGTGAAATTCGCAGCTAATTAATAGCAAAATCTACCAAAAGAAAAGTTGTGTAAACTACATAAATTACCATCTGCCTTGTTTTAACATGTTTCGCTGACATTACTCATTAATGATAATGTAACTATAAATGGATAAAAAAGTAACAGTTTAATTAATTAAAAAAAAAGTAATTATTGGAAGATTGCTATGGTATAAAACACTTCGGGATATGCTGTTATACAGAAATAATCAACTTCAGGGTTGTAACAGTAACTCTGCTTCGTGATACCATTACATTGTTGATTATTTTCCAATAGCAGCAAGACAGGGAATCTTTTTTTTCCCGATTTTCCTGAACATTGCAAGAAAAAAAGTACATTATTTTCTTTCATTTCTCATCATTTTTTCTTTTTCCCTGCCTAACATGTTTTTTGAGACATGATGAAACACATACACACCATGTAGCCTTTATTATACTTCTTTTCTTTTTCTTTTTTCTTTCTTATTTTTGAAGCGATTATCCTTTTATCATTGCAGATGACAAAGTGCCATGGAGATTTAAGTAAACTGTTGATAATCCGAGATGATTTGAGTCATTTTTGTGTTATCTTTTTATGCTCCTGGGCAAAATATGTAGCATCTGTATTATGTGAAGCACAAGAGAGCTGCTGCTGCTTTTCTGCCATCAGCCTAACCATCCGAATCTCAGGCAGGTTTTTGTGGAACTCATTTCAGACTCAGGGGTTTTAAGTTCATTTGTCCCTCGGCACCTTCTCGTCTTTAATGACCCTAAGCAGGTCTATCGCATCTGGCTTTATCTCCATGCTTTTAAAGACCTCCTCGTTTTCGAGTTTCCCGGTGGCCAGGTTAGGGATCATCAGTCTGAAAGCATGTCTAGAGTGCCGGTGGATTGGCTCCTCTCTCCCACTGTGCGTCCTCCATGCCCCGGTTCTCTGGCACCGAGCTCCGTGTTGATTTGCTTATCTAAGCAACAATTTGTTAGCATGCGCTTGTGGCCAAGGCCTCGCAATGTCACACTGCAAATTAGATTCACTCTCACCAACCGGTTTCTGTTTTCCACTCCATCTCAAGAGCGGGAAATCACATTAGTCGTTTCATTACCCCTATAGCCACATGGAGAGTGAGGACCTCAGTGTCGGCAAAACTGCCGCTATTCTCGTAGAAATTTTCCTCCCTTCTACTTCTGTTCTCGTGCCAGTTTGTTTTTAAGGCTAATGAGTCCGAGGTCTGGGTTTGTGAGAGGTGAAGGAGGACAATTTTAATGACAAGCTTAATGGCTGCTTTTGCCCAGATAAGCTTGATATCCTTCATAATGGAGCAGAAACACGAGACAAACAATGTGGCTGAATTCTGTGGCTCATTTCCTGACTATTATTTCCATTTTTTGGCTTTTATTTTTAACGGGATCAGTTTTGTTAGGATTGAATTCTTAAAACCTACTCAGAATTCAACTGCATTAAGCTATGTGCATTTTTTAGAAAGATATTTTACTATAATAAATTTTAGGGTTTTTTTTTCTAACTCAAATATTAGATTAATTAAATCCTAAAACACCTCTCCTTGACACCTTTCCTAAAGAAAATGAATAATCCCAAAGATAAACTAGACTTTTTTCCTTTTTATATAGTGAAATGATGAATATTTATAATTTTACTGAGTTGGACACAAACAAATTTATTCGTCAATCATTCACATGAGTTAGTGGGGAAAATATTAGTATCCTATTCCTCACTCCTGAGTTCGTGTAAATATACATATAAGGAGACTCAATAATGTGAACCTCAATTTATTAGCATTTAAATCATATAATGAACAATGAGTTTAGTGTGATTTTATGTACAGATTACACTGTCAAGTTTCAATCCCTTATTTATTTAAATTCTCACCAATTTAATGAACATTTTGTGAATCCAAAGCAAATATAAATATTAAGACAATTAAAACTCACGTTTCAGTTAGGAGAAAAAGTAATGGCACCCAATAAAAGGAGGAAGAGTTTGTGTGTCTGAGGTAGCAGACAGGCCGCAGTGGCTGAGCTGCGTTACTGGAAGATTTAGCGCACACAGCACTTACGAATCACTTTTTCACCATTTAGTCATCATTTTGTCATTTTCGGCTCTCTATGAGCTTTGCCTTTTATGGAGTTTTGTGGGTGTGGCTAAATGTAAATCAGCTGTTTGGAATGTGCTCGGTAATTTACAGCTAATTGGTGTTTATCAACATGTATGCATGAGTACGAAGAAAAACGAAAAACGAAAAAAGTTTACACATGACTTTACTAAATGATCGATGAATGACGCCCATTGTTTCCATAAAATGTACAAATTTAAACCAATCAGGACACATAGAGTTGTGAAACAGGAAACACAGAGTTGCTGTGTGTGTGATGTATTGCTGGCTGTTTTTCCTGACTCTGAACATGAGGAACTTTCCCAGCATGAATATTGACATAACTTTTGGACTTGACAATGAATCCGGCCTTTTATGAATATGCAGCACTGATAATGACTAGATAGTTATTCAGTGAAAGGTGTATATTAATATAAACTGCTTTGCCAGGCGTCTTGATCTTAGCGTTGGTTTTAATCGTGTTACAAAGAGGCTCTGAGCATCATCCTCGAAACACAGTACAGTTAAAGTCTCTCACTGAAACATAATCCTTTTCCAAACACTCACAGGACGAGAATCGCAGTTGTCACATTCTCTCGAGTATAATACCACCTCTGACGTTCTCTAAAGCCGAATCTCCGAGTAATCTGAGTCCAAACCCTGAGAGCTAACAATTCCAGCCCAAACACATGCTGAAGTACGAGCGTGTCCTCCAGTACCCAACCCTGAATCCTCCCAAAGCTCGCCGAAGCCTTATTAAAGATTAATAGATTCTATTGCGCATTAATCTTTAATAAATTCTATTTCAGTGGTTGTGCAAGTATCACACGATTAAAGGCGAGTGCTGTGCATTCTGATCGACATCGCTGATCCCCTTGCACTCCAAATCTATTTTTTTTCCACCTCCTCATTTTCCCAATCCCCCTATCTCGTTCCACATCTCGTCCATTTTGTTCAGCTTCTTTCCCTCTACCCTCCCTCTTTCTCTTTCCTCTCTCTCTCTCTCTTTCTGTCTCTCTCTCTCTCTCTCTCTGCCTTGTGTTGCTATGGAAACGAGAGCCGATTTCCTCCGAGGACCGAGCCTGTTACCGTGCCGACTGAGATGCAGGATAATGCAATCGGCTGGGTTTTTTTTTCTTTCCCCTCTTGCCTCCAATCCGTGACCCGGGTGTGCGCTTCGCCCACGCTGGAACTCGCCGGCTCAGTAGACGCCCGATGGGACACAGCCAGCGGGTAGATCACAGAACGCTCGACAAACACTCCGAGTCATCAGCGTCAATAATGAAACAATTCAATAAGCAGCCCAGGCGTCGGAGGCGCACCCAGTTTTATAGCTTCCACCCTTTATAATGCAGTGAAGCTCCCGACAGCATGAACTCACACACAACACAGGCGCTTTGTCATGTTCATCCCTCGTCATCCCTCTGAACGTTATGAATAGTTCCATTTATCATGCTTTATCAAATCGGAGATGTCGAGAGCGGTTGGGAAGAATGCCACCTGCATAATTTACTCATTATTGTCCCAAAGGAAAGGAAACATAGAAAATACAGAGTATTAAAGTGAAAGTGTCAGGTCCAAGAGTGTGTAGGCAGTGTATAGAAAATCAGAGGGGATTTTTTAAAGCAGCTTTCTTCTTCAAGACACTTTCATGTAACCAGAATATGTAGCAAACTATGGAATGCCATTTGAGGCAAATATTAAATACATAAATGTGACACTATTAATTAATTAGTCCCTTGTATCTTCTCATTCATATATCATCAAATTCTTGTATTGTCTTTTTTATTTTTCATTTTTAAATTGTTTCTTGCTTTTGTGATACAACGTATTACATTTGTCAGTATGGGGAAAAAAAAAAACTTTTTCATTTTCTTCTTCAGTCTGCATTTTCTGTCCCAGCAGCCAAGAGACTTGTGTACATAACCCAACTCTGAATACCAGTAACTTTCCACACTTAAGTTGTAGCCAAGCAACTGGAAGTAATATGTTTTGTGTCTATTTCAAGCCAAAGTCCGCACAATATTTACATAACATTTGTCGGATTGTAACAAATCCATGTTTGAAACAGCATCTTGTCAATCCATTTCTAGTCAAACATTTTCTCCCCATTCGAGTAGATAAAATCTGGTGTTGTATGACTGCCTTGGAGCGTCTCCAAGATGGCCGCCGAGTGGACCGACCTTACCAGAAAGACTTTGGCTTACGTCTACTTCAGCGTGTGTTGATATTATCCAGGTCTCAGCTTGTTGTGTGAGAACCTTGTGCAGTTCGTTCTGGGACCTGTCTCTTTTGATTAATAATTCATCAGATGAAAGTAACATTTAAAACAGCCATCCCAGGAGTGTGTGAGTCTCAGAGTGTGTGCTGCGTTGGGGTTTTTCATCTCCATGTCACATGGTTTATGAATCCCCTCAGTAGCTGTTTAGCTCCAGTGAAAAGGCTGGTGAGAGACTGACATAAATGGCAAGGGAGGTGTGGAAATAATTTAACAAACCACTACTACTACTGCTACTACTATTACTATTATTACTACCACCACTACCACTACTACTACTGCTACTACTACCACTACTACTACTATTATTACTACCACCACCACCACCACTACTACTACTGCTACTACTACCACTACTAGTATTATTACCACCAGCACCACCACTACTATTACTGCTACTCCTAATACTACTATCACTACCACCACTACTACTACTACTACTGCTACTACTAATACTACTATTAGTACCACCACCACGACCACCACCACTACTACTACTGCTACTACTACCACTACTACTACTGCTACTACTACCACTACTAGTATTATTACCACCAGCACCACCACTACTATTACTGCTACTCCTAATACTACTATCACTACCACCACTACTACTACTACTACTACTGCTACAACTAATACAACTATCACTACTACAACAATTACTTCTACTTCTGCTACTACTAATACTACTATTACTACCACCACCACTACTACTACTATTACTACTACTATTACCACCACTAATACTGCTATTAGTACTAGTGCTATTACTAATACTACCAGTACTACTAATACTAATACTATTGCTACTAATGCTGCTATATTCGTGAACTTAAACGCCTCAGCTGTTCCTTTTTACTTAAACAGCTCTACATATTGTTTTTAAACCATAATGTCATCTCTCAGACTTTTCCTGTCAGTTCTCCTGCTTTTCTAGAGTGAAATGTGCAAAAAGTTGAGTAATGTTTTATTTTAGGCCATAAAGCCCAAAAACAGTTTCCCTCGAGAGTTGAGCGATGTGCTGTTGGAGGTGATGCGAAGATCCGAGCGATTGATTCACCAGCAGCTACAGGGAATTGCTTATAGACGGCAGGAGATTTTAGTCAATATCTGTACAGGACAAAACACTTTCAGAAAGAATGACGTTGAAACAGACAGAGATGGGAAAGGTTTAAAAAAAAAAAAAGAGCGATGACACAAATGGAAGAAGGAAGAAACAAACATCCTGACAAAGCCGATATAAAACAACATGGATTCTGGAGATAAAAGTGCTGCTACAGGCATTAGCTTCACTTCTCGCGAATAAACCATCCACTTTCATCCCTCTCTACTTAGCATCTAGGCTAGCCGAGTCCAGCGTTTCGACTCAGAGAGTATTAGTGAAATCCAGTTACGTCAAGCCTGGCATGAGTGTGTGATTTGGTTACAGGCGAGGAGAAGACTCGGTGCTCTGGCACTGGCGGCTCGCCACGCTCTCTCACTTAGCGAGAGACTGCAGGATGGCCTCTGAGTCACACGTCTAATCGAGCATGGCTGATATGCAACATATGACACTACTAACCCCATTTATCACACACATGTTGAACTTCAATCATAGTGCAAGAATCAGTACTTAAAGAAAAAAAATACTGGTTTCACCTACAACCTCAGAAGCACATTTCTTGCACAGCTGATGGAGGCCGTTTGTCCAAACGACCATTTTACTGTATATCACACTTATCACACTTTAAATTAATATAAATAATCAATCTGTTATAACCTCAAATGACTTTCCTTCTAGCATGTTCTTCCTAACTAAAATATTCATTTATTTATTTATTAAATATATAGAATATATACACAACAGATGCAAAACTACATAGAAATTCTCTGATATATACATCAATTCATACAGTCTCTGAGATATGACCTTTGTGAAACATCCTCTGAATTCATAATGCATTATAACTGCTTACATGAAATGCAGTTCCTGGAAAAAATCCTGGAAAAAGTCATGGGAAAGTAAATTTGATTTTTGATTTTTCAGGCCTGGAAACAATTAAGAAAAAAAAAATCTGTGTTTTGGAAAAAACATGGAATTTTTCCAAAACAAAATTTTAAAAAGGTTTTTTTTTTCCTATAACCACATGCCTAAAGTGTTTTATTCCTCTTATACCGCAGCAATTCTGATTCCAATTTTATTTATGTATTAATTTTTATTAAAGAATGACACATCATATATTTTATCCATTTATCAATTTCTTTCTTTCTTTCTTTCTTTCTTTTAATGTTTTTTTTTCTTTAATGTTCATAGTACTTGCCATGAATATATTACCTTATGTCATCAGTTGTTATGAAGTATATGTCATAACATCTCTCGTAAAACATATCCTAACTACATTCGAATTAGTGTGTGATGTAAGCTGTCACGGCGTCAAACATGAAGAGACCTCTAATAACGGATATAAACTGCAATGAAAACTGTGACGTCACATGTTTAAACGTTTATAACATGGTTATGTTGTTATGTCAGTTTTATGATGCGGAATCCAAGTCATTATGGAAATATTACTCCATATTACAGCAAGCTCACAGAAATGATTAAAATGTGATTTTTTTTTTTTTTTTAATACTTGGAAAGTCTACGTTCATGATGCAAAAAAAACAAAAACAAAAACAAATCTTCCTATATTGTATAAAGATGTTTGCTACTTGAATTTTTAAAGATAATTTCTAGAAGAGTTCTTTCCCTTAATCAAGTGACATCATATTTTTGGTGTTTGTAATATTTAATAATAAATATTCTTTATTTATTATTACAATTCCTCTTATTGCAAAAAAGCTTATTGGAAGATTACATTTTTTCCTCAAACAATTGCGTGAACTCCTAGAAGTAATCATCGTGGATCAGTATTCTGTATACACTGATCTGCTTCCTGCTTTTTTTTTTGCCTTTATACTAAATTAAACTTCAGCCTCCATTATTTCTCCTGTTCTGCTGCATATTTGCTGTCTACTGGTTTTCAGAAACTAGCTGGAACTGCAGATTGTTTCTAGTGGCAAAGATGAATAGTTGCTCTTCATGGCGTGTGTGAGAATGAGGGAACTTAAATGTGCACCCTCTGCATTGTGCGAATCCTTCGAGCCCGAGCCAGAGTGTGAGAACGTTCCTCAGTAATGAGCTTGATGGAGTGAGCTCGTTAGCCGCTGCCTGGGGAGGACGTGACTGGTTATGGACACCGGGGCTCCTGCCAAGAGCTGGACACTGTCACGTCCCTCCAGCTGTGCGCACTCTGGCCGGGTTCAACGGCAGGCTAAGCGGGGGGGCGACCTCCAGATATTTACATTTGATAAAAGCTTTTTTTTTTTGTTGCTTCAGCTGCTCGATGTTACGCATCATTAAAAAAGCAAGACTTTTCTTTTCCTTTCTGCATTCTGGAGTTTTAATAGTGGCTTTATTTTATATTACAC
>CM040481.1:1783930-1835794 GCA_022758105.1 Pangasianodon gigas
AACAGCCCCAAAGTATCAGTGATGCTGCCTCTTCTGTATGGAAAGGATTTTATATGATGCAACTTTATATTCGGTGAATAAATAAATAAATAAATAAATAGACAAACTGACTTTGTTTGCAATTTAAATATTTGTTAAGGATTAATAATTTTTATATATATACTTTTGAAAGAAAATACAACTAGAATGAGATTTGTTATTAATTTTTCTTTTTTATTTTTATTCTTTTATAATTTCATTTATTTGTCATTTTATGTTTCTATGGTTTAGTGAAGTTGTTCAAGCATTTTTTTGTTGTTACTTTATCTCCTTTTTTCTTTATGATTATTTTTTTCTATCATTCATATATCAATATCAATATGCAACATCTAAATGCTTATATAATTAAATTTACATAATTAAAACCTGACTAACCAAAAGTGTGAAGTGGTGTGTGCAACCATCAGTCCTTGGAGACGGATTATTCTACTTCAAAGCCACTTGAAAATAAGTGCACCTCGACACATTGCTATGATAATAGCATGCTTTTCAGCCCATGTGGAAGTGCCTGTGATTTTTCCTTTCTCACTCGTTCTGTCTCTGATGGACCCTGTAAAGACAGTCCAGCTGCTCTGTGTATCTGCATTATAGATCACTGACTGCGGTTGCAGCATCACTGCAGGCTATTAACTAAAGATCCACAACGGCTAGAGAGTTGAGCTAAACGATCCGTCATACCCGAGTGAACCTCGAGGAGAGATCCTGACCCTGAGCTTCCCCTCTGCATCGCTTTACAGTCCGGTCATGTCCGTGAGTGTTTAATGTGACCGAGAATTAGTGAAAGATCATGTGTACAAATATACACGGCTGAGAGACTGGATATATACAAGAGGGAATGGCTTTCGGGTTAAAATATACCTTATGGAAAAACCATACTTATTATAAATTATAAATAACATGATCGTATGTAAATAACAAGTGAAGGCACATAATATACCCGGACCTGAGAATGAAATGAATCATATGATAAAATCATATGATTCACACACTCAAATTTTCATGAATCATGTGTAAAAAAAAAAATAAATAAATACTTGTGAATATAGATGAATCAAATGTAATAAAATCATATGAAAATCATGAAAATGAATGAATCGTGTAAGAATCATGTAACAATAAATGTAAAAATGTACGTGTGAAAATGACTGAATCGTAAAAATCACATATGAAAATGTCTGCATCATGTGTAAAAAAAAAAAATGATGTGTGGAAATAAGCAAATCAAGTATAAAAATCACATTTGAAAAACAAAACGACATGCAATATGTGTAAAATGTGCACACATGAAGTTCAGGTTTTCTGTACAAGTTTTCAGTAAGGAATGCTTCTAAAAGGACAAGGAGTCAAGTTCTAGTGAAATAATTGATTCTCGTCACCATTCTGAGCATTTTATTGCACTGGCCACGGAAATAAAGGAAGATTCAGAGCATGTCGGTGGAAGACAGCAAATTACTCCCACTTCACGCCACTGCAGTTCAATACAAAATGCTCATTTATAATTAAGAAAAACATGCCACAGTGTTTAGTCAATACACCGAGTGACTCTGCATCGACTCAAAACACTAATTAAACATATTTTTGTCTGTATCGACTTCCCTATTAACTTCACCGATATTTTCAGACCTGCTTCTGCTTCTGCTTGACTAAAATGTTCTTTGCCCCCTCTGTTTTTTATTGGTTGACATTGACATCCACTCATCTGCGTTCTCAGGTACGATATCGGTAAACACGGTGCGCACGCCCTACCAGGCCCCAGGTGAGAGCGAGATCCTCGACCTGGACGATCACCTGTACCTTGGTGGTCTTCCCGAGAACCGAGCCGGTCTGGTGTTTCCCACCGAGGTGTGGACGGCGCTGCTGAATTACGGCTTTGTGGGCTGCGTACGCGACCTCTTCGTCGACGGCCAGAGCAAAGACGTTCGGCGCATGGCTGAGGCCCAGAAGGCAGTGGGGGTGAAGCCGTCCTGCTCCAAGGAAGCACCTAAGCAGTGCCTGAGCAACCCCTGTCAGAACAACGGCATCTGCAGAGAGGGATGGAATCGATACGTATGCGACTGCGCCGCTACCGGGTTCCTGGGACGTTCTTGCGAGAGAGGTGGGTGTTTTTTACTTTTTACTCAGCACTTGTAGCCTGTTTCTTGTGGCTGTGTAGCGAACATTACTGTTGTCACTTGTGGGCGTGGCCTGTCATTATATCTGATGAGAAACAGTAATAGCCTACGATGCGATTTATTTTTACACGCTGCTTTTGTGTAAAGTTTATTTGTTACATGCTCAGCTTTATGCTAGCTTTGTTGTCAGAATAGATTAGCAAGGCAAGCTAACTGTACTAGCTGCACACACTCACCAGAGAACCAGTGATCTCTGCTACCTCCTTTCAAGCTTTTTCAATTTTTTTTTTCAATTTTTCTTCGTAATGTCTCCATGATGAAACCACAGTTATGAGTTTTTCTTAAATTTTTGTGCATCAAACAGTAAATGGGAACTAAATGTAGGAACTAAATTTGGAAATTTTGGGAATTTGGGAATGGGGGACTGAAGAAACGTCGGACCACACGCTCCATAGGATTGGTCTGTCGTTTGGATTTGTCGCTTTACTGCGTCATACCTTATTTGCATAGAATTGAAATAATCTCAATTCAAATGTCGCTTGTCGCTAAACTCGTGGCTCTGTGACATGCACAGGGGGTCATTTCAGGTTTTCTGACCAGATCCCTGTGAACAAAATGCCATCTTCAGAACATCCTTAGTTATCGTGACGTCATCCTTTCAGACTTTCTCAGAATGTTTCAAAAACGTCTTCTGGCAACGAAACAGAAATACGTTCCCTGATATCAATCAATCATAGTGAATAACAAACAACTTCATGAAGGACGTATGTGTTTCGAGTGCTTGTATAGATCAGTGAGGATTTTGTACTGAAATTAGTGCCCTCTGTCTTTCTGAGGTAGAACTGCATGCAAGCTTCGAATAAAGAAGTTCTTAGTGAATAACAAATGGCTCAGGTTACCTGTTAATGTATGAATAAGTATGAATGTATGTACTTACACAGGGTTTTGGGAAACATTTGTTAATTAAAGAACATTTTTAAGAGCTAGTTAACGAACGTTTTGGGAAATGCATCCCAGAGGTGTAGCTATGGATATGAAGTATTTTAGTTCCAATGCTGATTCGTGGTGGTTAACATGTTTCAAAAGATTTTTTGTCCCCATGTAACATTATCCAGGCTACAATCGGCTAAACATCCCTAAAAATATTATTTTTAAAAATTATCGTAACACTAGCGCAAAAATTGGCGTAGAAAAGAATTGTGTAATTTGGTAAAAAAAGGTGAGGTGTGGTTAGGCGTGCTGTCAATCAAATCGGCTCGTTATTCCTTTAACACTCAGCAGAGTGACACTTTTGTAATATATACTGAGAAAACTTACAACACACGCGTTTTCTTTCTTGTCTGCTTTATAACGGCTAATTCTTTATCTCTGTAATGGGAAATAAAAATAGCAGGTCTAGTATTTAATTAGTTTTAACGGGTTTTGGTAGACCTTTAATATGTTAATTACGTCATTCGATGCACATTTGTCCAGTTTATATTCTGCATCAACAGTCTGTTAATAATCCGAAAATAGAGCCCAGGAGCTTAAAACATATTGGAGACGTAAAGCGCTTCGTCATGAGAGACAAGACTTTCAGGGAAAAGACACGAGCACGCGTATGGCTTTCTGACAGGAGCCTTCTGTTCTCATTGCGGAGGCGGGATGTGCCGTTTTCCTGTGATGGAAATCTACTCACCACACTGAAATCCACAGGAAGCAACATATAAAGCCTCTTTAACCTGGACAACTTTATGCTTTATGATATGGCTGGGAAAATTCCTGTATCTGATTGGCTGGCAGGTGTGCATTACTTTCTGATCTATATTTGATGTATATGTTTTTCTGGTTGAAAATTTAATCACAGCTCTAAATCAGTGCTCTCTAAATCAGTCTTACTGTGTTACCATGGCAACGATAATAAATAGAGATATTAATCTAGGCACTTATTTATTTGTACTTCTTACACTATTTTTTTTTATTAAATAGAAAAGATTTGTTTAGGCTAGAGTGCATGGAAATGCTCCACAGGTTTGAAGAACGTTGAGTGAACATTGAAAGAACGTTCAGCAACGTGCATATTTCATCCTGTGTTTGTTTTATAGATTATAAACACTTCTATTGTACCTCATACAAAATTACGCTTGTACATTCTGTATATACAGGAATATAAACAACAATCTGAGGACAATATATCTGTATGTAAAATGTATTTTGACTGCCGGATATGAAGTGCTTACAGCGTCTTGTTAAGCTTTATAGCAGCTGGTTTGTTAGTGAGCTAAATCACACTCGAACTTCTAAATGAGAAAAAAAAGACAATTGTGACCTGCTAACCCTGCTGTCATGGTGCTGCTCATATGTGTGAAAAAATGTGGACCTAATTGGGAGTTTTTTCAAGTGTCTTCTGTGTGTGTGTGTGTTGTCCCTGGGAGTGTAATTAGACAGAGCTCTTTCCCGCGTGGCTGATGTGTGCCTGAGAGGCGATATCTTTCCAACCTGGCCTGTGTGCACGGCACCAGATGTTGCTGTTTATTGTAATTGCGTATCCTTGCAGGCGTAGCTCGACTCGGAGAGAAACAGCAGGCTCACGCTGCTGCTGCTGTTTCATTTGCTTTTGTGTTCGGCTTCATCTCCTCTGATTTGTATGTACTGGAGGAGCGAGAGTTTAAATTGCCAAGCCGTTTTTGCTTGAGCTCTGGTGCAGATCTCAGGGACGTGATTGATGTTTTGTTTTGTTTTTTCTTAAATGTCATGCTTGAGTGTTGAACATCTGAACTGTCAGATTGAGACTTTGCCATTTAGCACAATGGGCTACAAAGATGAAACATTTTCCACCACTTTTTTTAAACATATATATTTATATAAGGTACCTGTCCTACGTGGATAGCTTTCATATATATACTGTAGTATAAAACTAAACTTGCCGTTCCCAATTCTGGCGAAAAATTGTGTTTTCCTTTTGAAATAAGAGTTAAAAAAGTCAACAGAAATAAACAAACACAGATTTTCTTTCTTTTTTTTATTATATTTTTAAAGGTATTCAGAATCAATGACTTTAGTCCAAAAATTAGGTCAATACGTATGCAGGGAAAGTTATGCGTATTCAGAGTTGGGTTATGCACCTGCTTAAGTCAATTTTCTGGGCTCTTTATTCAGATTATTAAAATCACTTGTGTGTAAATTCATGCCTATGTGGTTGATGGATTTTTCTAGAGTAGAAGCAGTAAAGAAGGGGTTTTTCAGTGGTGTCTAAACCAACTGTTTTAAACACAAGCCCTTGCCTTTAAGCCTGAAAAAAAATCAGGGTTAGATAATGTGGATGGAAGAAGGAGGTCATGCTTTTCTTCACTGCATATAAACATCTAATAAATGTCCAGAATTCAACAATATATTGCTGATGAAATTATCAGATTAATCGCTGCAAGTTTGGTTTAACTTAACAATATGGCTTTCACTCTCATTATTCAGCGTCTTATAAAATAGCACTTGATCCAGCACATCTAATAATTGTGCACACACCGTAATGTATGTACGACACTAAATCTTTAAAGGGACACTATTAATTAATTAGTTGTCGTATCAATTAATTAATTGTCAAATAGTCATATTTATGCATTTAATATTGACCACAAGTATCATTCTGTAGATTCGTGGAAAACGTAAATTTCAGTGTGACACATTGTGGTTACATCAAACTGTCAGAAAGTGGAGCTGGACTTAACACTGCTCCTCATGCAAGCTGATATCATGCAATAGAAATGCGATTAAGTAACAGGTGTGTAAATTGCGGACATGCTTAAGTCCAGTGATATCACTGTGCACATGTTTGGTATTAAATATTCCCTCCATGTACTTAAATCAGATCTGAATACAGCCCGAAAATTTTACCATAAAAAATAGTCCTTTGCTTGTACAGCTAATGAATGACATCCCCTGTTTTTAAACAAACTTTTGCATGCTACATATAAAGTGGTACCTATTTCTACAATTTTAATAATTCACGTATTAGATATCACACACACACACACACACACACACATATATGCTGAATCCCTAAAAAATTAAAAATCTCCTAAAATTTTCTAAACTTTCTTGTTCTATCACTTTTGCCACAACATGATTCGCAGCAGAGATTTTACTGTCACAGAAGTCTACTAGCACGGTCCAACCTTGAAATATGCTCGAAGATACTTTTTTGATGTAAGCTACGTGCACAAGCATGAAAAATTCATTTCAGGGCCCCTGGAGGAAAATTTGAACAGCAGTGGACCACTACAGGAACACGATATCCCTTGTATATAATAAATCTGACCCTCTTCCATTAAATCTGACACAGTTGTGGATCGTTTTATTTTTTGCAGTGCTTTGCAAGATTTTCCAAAAAGGTACTATCCTTTCTCGGTACGGTTAGTCAGCTCGCATATGGCACGGTCCTGACAGGCCAGCCATTGCGGAATCCCGATCGGTCTGATAGACGGATACAAACATGGCGTCGGCGACATTTATAATGTAAATAGCCTCGGTTTATTCCAGGAGTCAGCTTTCCGTCTGCTCGCTTTATCACATCGGGTTTGTTTGCTCCTCTGTAATGTAATACATGTCTATAAGATTTCTCCAGATGCTCGGTGTGAAAAATGACTGTGGAAATATCGAGGTTTGAGTGTCGGGTCTTTTGTAATGGATTTGTCCCACAGATGCCTGATAAACCTGCCACTTCTGTAATGAAGGAGTGAAAAAATAAATGTCTTGGCTGATATTCTGCTCTGGAATACGAGGTGACCAGACCTTTATTTTTTTTCTCCTAGACATTTTTTTCCTGGTGCAACCAATATGTATACCAAATTAACACCAAAACGGTGTTTGTGTCTTTAGAAGAAAATAGACCTACACCCTAGACAACAAGTCTTAAAATAGATAGATATATAGATAGATAGATAGATAGATAGATAGATAGATAAATAACATGGTGATACAAGCTGATCAATAATAATGTTGTTGTCCTCTTTTGGCTGCTCCCGTTAGAGGTCGCCACAGCGGATCATTGGTCTGTGTATTTGATTTGTCAGTTTTTATGCCGAATGCCCTTCCTGATGCAACCCTCCCCAATTTTATCTGGGCTTGGGACCGGCAGTGAGAGCACACTGTTGCATGCAACCCCAGTGGTGGGGTCGTTTCCCTGGCCGGGAATCGTACCCGGGCCGCAGCAGTGAGAGTGCTGTGGCCTAATCACTAGTAATAATAATAATATGAAGTGCTTACAGCGTAATAATAATAGTATAGTATAATAATAATGTGGAGCATCCACCATACAATCTCCTGTGAATGACAGGTTACTATTTTAACGGTAATGTGTTCAAATGAGCGCTGTGATGTGCGGCTGCACTAGTGTCAGAGTTGCTGACCAATCAGAATCTAGTATTCAACAGCACTGTGGTATATCTATATGGAAATAATTCATATAAATAATCCATCTCATAATGATTGGGCAGAGTGAGAAAGAAAGGGACATGCCAGATGTTCATCACCCCTGGAGGTGCATATTCATGTTATATAAGCTTCATCATGGAGTGGCAGACATGTGGGTGTCACAGGAAAGCAGGGTCTCACTCTTTTTAACACTCGCTCCTTTTCCCTCATGCTCAGCATGTTTTCAGGCCAGCTGTTGTGATGTGTCCTGATTTTCTGGTACACTAAAGACAGCAACGGCAGGCCGAGAAACCGTCAAACAAAGTTATCAGTGCATGGTGTTTCAGCCTGCGGCGAACCCTGACCACTGCATACGGTATCAGGGGAACGAGAGAGAGAGAGAGAGTAAATGATATGGTGTTCCTGATTTTAATAAAGCAGTCTGGTTTGTTTCCTGTATCCCAAACATCCTCCCTCATCTTGGCTTGCCTAATTATCCCCGAGATTTTCCCTTCTAAGGGAGACTGGAGGAGTGTACACTGCGTAGCCAGATGTTAAAGAATTCCAGCTGTATCCTCTCTCCTAATTGGATGAGACATAGCAGAGCTCGAATTCAGAGAGTGACCGATGTCTTTAACACCAACACCAAGCTTCAGAAAAAAATAATAAATTCAGTGTCTATTTATTTATTTATTTACATGCTTAAGAAAATACAAAAATGGCCTTGGAACATTTCTAACTCCTTTAGAAGATGCCAGGTTCTACTCTCCAGGGTTCTTCAGATGTCCCTCTGGGAAACGTTTCCCTATCAGACAGGACTGTGATGAGGAGAACCCTTTTTTTGGAAGCTAAAATCCAATAACTCTCCACTGCACCCTTTTCCCAGAGTGCAAGAATATACATAATCATACTGGAATTTCAGTATTCGAGGCTCAAGTTTCATTTATTTATTAAACAACAGCCCCAAACTGTCAGAACATAACATTAGCATAACAATCTTTTCATCACTAGGATTAGATTGCTCAACTGACTAACCCAGCTAGCAAGTGTAGGGTTTACAGCTGAAAGTCATCCTGTAATCCTGGATCCGTATAAAAGCCATGAATCTTTTTTTGTGTGTGAATGAGAAATCGAACTCAGCAATTTATGATGAGTTCATCATTTAAAAATCAGTTTTGATGAAAAAAAAAGCAACCAGGCAGTCACACTTCTCAGAAAAAAGGGGGATAAATGTTTGTTAAGTTGCATGACCTTTTCTTGAATGCTTTTCCAATCATGGGTTTGCATTGTTCTGAGAAAACACGGCGATTGCAGATGAAATTGGAAGTCTGTTGTGTAATGACATTTTTATAAAATAATATATGAGGTCATGAAAAGGGCTGCATGCAGGTGTCGTTTCTTCGAGAACAGTCATGTAAAATAAATGGTTTGTAATGGCTGTAAAAAAAAATGTCTATCTTCCAGGGTCTATGGTTTAAACTTGGAGAACACACAGCAGGTCCGATTATCCTACACCAGACTTCTTATTCTTATTAGCTTTCTCACTAGTGCAGCTATTTAATTATGTGAAAGTCATTCATTTGTATGTGAACAATGAGGGGAAATTCAGCACGACAATAATTATTCTGAATCATGTGGCCCCCATGTGGCCCTGATTAAGTCTACACAGGACATCAACACTCTTCTTGATGTCATCACCTGCCTTGTACGTTGCACCTGATATACATGATATAAAGATAAGTCAAGATCCTTATGTTAAACATGGCACGTGGAGCCGCATTCACATTCACATTCCTGGCAACATGCTCGCTACATACATTTAATCTAATACATGTGGTGTTTGAAATGCACTTCCTGTATGACGCCATGTCCCCACACCTCCTCACCACCCGGTCTTCACTTAATCAGAGGGATCTCAGGGCATTCCTGGGCTAGATAGCTTGTTTCCTTCGATGTAGCACAAGAGTTAGCACATAAGGGGAACTTGATTCTGAATTATGGATGATGCCTGTAAGCCTTACCAAGCTGTTTAGACTTAATGTTGCACATATGTTTGTCACATTCCTGTAGCAGCTCAAATTCAGATGTATTGGAGAGCACGTTACATCACGGGTTCTTGCTACCGGGACGGCATTTGACAGCTCGTATTTCTGTGCAGTTATCCAATTTGCATTTGTCTCTTCATATTGCATTTTACGTCGACTGTACGTGAAAAACACTTTTTTTCTTTTCACCACAGTAGACAGGTTGCTGGAAGAAAAAAACATGTCAGAGCTAAGTACTAATAAAGTCATACACAAACTTATAATGTTTACCTTCCAGGTAATAATTACACCATGACATGCAAACAGAGAAAACAAAGTTATAAACAGCTTTCCGCTGCCATCGCTTGTTTGCTCTTGGTTTAATAACAAATTCGTTAGCCACATTTATCTTCACATTATTGACTTCCACATAATTAAAGATGGGTGAGATGATGGATTGAATTTCTCTCAAGTGCTTGTCGTGTATTAGATAATACTTCTAGAGTGTGTTGTTTTCTGTATTCTGGGATTGTGCATCTGGTTGAGTGAATGACTGGAACAATAAGGGATAAATATTCAAGTACTCTGTGAGTAAAAGGGGTTCCTCAGCGGTTGCTTGGATGGTTAAGGCCTCTAGCTTCCTAAAGGGGTTATACATGGAACTTTTCTGAAACGGAAACCTCATAACAACTTCACACAGAATGAATGAATCGAGGAACCCTTTTAGGGGATGGAATTAAGATCCTTTGCAGCCCAGAGACCTGCTAGTGCAGATTGAAATATAAAGTAACATGTCGTCTGCATATGAGGAAATGTCCCAGATTGAAACAGGAAATAAGATGTCGTTTGCATATAAGGAAACACCCCAGATTGAAAAAAACCCATATATTTCTTAAAGATTTAAAAATGATATTAAATAAACTGGACGTATATCAAAAAGAGGTTAAATATAGAACCCTAGAGGTTCCTGAGGACCTGAAAGAAACCATTTTTAGAGTACAGATAGGATTACTATGAGAAACAAAAAAGCTAGCTAGCTAAAAGAGCTGTAAAATTGGATAGTAAATATAAACTATCTGGCTTTTTTCCCTCTCAGAGAACCCCCTTTAGAGAAACCCATTAGAACAAACAAAGAGTTCTTGACTATCTAAAGGAACCAAAAGAAGCAGGTTTTAGACTGCATTACTGTATCACAATGTTTTCCCTCTCTCACGACATTCTTATTTGAAACCTGAAACTGTTGGTGTGTAATACTGTATTCTTGGGAATCTCTTCAGTAGTGTTATAAACTACTGGTACTGATATCTTCATTTTCTTTGTTATACCATAATCCAGGGGTCCTGTTTTGTGGAACCCTAATTTCTGAATTGTGTTGCATGAATCAACCTAATTAGCTTTATGTAAGCCTTGCTAATTAGCTGCTAATCTGTGCTCTTCATCCACAGACGCCACCATCCTAAGTTATGATGGCAGTAAGTTCATGAAAATCCATCTCCCCATGGCCATGCACACCGAGGCTGAGGACATTACGCTCAGGTTCCGATCGCAAAGGGCCTACGGTGTCCTGATGGCCACCACATCCCGAGACTCTGCTGACACGCTACGACTGGAGCTGGAGACCGGACGAGTCCGCCTGACTATTAACCTAGGTATCTTCGCCTACGCTGTCCACACATTCAACCTCTCTATAAAATCTACAACACCAGTCAAATCATCTAATGACCAAACACATGGGGATTTGTCTCAACATCTAGTGAGCTGCCCAGAAGCAGATGGGCATGTGGGTAGCATTTAACCAGAAGGGGACCTCATAAGGGCCAAATACGCCTCTCAGAATTTTTCCGGCACATAGATCCAATCTCTGAATCAGACCTGACTAACTAATATAGACAGTCAATCTTTTCTGCCCTGTACTCACAGCCAATCCTCTAATGCAATGAATAATAATAATTATGCTAATCAACATTTTGTAATGCACCCTGAGAAAATAATCATAATCTTTGATCCCTTTGTGGAGGAACGTGGAGAAATGTGAATGCCAGATTTCTCCTCCGCTTGCTGATCAAAGGATTACAAGTGCAGTTGTGGGAGTTATAGCAGCAGTGCCTGCTGGGATTGCAGTAACGTTCACGTGTTGGACTGGCGTGTCAAATGTCAGGCGAATCTGCATTGTTAATTAATTATCTGCATGTCCCAAACGCTAATTATTAAACTACGACATTGGTTATAGACATGCATATAATTTGAAGTGATTTGCATGCCCAAGCTGAGAACACTCTCATTTATGACTGCCCACAGCATTCAAATTTGTTTTTATTTTTCACTTTTCTACTAATTGGACAAAATGCATATTAGTCCTACATCATCAGTGGGTTCAGAGCTGAGAGTGTTATTCATGAAAATGTATGTAGCAACCTAGGAACCTGATTTACTAAAAATCTGTAGGTGTTAAAAAAAAAAAAACGTTCCAACTTCTTAACACCCACAAAATGATGCATAAAAAGACATCATTTGGGGCATTTTTAACCTTAAAATCCAAAATACGTGGCGGAGTCAATACGAGGAGATTAATTTACCTCCTGAAAGTTACTTTGAGAAAAAGGATTAGGTGCAAGTTAATATGACTGAAGGGCACGTATTAAATTCGTCTATAAACCTGTCAGTGCTGTTTCAAGATAGTTGAAGTAAAACCATTATTTTCGCTAGGTCACCTGAATTTATGTCGCAGGATGTCTTTCAAATAATTAGTAATTTTCTCAAAAATATCCTTATCACTTCTTAATAACTCAGATGATTTTATTTTAGATATTCAACTTATGGTTGCACCTCTAATGCAAGCATTTAAGGAACCTGTGGACAGGTTTTTATAACTTATACCTTATGAACAGACACGCAATTATGCATTATAGAGAACAATTATCATATACAAAGATATCCCAAAAATCAGAAGGGGGTTTCCCTAATATTCATGTCACGAATTACAATGCAAATTGCATCTCAATGATGTCGCACACAGCATATCGTCTGCATACTGACGTTTTGGATCACAGTTAATGCACAGTTTTAATATCCAACTTTTTATTGCTTTAGACAGGTTGAAATATAATGTCTATTCAGTTGCTGATTGGAATCCGGTGTCTTTTAGCGGCTAAACCAACCCTCGAAACTGTAGTTTATGGTGATTAATCATGGGAGGAAATTTGCTTGAAGAGAACTTAATTTAA
This sequence comes from Pangasianodon gigas, assembly GCA_022758105.1. Classification (NCBI taxonomy): domain Eukaryota; kingdom Metazoa; phylum Chordata; class Actinopteri; order Siluriformes; family Pangasiidae; genus Pangasianodon; species Pangasianodon gigas. The sequence goes on from CM040481.1 coordinate 1,796,717, forward strand.
ACAAATTTAAATTATAGCATAAAACATATCATTATAATATTGCGATATATTTATACATTATATCAGGATGTACTGTATAAACATGCTCAATAATACTGATTCTGGGCAACTCTCCAGATTTTGAGACTTTTACTCCCATATATGATATTCTCTTTTTCACATACGTGCACACACACACACACACACACACACACAAGCACTCACTTTTTTCTATTTCATTGCTATGTAGAATATAGAAGAGATGGTTTCAAGAGCTTCAATGGCCAAAAAGTCTGCAACTCTTCACTCATGGCCATAAAAGCACGTCAGCGCTGCTCTAGCTCTACACAGAGAGAGAGACAGAGAGAGAGAGAGAGAGAGAGAGAGAGAGAATGCTCTGTGAATCTTCGCCATCCCAAATATACCTCCATCCATCCCTAAACCTTGTCCTTCACCCACACCTCCTTCACCTTCAAAACATAAAACTATAAAACGGAGAGACTTTCTCTTCCCATTCTTCACGATTCTCATGTTTGCGCTCTACACGACAATTCCCCTTCAGTCTGATATACCCGAGTTCTCTACATTACAGACAGGAAGGTCAGACTGATCGCTCCTGAGAGCCCAATTAACACACGGCCTCTCTGTCTATGTATAGTAAGGGTGAGATCGAGACAGAAAACCTGAAATGTTAGTCTGTTGTTAAATTTATTCTGGGCTACAAAGAGATTTTAAAAAAAGAGAGAGATTTAGCTTACAAACAGAGCATTGCAAAGGAAATTATACAGTATATGTTTTTTTTAATACTTTACATTAAGGTTCTCTTAAGTAAGATTTTTGCTGCATTAGTTAACATTAACAAACCATAAAAATAATTATTTGCTTATTCAATTTCTGACTGAAAGTAAGTTGAGATAAATTAGAAAAATTAATGACAGCATGTTCCCATGGAAGTGCGGTTATAGGAAAGTAATCAACAGGTGTGATTATTTCTAACAAATAAAATCATTTAATCACTGATGTAGTGAGGTTTTCTGTAAGAGGACACTTATTTAACATTTATGGAAGGAGTCTCCAGTGTCAGCGCTTTGTCAGAAGTAAAGCTGTGACTTTTCCAGCATCTTCAGGACAGAGGAGTTTATATATTAACTTCAAGAGAGAGAGAAAAAAAAGAGAGGCTGAACTAACTTGTTTTGTGGACGTTCCATAATATGAAATGTAACTAAAAATAGATAAAAATGATGATGTATTGGAAAATTTACTGTGGTATAAAAGGAATAATCCACGTTGGGACGTTCTGTTATAGGAAAAAAATCAACTTCAGGGTGGTAACAGTAACTTCCCTTCATCACACCACCATCATCACCTCATTGTTGATTATTTTCCTATAACAGCATACCCCTAAGTGTTTTATTCCTCACTCAATGCATAAAATAATGTTAGTAAAGGGGACCTTAATGTAAAATGTTACCCTTTTTGGCAGAATTCCTAACTAGGATACCAAATGGATGCATTTTACCTTGAGAGCGCCAGGCCTCATTGCTTTCCTGTTGTCAAGGAAGAGTTTTGCCCATGAAGCACTCTGGAGTTTCCTGGAGCCATGTCATTGCAACACATTCTTTGATTGCTTTAATGTTTTCCATCTAAAGTCTATTATTTTTATCACTCCAGCTGTCATTCAGATGGGTTCTGTATTGAAATACTTCCAAAAAGCCCATGAAAACAGAGCGTTCCCTCAGAGAGAGAGAGAGAGAGAGAGAGCTGACGCTGGATTTTTGGCCGTTTGTGACCACTTTTCTGCTGAGGTTGACGACACACGGAGGTTGATGCCACATTGAAGGGTGAAATGGATTTATTTGATTCTGAGCAGCACGATCTTCAACAACACAACCTCGTTTAATGTATGTTTCATTTGTCTATTTCCGGTTTATCTATTAATCCCAACAGGATACAGGAAATGTGGGAGTGGATAAAACTTCTTTCTGCTGGATACTGATAAATGAAGCAATTGTACAAAAAATGATGAATCGTAATTTTTTTAGCAGTAAGAGGAAAGTGGACAATCTCTTTACTCCTCTCTGGACTCCATTCCCTCCAACCTCTAAAAAAATACTACATTGTTGATAAGAAGTTATTAAGGAGAAGCACTACTTTTTCAATTTCCAAAAAAAGAACTCTTTATTCTCAAAATTTGTAATCATATAGATTTTTTAAGGTACATGTAGGTACATTTTTAGGTACTAACAGCACATGTCCACTTTTAGAACCACTTTTTAATCACATACCAAGAAGTCAATATTAAAGAAAGTTAATGAATTGTTCATGATAGAAATCCCTGTGGTGTGTGTGAGCATTTAGATAAATTTATTTGTATTATTCGTACCGATTCTAGGAGTTTTGTGACATCACAAACTGAGCACATACATAGCCCCGCCCCCAAAACAGTTTTATATAGAAGTACTAAAATCTCTGTTTTAACATTTCCTTAAACAGCTTCACTAAAATATAAACGCTCAAACAAACTGAACATAGGAAGTCTTGAAACTAGTCGTGTTATGCCACATTTGTAAGAAGATCAATGCAAGGTATGTCCATTTATCTCCCATCTAAAATGGATTCTTAAAGAGCTATTTAAGTTTCCAAACACGAGCGGAATTGAAGTGTCGTCTACATCGTTATCTCTTGACAGCACTAACACCTGGCTAACACCTCCCTGATTGTGTTATGATGTTAATTCCCTTAACGGTGCATTGTAAATTGACTGACAAATCTGTCTAATCTGGAGTAATGTGTTTAAACACGTCCCAAATGAGGCTTCATTTCAAATTAGCATCAGGATTAATAAAATTCTTTTATTCAATTTAGAATAAAAGTTTAGAAGTGTAAGGTGCAATTCGGACACCAGGCTAGTATCAAGCTACACTTCCTGTTTGTTTCACTGGAGTTAGTAAATAAAATGCTTTAAGATGACTAAATGAATAATAGTTTGCTTGTTTAAAGGGTTAATAGTAATCTAGGTTGAGGGAAAATAAATTTTAATGCCTCAAAGCGATTAAAAATGGCCTGGGAACATCTCTAGCTTTATTAAAAATGTCTGGGACTATGAATAGTCATGATATGCAAATTAGAAACACCTTTAAACTTTCCACTAATCATTTAAATATCAGAAATGATAGGTTCACAGAGTTCTGTAACATCACAACTGAGCTCATACATAGCTCCACCCCCAAGTCAGTTTTACATAGAAGTACTATATCTCAGACATGATTGGTTCACATAGTTTTGTGACATCAGAAACTGAACTCCTACATAGCCCCGCCCACAGTTCAGTTTTTATATAGAAATACTATGTCTTGATTGTGAATTTTGTGATGCATTACACCGCATTACACCGCATTACTGATGCATTACACCGCCCCCAAATCAGACTTATATAGAAGTACTACGTGTTAAGTGCGATAAATTCAAGGAGGTTTGTGACATCACAAACTGAGCTCATACATAGCCCCTCCCACAAATCAGTTTTATATAGATGTATCACAGCTTGGACGTGATAGGTTCACAGAGTTTTGTGACATCACAAACTGAGTTCATTCATAGCCCTTTCTCCAAATCTGTTTTATGTTGAAATCTATGTCTCAGATATAATTGCGCCTACGTAGCCACGCCCTCAATTCAGCTTTACAGTATATAAAAGTAGTACGTCTCAGGCACGATAAGTTCGCACTGTCTTATGACATCACAAACTGAGCTCATACATAACCCCTCTCCAAAGCAGTTTTAAAAAAGAAGTACTATGTCTCAGATGTGACAGGTTCTTGACTTTTGTGATTATCATAACCTGAGCTCATACTCCCCAAATCAGGTTTACATAAAAGTACCCTATTACTGTTTTAATTTTTTTTTTAATGTGAGTTTATTGTTCTGGTAACAAATGACTCACCATCCAAGAGTTACGTTATTGTTATGATATTTTTGGGAAACAGAATCTACTAAACAACATGGGGCTAACGCATATAAACTGTATAACTGTATAACATTCCCTCCAAGCATTAAACATTATGTTGAAGTTTGTTTGTTTGTTGAGGATTTGTGCTGTTCGAAATCGAAATCTATCCCACAAGGCATCATTCCTGATGCTCCGCCCTCCGCTGTGAGAGAGCAGCACATCATGCAGACATTTCTACACACTGATCGTAACAATGCGTCCGCTCTCTCACAGGCTTTGAGAGGAATGAATGGTCCAGGAATGATTCCTTATCTTGGGTTATTAAGGAACAATGGAATAAATAGATATAAACTGATCGTAGTAAGCTTTAAAGTGGCTTAACCAAACCAGGGTCATGACTCAATGCTCTCTAAAAGCACGTTTCCAATTTCAGAACCAGTGTTATCATGTAAAATTAAATTCACCTCAGTGTTACAATACTTAAATTAGCATTGTTTTTAATTACGATTTTTCTCACACTAAATAGCCGCAGCTAACAAGCAGAAAATAATTAATTGTATTTACAATGCTAATTCCTACCTAGCATGCTAGCTGTGCAACTGCTATGATGCTAGGAAAGTGAGTTAGCTTAACTAAATTCTGATACAATAAAGTAAGAATTTTGATGCTAAATCTAGCTACCTAGCAGTAAAACCCAATGACTAGCATGCTAGATGTGTGCTAGCATACTACAAAGCAATCTCAAAAATGGTGTAAAACGTTAAATCTCTGGTACATCATGGTACACATGGTTCTGGTATTGTGGGAAAAAAAAGCAAGAAAAGAAAACTACCATGCCATAATATTTATTGAGACAAAATAAGGAACTAGAAAATTAATCTTTAGCTAGTTCCTTATTTTTATCTAGTTATGTAAGTTCAGATCTCAAGGGCAGCCAATACAGAATCTCTGAACTGTATTGTACAGATGAATTATCCCTGCCCACTTTATTTGAAACATTATTAATCTAGAGTATATAAAGGTGAGTAAGGTGGCATGGAGGAGAGCATTGGGAACAGACCCAGTGCCCGCGTGGTCGTCCCCAGAGTGGTGGGTTATGTACTTTTTTGGATGTGTGCAGCTGTAACCTTGAAGACTTAATTTACATCTCATGTGTTCTCCCCCATCCAGACTGTTTCAGGATTAACTGTACCTCCAGTAAGTGACCGTTCCTGTTTCTTCTCTATACTCTTTAACACGTTATACAATATAGTTTGAACGATGACCTGAACTGATAACTGTGTGTCTGAAAAACATGTTCTGTATGAATGCGAGCTTTATGTTCGACTCTTTTGATCAACCCACACTTAATATGAACCATCACTGTGTTAGTCAGAGTTATCACCTTTACAGATGCAGTAACTGAGTGCAAAGGTTTGCGAAATGAATAGGACTTAAAAAAATCTATTTCAAATGTCAGATTTAGTGTGTTGGCTTTCACAGCTGTAACAATTATAAATAAACTGTGTATGTATACACAGTAGTGAGACAATCAGCGGGAAATATCAGTGCAAACGTTTGCTTCTTCCTTGCTGAATGTGATATACGTATTCTCAAATAACTTGATTTGGGCAAAACTTCTTTTTTGTTGTTTTGTTTCAGGATATGCCGACATTCATTTTTAGCTCCTTAAAATGTTTTTCTGAAGACAAATACCTCTGAAATAGAGGCACATTTTACCCTTGTTTCATTTGAATTTAAAACAAAACAACAACACTGGGGTGCAAACGTTTGCACTCAACTCTATAGCACTATATTATATTGATATATATTCTGAAATAACAGAATAATGGTCATATTTTTGACTGATATGACTGAACATGACTGAGATTAAATGCAAAAGAGGAGCACTTAAGTTGTCCCACTTTTCTGAATCTCTAATGAAGCAGGATTATGGTTTTCCAAATGGCACAAGATGTAACATGGTGAGTAGAGCTAGGACACAAGTGCAAAACCCTCATTGTAGTCCATACACATATAGGCAACATTACAGACAGATAATCTATATTCAGAAACAATAATAAACAAGAATTGGAAAAAAAAATGGAATTAACAAACAGAGAAATGTTGTGCAGAACTGTACAGTACAATTGGCAAGACTGAATAAATAACCAAACTAATCAAGGTGGAGCAAAGAACAGGTGAACACAATGAGGTAATCAACCAATGACAGGACAGGGGCGGAGAGAGGACCAAGTCAAAAAAAAAAAAAGAAAAAAAAAAAAGCCTTGTGTCAAAACATAATCAAAAGCACACTGAAACCACAGAATAGAAGCAAGCAGCTCTCGTTGCAGTGGTCATCATTACTTGCACTGAGATGGACAAATTTGTGACCCAAGACACCATGATTTAGTGATTATCTGGCTAAGCTAATTTGAATACTGAATTTGAAAATCTAATTTAGAAAAAAACTAAAAACTATTTTGAAACTAATGGAAGTACGCTGGTACCCCATGTCAAATGTTGAAATGTGGCTATAAATATTATATTTAGCCTCTAGAAGGAGTCCAACCCATGATTTGAAAGTAAAAATAATGTTTATGGACATAATAAATCAGTCATTAGATCAAATCACTTGTGTTAATAGGAAACACCAACACAGTTGTCCATGTCTTCAGCTCAAATATTCAAATTTAGTGTTGATTTCGTTTTTAATGATGTCTGATGCAGTAAAAACTGAGAGCAGGCCTGTGGGTCCCGCAGGCAGATGGGTTTGGGCCTCATTAGCTCCCCGTACTCATTAGTAATGGTAGGTAGGGATGGGAATGAGAGGAACTGAGTGACGAGGATTAACATGGCTGCCGCTGAGTCGTCACAGCCTTCTGTTCCTAATGACCAAATTTCAGGCTGACTCCAAACAGTCCGAAGTCTGGTGTGTGTTTTAATCGGGGCTATTTTTTCCATGCATGAGTTCCCTTTTGTCATTCTTTTTTTTTTTCAATTCACACAATTTTGCCTTTCCTTATCCTGTCAGGCTGCTTGTAAATTGATGAGGCTTGTTGAAGCAGAAAGGAAGTATGGAGTGCAATTTTATTATTCTCATTAACCTGCCTCTCCAAGCACAGAGTGAGAGGTGGAAAGAGAGAAAGTGTGGAGGCAGTGAACAGCAAAAGAAAAGCAAAAGGACTGAAGGTGGAAATACAAAGCAAGGGAGAGAAAGTGGGAGTAAAGAGTTAGTCTGCCCATTCATTATTCAATTCGCTAATGAATAAATGATTTCTCAGGGGTCGCAAATGATTCACAGTGTTTTTTATACCCAGTGACTCAACAGCTACGGCCCACTGCATCCCCCCTTTTTTTCTCTCCTCTTCCTCTGTGTTTTATTTTATTGCCTTGTACAACAAAGCTTCCAAGGCTTTCTAGAAGTGAATAATGTTTCTTTTTCTTACATGACCCATTTTCTTTTTACAGCCTTCACTAATCAATGTTAGTGTCGCACCCTAGAAACAGACTCTTTGCTGACCTTCAGCTTACAAGCGCCAACATTAGCATGAGTCGAAATAAACACATCATTACACAGCGAGTTGCTTGCGATCTCTAGCCAGCTGTAACGAGAGTGGCCACACCCAAATAAGGGCTTAGTTAGTACCAAACATTAATCCTGTCATCTGTTTCCTCATTAGAAAAAAAGGCACTAAACTGTACCATTGGGATTTTATCCTTCAAGGGTACATGCTTGATAGCTTTAATAGGTAGCTTTCAAAAGAACATTCGTTCATTCATTCATCTTGAGTAGGTGCTTTATCCTGGTCAGGATCATGATACAGAGCCTACACCAAGAACACAGAGGAAACCCACACCAACACTAGGAGAACATGCAAAACTCAGCACAGTCAATAACCCAGGGGTGTCCAATCGTATCCACAATGGGCCAGTGTGGGTGCAGGTTTTCATTCCAATCAAGCAGGAGCCACATCTGATTCCACCTGTTTAATCAGTTGACATTGGCTTTCAATAGACTCAGGTGTGGCTTCTGCTTGGTTGGAATGAAAACCTACACCCACACCGGCCCTTTCCGGATAAGATTGGATACCCCTGCAATAACCTGACCTCAGGATCGAACTGGAGACCCTGGAGCTGTGAGCTAGCAATGCAACCATGTCCCTCACCTTTATCTTCAAAACGAAGATCCATAAGGTCATTTAAAGGTATACCACTTGCAAAAAAACTTGCATACCAAAGGTACAAGACATCCATTTGATGGTAAAAGACCTCCCCTTGAGGATACACAACATCCCCATAAAAGATATCTCCTTGAAGGTATAAGACATCCTCGTACAAGACATCCCCTTGAGGATACAGTGCATATAAAATGTCTACATACCCCTGTTAAAATGGCAGGTTTTTGTGAAGTAAAAGAATGAAACTAAGATAAATCATGTCAGATCTTTTCCCACCTTTAATGTGAAATTGCACAGTGTACAAATAAAGTGAAAAACAATCAGAAACTTTTTAGGGAAAAAAATTAAAATAAAAAACTTACAATAACCTAGTTGCATAAGTGTGCACACCCCTAAACTAATACTTTGTTGAAGCACCTTTTGACTTTATTATACCACTCAGTCCTTTTTAGTAAGAGTCTATCAGCATGGCACATCTTGACTTAGCAATATTTTCCCACTGTTTCTTGCAAAAAACATTCTAGATCCATCAAATTGTAGGGGCATCTCCTGTGCACAGCCTGCTTCAGGTCACCCCACAGATTTTTAGTTGGATTCAGGTCTGGGATCTGGCTAGGTTATTCAGAAACATTGATCATCTTTTGGTTAAGCCATTCTTTTTTTACTTGGATGCATGCTTTGGGTCATTGTTGTACTGAAAGGTGAAAATCCTTCTCGTTTTCAGCTTACTAGCAGACACCTGAAGGTTTTCCACTAAAATCGACTGGTATTTGTAGCTATTCATGATTCCCTCCACCTGGATTTTCACTTATTTTTCTACATTGTAATTTTACATTGAGGGTGGAAAATGTTCTGGTATGATTTATCTTGGTTTCATTTTTTTACATAACAAAAGCCTGCCATTTTAAAAGGGGTGTGTAGACTTTTTATATCCATTGTATTAGACATCTCACTGAGGTAAAATACATCCCCATATAAGACATATATCCCCTTGAGGGTACTATGCATTCCCCTTGAGGGTACCATACATCCCCTTGAGGGTACCATACATGCCCCTTGAAGGTATTATGCATTCCCCTTGAGAGTACCATACATCCCCTTGAGGGTACTATGCATTCCCCTTGAGGGTACCATACATCCCCTTGAGGGTACCATACATCCCCTTGAGGGTACCATACATCCCCTTGAAGGTACTATGCATTCCCCTTGAGGGTACTATACATCCCCTTGAGGGTACCATACATGCCCCTTGAGGGTACTATACATTCCCCTTGAGGGTACCATACATCCCCTTGAGGGTTCCATCTATGCCTCTTGAGGGTACTATGCATTCCTTTTGAGGGTACCATACATCCTCTTGAAGGCATCCTCTTAAGGGTTCCATCCCAGTGACAAGCAATGGTACAGATTACTGCCTTATTTTCTGAGTGCAAGGTGCAAAGTTATTAAGCAATTTAAGTGTATTTCATCCAACCTTGCAGTCTGTGACATTTCATTGTGCCAGAAATACCCAGAAACATCACCAGCTCACATCAGCATGCAGTGAAACCAGTCAATCAAAATGTAAGACAAGGAAACCTTGACATGGTCTGCAGTCTTGCAGTGGTTCAGGTTAAAATTTGAATACAATTCTATTATAATACCTTGGAATAATGCTTGATATTTTTTCACCACAAATACAAGAAACTAGATCCAATGGACTTCAAATCTCAACAAATTGAAAGCCTGAAGTTTCCTTGCACCATAAAATAACTAATAAAATAGCATGAAAATAGTGATGTCCTGAATCCGATTTTGCTTTAACTATGGAAAAAGACAATGACTAGTTGAATCACTGGTTGACTAGTAAAAATTAATCATCCGAAACATGAACTATCACATAAAAATCAGAGTAGACATACAGGCTAGAAATACACTTATTTGAAATACACTTTATGTTAAAATAATTACTGGATCACACAGAGAGCAAAAAATTGTTCCCCTAGAAAATGCTGCTAATATTGAATATAAGCTGACAGGGAAATACTTTTTGGCTAAATAATAGATTATCTACTGTTTGACTATTACGACCCAGTCTAGGTCAGGCCCCAACATACAAAGGAAATCAGGGCTAGCTGGGTCACCCAACCATCCAAATCTTGCCCCTCTGGCCTGTACAATAAGATACCAAACTCCGGTACTGCATACGTGGCCAATGGTAAAAGGGGAGTTCCACAGTTTTTCTGATACAATAGTTAAGACGTCTATAGATTGTACTTTTTGCCCAGAATTGGTCTTTTCTCCACAAAGTGGTGGCTGCTCCAATTACTAATTACTGCCATTTCCTTATCCAGATGTCACAGCTTTATCACTTAAGAGAGGTAATAACACAACCCACAAACAGTTGAGACCAGAGCACATTTACGCTCTAATTAACACGTTTTGCTAATCAGGGCAAGTCAAAACTGACAGGATGGAGCAGGTAAACCAAGAACATGTCACTGTCAATTAGGACCCTGAGTTCCCCGGAGCATCCCTGTCCAGTCTTAGGGAAACAGTATAAACACCACTCAGCCTAAATTCTGCTTATAAGTGAATAAAAATACACCAAGATGGCTTCCATCATTTTGGTTTCCTTTTGCTGGCATGTGTTTTATGCCTTCCAGGGTATCAGGTGCTTCATGGATTGCTTGCTTTCAGCACTAGTCTCTCGAGAGGGTCATTGGTTAGAAGTCATTCTTATTTCCTTATTCACTTATACACATTAAAATAGTCACATATGCAACATATTTTAGATTAGTTCTTAGACTGAACAAATAAGGATTTGGCAAGGAAGGATTATTCTACTGTCTACATAAATTTTAAGGATCCAAAGTCTAGCACGTTTCATATATATATAAGAGTACGAAAAAAATTGATTAAATGTTGACAGGTAATTCATCTCTCTTTTATAAGGTCCTTTTTCGCTCTTTGATGGAGTAGCAGTCAGACTTCATAGCTATCTCTTAGCTTCAGGCCAGAGCAGGCTTCATCTTTAGATGAAGGCTGTGTTGTGTTTTTCTGATTAAAGCAGCCTCGTCTTCTTCGAGTCGACATTTCAATTCCCGTTTCTTTTCCAGAATCCAAATCAGTCATCAGGCTTTACCCCGAAATACCACTCGACGATTCCGTAGCCGTCATTTGATGGATAAATATTGCAACATGGTGCACTTTGAAATTCACGTCAGAGGTCATATTTGCCAAATGATTGTGGATATGAAAGAAAATGTTTAATATTGATCTGTATGAACACTGGAGCTGAAAGCCAAAGAGGTGCCGAATATACCATTTTCTCTGACTTCCCTTAATCAATTAGATATTCCAGATTAATAATACACAATGATATTTGTAATTCAATTAACAAAATGTATTTTGTGTTATGTATCACAGAACTTTACCTAGCCAGAGCCATCTTAGCTATACCTAGCAGTTACTCAATTGATTTCTATCAATTACATTTAGATTTCAGTTTTGGTTTAAATGGTTGTAAGATGATAAAGACATCCATTAGTCACTCAAACACCACTATAATTTACACAATGTTAACCAGGTTTACGTAGATCTCATTAAATTATTACTCAATATAGATTAGTTAACTATGTCTTCAGTTCCAGTCAGAAGACACACCGGTAGAGTATAAAACACTTGCAAACTTGACAAAAATAAATGCATTTACAGACTTGGATGTAAAAAAAAAAAAAACTTTAAAAAAATTTGATAAAGTATAGATATTCTGTTGTCAACGCAATATTGTGATAAAGCAAGAAAACCAAAGATAATAATTTGTTTGAGGAACGATCTTTATGACCACAACAAATGTTTGCAACATCATACTGTTGTAATAAAGTTTATACATATATACAGTATATATATATATATACACTAATGTTTCACAGTAAATTATTTTGGATTTTTGTAGAATTGAGCACAACAGTACCAAAAGAACATATACTGGTACAGTTGTGCTCTGTTCTACAAAAATAATCTACCGTGAGATGTTAGTAAGACAAATAGAGCTGGAAATGAATTGTAAACAAACAAAAATTATGTTATATTAGTTACATACTGAAACATAAAAACCCAAAGTTGCTGAAAAAGAGTAGAATAGAAATATGTTAGTCATGTACATCATCTTTTCATAGCCGGTCTTCCAGAATTAGCTGTCACAAAACTAAGCCACGGATCCGAGTTTTTCCTGAACAGCTGCATTACTTCTCCATTCGTAATCATTTTTTTCTGGATCTCTTTGACCTCTCTTCCTCCACTATGTATTGCTTACACAGCAAAATCAGTCCCTGAGAGGGTATGCATGTTCTCCCCGTGCTTTGGGGGTTTCCTCTGGGTACTCCGGATTCATCCCCAGTCCAAAGACATGTAGGTTGATTGACCCTTCCAAATTGTCCATAGTGTGTGAATGGTTGGGTCAGTGTGTGTGTGTGTGTGTGTGTGTGTGATTGTGCCCTGCGATGGGTTGGCACCCCGTCCTGGGTGTCCCCCACCTTCTGCCACGAGTTCCCTTGGATAGGCTCCAGGCTCCCCGTGTGTAGGATAAGCGCTACAGAGGATGGATAGATGGATAGATGGACAATTAAAGTGTTGAATTGTATGAAATTTTTATATCTGTCATCTTAAAGTTTATGCTTTAAACATTTCTACATAATTAAAAAATGCTCCAGCATCATTTACCGCATCCTGATGAGGGAACAACTGTTTATAGCTGCTATAACATAAGTGATAACAGGAACTAACTTGTTTTGTGGACATTCTACAATGTTAAGTGTACATCAGTTATGTGGCGGGTCTGTGATACCTGGATAAGTTGTTTGAAAAGAAAGTATAACGTATCAGAACAAGCGCATTAATATAAACCTATGATTTGCAGCTATACTACTGTCAGAGCTGCTGTTATAGAAGATGAATCTTCAGACCAATCAGAATCCAGAATTCAACAACACTGTGGTAAAAATATAGTTTTAATCATTATTAGTGCCACAGACAAAACATATAAAAAAATCCAGAATGACAATTAATTAAGAAAAAATTCAACCAGTGTTCCAACATCTAAAACCTACACACATCTTCGTATTTAAGGATATTAACTAGCAGCCTTATGATCCTAATGGAACTCTAAATGATGCTTTATTAAAGTTAGGCACATTTGAGGGTAAAGCTGTTAAGTGAATAGATAAAAGACTCATCGACGTTACAGTGATCAAGATCTCTGCCTTTTTCAATTGGATCTCATTTTTAGAGTGTTAGAAAATGAGTCAAACCAAAAATTGTAAAGTATAGATGTTTCAATAAAAAAAAATGAATTGGTACTTATTTTATCTAGTTTAATTTTAGAGACCTTAGAAAGAGTGATGGCTGCTGGTCATAACAGATGACTAAAATCTAATATCTCTCAATAACTAGACACTGAAACTGTTAGCGTTAAGCAGTGCATTATATCACAAGGTCTCATCGATGGCATCATAAGAATAATGAAGAAGAACAATACACCTACTTCTATTTTTTTTTTCCAAGTGTTTCAAGTTCGTATCACTCTACTGACTTATTTCCTCCAATTACCAAACACTCATTCAAACCAAAAAACAGTCATTTTTTACGGTTCTGTCCTTTTGTGTACAAATGACTTTGATTGGTCAGTGTGTGCTTTAGTTTCTCCTCCAAAGGGATTTTTGGGGAAAAAAAAAATGATGATAGAGTAAACAAGCCACCTTGTTCATGTTCATTACACATGCTACCTCTCCTTCATCGCTGATGACGTGATACGAAAAATGTGTCTGAAAGATATCAGTCAAAAATAGAGATCAAATATATGGGGCATGTCATTCTGTGTAAAAAAAAAAATGACATGACTATCACTGATAGGCTGCACGAATCTACAGCCTGAGCTAGAAGGAAATGAGCCCCAGCCTCATTCTCGCTTGTTCATACCATTCTGTCTTTTTCTGGTACTTTTGTGCTCGGTTCCACAAAAATCCAAAATAATCCAGCTGTAAGACGTTAGTAAGACAAATAGAGCTGACATGAACTGGAAACAAACAAAAACGATGTTATATTGGTGATATACTGAAACATAAACACCCAGAGTTGCTGAAAAAGAGGAGAATATAAACCTTTTTAGTCATGTATGTCATCTTTTCATAAACTATCCACTTTTCCGGAATTAGCTGTCGCAAAGCCAAGCCACGGATCCCAGTTTGTCCTGAACAGCTACGTTACTTCTCCGTTTGTAATCATTTTCTCTGGATGTCTTTGACCTCTCCTCCTCCACTATGTATTGCTTACACGGCGAAATCAGCCCCTGAGAGATTGAGTGCGTTCCATCACTGAGCTCTGGGGGGAATTTGCATATACATTGCATCCGTGCCATGGAATGTGCCGGAAAGATGGAGGGAAAAAAAGGGTAAAGGAGGTAAATAGCCATTAACATGTTGACTGGAGTAAGTCCACCGAGGCCGTGAAGCCTCCGACGGGATTTCAAGCATCACATTGATGCATGTTTTGTGTACTCAGGGAAGCTGCTGGGATTTTGGGAGGCCTAAAGGTGCGTATTTGTAGGAGATTTGGCTGACCTTGGTTCTCCCTCTGAGCTCTGCGCTTCCTTTTCTACATTTCAGAGAGAGATAGTGGTGGATTAGCGGTGTCCCCTTCACGCTAACAGCCATCGATACTGAGTTTCATTTGGATTGTGTGCTGTTCAGGTTATTAAAGGCATTCTTCACCACACTATGCATGTTCTCTTAGCCTTAATGACATCATGCTAAGCATATCTCAACGCTAGCTATTTGCTGGCCAGGATCACAACCGCCATCACCAGCAACACCACAATGGCTAAATTTGCAGAATAATTCGGAATAATTTCCTATGTAAAAATGAACTAATACATTCTGATTCAATCCTGCCTTTATAATGCGTTATAAATGTGTTATATAGCACACATAACACCTTTTGGTGCCCGAAATTACCCTAGTAACTTAACATTATGAAGTCATGTAGTTGCTTCAATAACTGCTTTATAAAGTATTTATTAAATGGCAGTGTTTATTTATTTATTTATTTATTTATTTATTTATTTATTTATTTATTTACTCACTTACTTATTTAGATGTTGCTTTTCTAACATCCAAGGCCCTTAGTACTTTTTTACTTCCCATCTCTGAATTATTATTTTTTTTGACAAAATACAGTCAATAATTATGTATATTTGAGGAGGTAGTTAAAAAAGGACAAAAAATCATAAAAGAAAAAATTCCCTGCTATTCCCCTTATATAAAATAATAAAATAAATAATAAAATGCAAAACTAATAACGTTCATTTATGCGAAGTCACTTAATGAATTATTATTATTAACCTTTATGATGTAAATAAATGACCATATTTTGAATGTTGGAAAATTGGTGAAAATGGTAAGTTAGAATGCTAAGCTTGAATTTATAATCTTAGAATATTGTATTCATATTTAATTTAACTTTAATTAATTTAAACTTAATTAAACATTAACAAGTTAGCTAGCTAGTTAATAAAATGGTTTGGGTCAAATGAAAACCTTAATTTTTAAAGACTTCTCAGATGTTCATTGCCAGTGTTCCAGCGCTTAACAAGTGTCTGGATTCTTCGAGAAAAAAAAAAAATAATAATAATTCAATTGTAATTTATGTTGCATGGTTAAAGTATGTAATTTGACTCACCTTCGTATTTATTTGAAGGATTGATTTGAATGTTTTAAATGTCTGCCAGGATAAAATGTAATTTTTTTAAAATGCTAGCATGGTTGAATGGCACAAGCACTTTTTGTTGATTTTCTCCAGAGGGACATGAACATCTCAGATGCTTTTGTAGAACCTTCCTGTCCATTTGTCTGAACATCGGTCTCAAGGCGCTAAGTACGTTGTCCATTTCCATTCTCGAGACTCCATCATCCGTGCTTGGTGTTCTTGCAGCTGCTCTTGTCTTTAGCCGAAAAAAAGAGAAAAAAATGGCATTTTGATGCTGTTCATCACAGCACAGGGGAACTGTAAATGGCTTTCTGTGTCAGGGCCGTGTGCTGCTCTCCTTTCCCCATGTCAGGGGAGACGGAGGCTGAAACTTGGCAGAATGCTCCGTCTGGTCACATCATCGCCGGCGAGTCTGTCTCCTCGCTAATGGAAAGATGTTTCAAAGTGGGAAGCTGACATCAGTGTTTTTACCTTGCGTTTAATGACAGAACCTCTTTCTCTCTCTTTCTCTTCCTCTCTCTTTCTCTCACTCTCTGAGAAGTATCAGTACAGCGAGGTGTTCTTTGAATACCTCTGAATGCCAGATCATGAGCATGATTATACTGCAATGCTTCAGGGATCTGCTGCAACCCAGATTCTCTTCTCATGTAGCTTCAAGAGAAAAAAAAAAAAAGAGGTGGAAGAAGCCGAAGGTTCTCTTCTCGTTTCCTTTTCTGCCTCTGTGTGTGTGTGTGTGTGTGTGTGTGTGTGTGAGAGAGAGAGAAAATAAGACATTTGCATTCCTTACACTCACATGTCAGGCTTGTGTCCTCACGCCTCTCTCACACACAAACACACACACACACACACACACACAAGCAAAAACAAATCTAACACTTTTGACTGGGAGAAAAATATCGTTATGTTGACACTTCGTTGGTAGTTCGTGTGCGAAGCGCAGAATTCAGCGCTTGAAGAGGATGTGTGATGAATAAACAATGCTGAGGGTTTATCCAACGCCACGCTCACATCCAAACCCGAACCCCAGACTGAGGATTACGCTTACACTCTACTGCCATCCAGTGGACAGTGCTGCTATTACACTGCTGTCACAATATAGACTGCATTCATGAACCATAAAAGGAGATGAAGCAGCTTTTTTTTCACTATTTTTTCACTTCACCATATTATTATTATTATTATTATTATTATTATTATTATTATTATTGCTACATGTACATTACTTTTATAATATTAAAATGTTTATACGTTTGATTTTTTTTTAGTATTTTATATTGTTATTTTCTTTCTTTCTATCACTGCTGTCATTTATTGCACTTTATTATATTATTTGCCTATTTTACTATTTTATTTTGTCTGCCTTTTCTGTCTTTTTTTTTTTTTTTTTTTTTTTTTTTTTTTTTTTTTTTTTTTTTTTTTTTTTTTTTTTTTTTTTTTTTTTTTTTTTTTTTTTTTTTTTTTTTTTTTTTTTTTTTTTTTTTTTTTTTTTTTTTTTTATTTTGCCTCTTTTGTCTGTCATTTTTTCTGTTAATTAATCTCTTTTCTGGCTCATATTGTGTTTTTGTGTCTCATATTTTGTTTTCTGCCTATTTGTTCATCCTTTACTTTTTCTTTTTTCCTGTTGTCTGTATTTTTTTTTTACATAACGCTGTTTTTTTATTTGTTATTATTATTTATTTGTGCTCCTAGACGTCTGTATTTCCGTCTCGCTCACACACAGAGTGACGTAACAGCTCCAGTGTTCATTTAGAGCTCAGTGAGTTTTTCTTCAGTGAGTCAGACTCAGACTTGTTGTAAGGAATGAGTTATAATGAATGAGACCAGTTTGACCTTTGACCTCTTGCTCATCCCGTGTCGTGCTCGGCTGAGCGTTAATCCGAGTCTGGACTGTTCTACAGGTAAAGGGCCCGAGACGCTCTTCACCGGACAGAACCTGAACGATAACGAGTGGCACACGGTCCGAGTCATGAGGAGAGGGAAGAGTCTGCAGCTGGCTGTGGACGAGTTACAGCCTGTGGAAGGTAAAACCTTCACTTCTTCACTTCTCCGCCTCCAGGGTGGTTTTCTAATCTCTCTTCTGCCTCAATTTTATCTTTTTTCTACCTCATTTTTTGTTTGTATTTGCCCTTTTGGCCTCTTTTATGTTTTTTGGTATTTTCTGCCTCTTTGTCTGTTTGTCTGTTTTCTGCCTCATTATGTTTTTGTTTTGTTTTTTTTGTCTGTTTGTTTCTGCCTTATTTTGTTTGTTTTTTTGGTCTCTTTTGTGTCTTATTTAATTATTTTTTTATGTGTGTTTGTCTCGTTTCTGACTCAGTTCTTCTTATTTTTTTTTTAAATTCTTTTTCTTTCCACTGCCTTGTGTTTTATTGTTTTTTGTTGTTGTTTTTTGTTTTTGTCTGTGTTCTCCCTCATTTAGTAGGTTTGCCTTTTGTCTTTCTGTCTCTCTTCTGACATCTTTTCGATCTTTTTCTGCCTGATGTTTTGTTGTTTTTTCTTGTTGTCTCTTTTGTTCCTCATTTTTTGTCTTTTTCTTTTTTTTCTTTTTCTGTTTCATTTATTGTTTTTGTGGTTTTTTTCATTTCTGTTCTGCATCATTCTTTAGTT
This sequence comes from Pangasianodon gigas, assembly GCA_022758105.1. NCBI lineage: Eukaryota > Metazoa > Chordata > Actinopteri > Siluriformes > Pangasiidae > Pangasianodon > Pangasianodon gigas. Next base: position 1,815,152 of record CM040481.1, read on the forward strand.
TTCTGGGGGTTTTTTTGCATCTTTTCTGCTTCTTTTTTTATCTCTTTCTCTATCTTGCCTTATTTTTCATTTCGACTATTTCATTTTCTGCCTCATTTTTTTAAATTTTTTCCCTTTTTGTCTTGTTGTCTCTTGGCCTAATTTTTTGCCTTTTTTTCTTCCTTGCCTCATTTTTTGTTAGTTTTTTGTCATTTTGATTTTTACTGCCTCAATTATTATTTGTTGACATTTTCTCTCTTTTCTGCCTTTTTTTTTTGTCATTTTGCTTCCTTTATGCTTCATTTTTATGTCTCTTTTCTGCCTGAATTTTTATTTTGCTTTTTTCTGCCTCAATTTATTTGTCATTTTGTATGTTTTTCTGTTTTGTTTTCTTTTTTCTCTTCTTTCTCTTATTTACCTGAATCCTGTGAACACCTCCTGACAGAGGTGTCGGACTGTGCCACCCACAATAGTCGTCTTTTCTCTGCCTTTGAAAAGCCATAATAAAATAAAATAAATGAGGAAAATAAATTAAAATAAAAATATTATAATTATAAGTCATATTAATGACTTCTGTTAATTAAAAACATATTTCTTATGTTTTAGATGTCTTTTTAGCCATCTCCATTTTGTGCTGCAGCTTAATTTTCCTTTTATTATCTCTATCTTTATATATAGTTTTAATAACCGTACATTACCGTATAACATTAGCTATGAAGAAGTTATCGCTACCCGATCATGAAGTCATAAAGGAAGGCATCTTCCTATTTTTCTTCATTAAATCACTAATTCAGGCTTCAGCGTGTTCTTAAAAGCTTTCACACTCGGTCCAACTCAATCACTTCCAGTGATACAGTATCTCTTATCAGACAGCAGAGACGTGCTGAGCTGCTCACAGACTCCATCTTATACTCCATCTTAGACTCCACTCTATACTTCATCTTATACTCCACTTTAGACTTTCATTCTCACTTTCATCTTAGGCTCCACTTAAGATTCAGTCTTCGACTCCACTTTAAACTCCACTTTAGACTCCACTTTAGACTCCATCTTAGACTCCATTTTCAAGACCATCTTAGACTCCATCTTAGACTCCATTTTCAAGACCATCTTAGACTCAATCTTAGACTCTATTTAGACAATGGAAACCAACTGTTGTGGGGAAAAACAAGCGTTTGTGGGTTTCAGGGTGAATTACGGCACCGTGGCACAAGTCACGATGATGATGGATTAAAAAATGTGTGCAATTGTTGATAAGTAAAGGAGACATTTATTTAACATTTTTGGAAGGAGACTCCAGTGTCAGGGCTTTGTAAAAGTCAGAATTAAAGCTTCTTTCTTTCTTTCTTTCTTTTGTTCCTTTTCTTTATTTATTTTATTCTTGATTTCTTTTTTTGATCTGTTCATTCTTTCCATTTTATTTGCATTTTTCTTTTTCTTTCCATACTTATAGAAAGAAATTTATATAATCTTTCTACAGAAGATTATATAGAAAGATTATATAATTGTTTCCTCAACTAAGGGACTGCAGAATTTTCTTTCTTTCTTTCTTTCTTTCTTTCTTCTTTTTCTCACTTTTTCTCATTCTTTTATCCTTGTATTATCTACTTTCCTTTAATTCTTTCTCTTTATTTCCTTTTTCCTTTCCGTAATTCTTTCTCTTTTTACTCTGTCTTTCTTCTCAGCATTTCTTCCTGTTGTTATCCACTAAGGGACTGCAACACTTTGTTTCTTTTCTTTCTTGCTTGCTTTCTTGCTTTCTTGCTTCTATTCTCTCTTTTTTGCTTTTTGCTCCTTTTATTCTTTCTTTTTGTACCCATTTTTTATTTTTTATAATCATTTCTTTTCTTACTCTTTCTTTCTTTCTTTCTTTCTTTCTTTCTTTTTACCTTCCTTTTAATCTTTGTCTTTTTAAATGGATAAAAAGTACAACGTGTCATTCCTTAATAAATAAAAGCTATTGTTGGAAAGTTGCTGTGGTATAAGAGGAATAAAACACTTCAGGAAATGCTGTTATAGGAAAATAATCAGCTTCAGTTTGGTAACAGTATCTGCGCATCATCACACCTCACCATTGTGTTTTATTTCTGAAAAATGATTTTGTCCTCTCTATAATTCTTTTGCGATGTCAATGCTAGGAATCGCGGATTATTTCTCGGACTTTTCTCACAGCTCTTGTTCTGTGTGTTCCTGTGTGAAGGTGAGATCCCGGGTGACCATACCCAGCTGGAGTTCCACAACATCGAGACAGGGATCATCACGGAGAAGCGCTACCTCCCCAATGCGCCCTCCAACTTCATCGGCCACCTCCAGAGCCTGGTGTTCAACGGCATGGCCTACATCGACCTGTGCAAGAACGGAGACATCGACTACTGTGAGCTGAACGCCATGATCGGCTTCAAGAACATCATCGCTGACCCCGTGACCTTCAAGTCGCGCTCGAGCTACGTGTCCCTCAGAACTCTGCAGGCCTACTACACCATGCACCTGTTCTTCCAGTTTAAGACCACGTCCCCGGACGGCCTCATCCTGTACAACAGCGGAGACGGCAACGACTTCATCGTCGTGGAGCTCGTCAAGGGGTGAGGACAGGACCGGGAGATTATCACTGAGATAATCACATCATTCCTTTATTCTGTCTGTCTTTATTCTCTTCCTTGCTTTCATCATTTTTGTCTTCCCATTTTCCTTTTTTCTTTCTATTTATTTTTTCTTCCCTTCCTCCTTTTCTTTTTTCTCCAGTAGAGGAAGCTGCAACTCTTCATCTGGTGTCAATTCTAATACACTTTCCTCCTTTCTTTCTTTTCTTTTTTTCTTCCTTTTAACGTATTTGACATCACTGCTCCTGACCTCACTAATGCTCTTGTGGCTGAATGAACACAAATCCCCACAGCCACGCTCCAAAATCTAGTGGAAAGCCTTCCCAGAAGAGTGGAGGCTGTTATGGTCCCAGTTGGTTCTGGTCTTCCCTCGTTGACAGAAAGTGCTTGGTCCCTTAATCGCTGCTTGCAGCTATATTTTTGTCTGCATTTTTTTTTTCTTTTCAAAATGATCATGTTTGGAGACCAGAGATAAATATTTATGTAGCAACATTATTGTCAGTAATTCCTGTGAAGTGTTATCCAGGGAATCTACACCACTGATGGGATTCACACACTTCCATAATGAATTCCTCATCCAGTATATATTTAAATGTTTGAAACATCTGTTAAATATATTTCCTCCTTCTCTCCTACCAGCTACCTGCACTACGTAGCAGACCTGGGAAACGGCGCTCACCTCATTAAAGGAAACTCCAACAAGCCTCTGAATGATAACCACTGGCACAACGTCATGATCTCCAGAGACAGCAACAACCTGCACACGGTCAAGATCGACACCAAGGTCACCACGCAGACCACCATCGGAGCCAGAAACCTCGACCTGAAGGGTACGACGCGTCGTTGGTTTCTATTGCGCTCATGTGCATGGGATATTGAGATTAAAAAAAGAAGAAGCTGTTGGATAGTTCACTAACTGAACATCTGAACTGAATAACTTTGATTGTTTCTTTTTCATTTCTTTCTTCATAGAATGTTATAATAATTTAAAACATTATACAATTAATCAATATTCAATTTGGTTAAATATGGATCCTAGTATTCATCCCTGAGGTATACCTGCTTTTTTTTTTTTTTTTTTTTTTTTTTTTTTTTTTTTTTTTTTTTTTTTTTTTTTTTTTTTTTTTTTTTTTTTTTTTTTTTTTTTTTTTTACATTCGTTCCTGCATACGTACATTTCCAAATTGCTTGAAGTACATGTGAGTAATTACAGTTTTGTAATATCCACCTGAGTGACTATAGATATGGCAGATTCTACTCTTTCATGGCTGGTTTTAAAGAAATGAAACTATTGTATTTACATTGAAATTTATGACATTTTGCAGACGCCGTTATCCAGAGCGACACACAGAAGTGCTTCTTAGTCTCTATTAAAAACACATCCGCATGCTAGTTCACTAGCTCAGGGAGAAAGAGTATTATCAGTCTGTTGGGAAGGTTAGTACAGCAGGAAAAATACTCAAAACAAGGATTTTTATAATTAACAAAGTGCTTATTTAAGTGCTTGGTGAAGCGGTAGGTTTTTAGTCGTTGTTTGAAGGCAGTCAGTGACTCAGCTGCTCTGACAGCCAGGAGAAGGACAGAGAAGAGCCTTGACGCAGGTCTTATTTGTACCCTGAGAGATGGAGGGTCTGATCGAGCAGAGCGAGAGGACCGGAGCGAGTGTGGTGCAGAGCTGGGAGCAATAAATAATAGGAAAAAAAAAAAATCAAGGTTTTCATTTGACTCGCACTCCTATTACACTGCGTTTTACTTCATATGACTGCAGTTCAGCAATATCACCACTAGAGGGAACTCTGCTCTGGTGTTTAAAAAGGACATTTATAGACTTGTTATTGTTATTTACACACTGAACAATCAATACAAATCTTTACTTTTCACTGGAAAGTCAATGAGAGTAGATTTTTTTTCTCTCATTTTATGTTTATGTGTTTCTAATACTTTTAAGTGTTTCTATTATTCTTGCTTTTATTATTTTGTCCCTTTTGGTCTTTCTTCTCTTCTTCCTCCTCTCTTCTTTCTTTCTTTCTTTCTTTCTTTCTTTGTTTCTTTGATTCTTTCTTACGGCACATTCATTTCTTAACATCAGCTCCTTCATCACATCAGACTCGTAACGTCGGCTCCTTCATCACATCAGACTCTCAATTTTGGCTCCTTCGGCACGTCAGCATTGGTCTGAGAGCAGTGTGATGTTTGACGTCTCTTCTCTTTTCTCGCCACAGGAGATCTGTTCATCGGGGGCGTGGCTAAAGAGATGTACAAAGAGCTTCCCAAACTGGTTCATGCACAAGAGGGATTTCAGGGCTGTCTGGCCTCGATGGACCTGAACGGCCGTCTGCCGGACCTCATCTCCGACGCTCTCACCTGCGTGGGGCAAATCGAGAGGGGCTGCGAAGGTCAGAGCTGCACTCACACACCACCTGGGGGCACTTTTCCCTTCTTTTCCCTTCTTTTCTTTCTTTTCTTTCTTTTTTTTATTCATAGTTTTTTTTCTTTCTTTCTCACCCATTTTCTCCTATTAATTTGTTCTATTAATTAGTTTCTTTTTAATTTCTTTTTTGTTTTTCATTTGTACCAATTCTTCATTTTGCTTCTTTTTTCTTTCTTTAATGATTTTTGCTATTGTAATTTTTCTTTCTTTCTTTCTTTCTTTCTTGTGATTCATTCTTTATTTTGCTTCCATTCTCTTCTTTTTGACATGCTTTTCTTCCTTTCTATTTTAAAAATATTTATGAAACACACTATTTCACACTTTTTTTTATATAAAATAAATCCTGGATTATTATTATGATCTCCACAATGCCACAAAGAGACTCTTACAAAAAGCTCAAAACAACAAATTTAATTTCATAGCCACTAAAATTTATAGATATAGAGTTATAAAGCTGTATTTCTAATTAAAGTGTCACAGCTTTTATATGGAGAAGATTTTGGATGAAATGGACTTCCTTTATTTTGTTAGCTTTATTAGCATGTCAGCCTCAAAGCTTTAGCGTAACATGAACGAAACAGTGAACGTCAGTGAACTGAATTTTTTATTGAAATGTCCTTTTGATTTAGTAACAGAATGCTGCATGAATGAATTATTATTCAGTATGTTTAGCAAATAGAGTCAACACACACACACACACACACACACACACACACACACACGCACACACCCTCAGGCACAGTTTATGGTTAATAAAGTTGGAGTGCACTCTGCTGGAATGCTGTAAAGCTGCAGCTCGTGCTGTTTGTGTAGCGTTTTATCATAATCAGACTGTGTTATTTGTGTCGTCTGAATTATCTCTCCATCTGAATTATCTCTCCATCTGAATTATCTCTCCATCTGAATTATCTCTCCGTCTGAATTATCTCTCCGTCTTCACGCCGTGTTCAGATCAGACGTTTGCCCGGAGCCGTCGCTGAATAATGCATGGAGTGGGATTGTATTGAATTTTCAGATAGAATATGTCTGTCTTCCTTCTCTCATCCGTCTCTCATCCATCTCTCATCCGTACATCCCTCATCCATCTCTCATCCATACATCCTTCATCTGTCTCTCATCCATCCATCCATCATCCCTCTCTCATCCCTCTATCCATCTGTCCATCACCCATCCCTCATCCCTCTCTCATCCATCTCTTATCCATCTCTCATCCCTCTCTCAATCGTCTCTCATCAATCTCTTATCCGTCTCTCATCCCTTTCTCACCCCTCTCTCATCTGCCTTTCATCCACCTCTCACACGTCTCTCATCTGTCTTTCATTCCCTCTCTCATCCCTCTCTCAATCATCTCTCATCCAACTCTCACCCATTTCTCCTCCCTCTCTCATCCTTCTCTCATATATCTCATCAGTCTCTCAGCCCTCTCTCATCCGTCTCTCATTCCTTTCTTGTCCCTTTCTCGTCTGTCTCTCGTCTGTCTCTCGTCTGTCTCTCACCCGTCTCTCATCCATCTCTCATCTGTCCCTTGTCCATTTCTCATCTGCCTTTCATCCCTCTTTAATCCCTCTCTCCTCTGTCTCTCATCCGTTCCTCATCTGTCTCTCATCCATTTCTCATCCGTCTGTCATCATTTCTTTCTTTCTTTCTTTCTTTCTTTCTTTCATTCACACTTTATTTTATTTTTTATTTCTTTTTTATTTGTTCTTTAACCATTTCCATGTCTCTTTTTAATTCTTTCCTTTTTTTTCTCTTTCATTAATTTTCCATTTTCCTTTTTCTCTTATATTATCATCTGCTGTATTCTTTCTTCCTTCCTTCCTTTCTTTCTCTTTGTCTCTTTCCGCTTTGCACTCTCTCTATTAATAAATAAGTGTGTAATTAAATGGAAGTAGAGACAGAACCCACTGCACGTGTGAATGATACGTGAACGTGAAGGATGATGAAACAGGTTTACAGTTAGAGTTCATCTGATTACAGAATCTGTGAAATTCTCAACATCTGGCTGAACAGCTGCTCTGTTTGCTGCATGGCTGAAGTAAATAATCCATCTTCATCAGAAGTTTTGATTCTGTTGCTGTTTGATCAGCCTCGTGTGTGTGTGTGTGTGTGTGTAAATCTGAATCACAGTTATTTCCTCCTGAATGTTGAAGGAGATGTAGTCTCTCTCTCTCTCTCTCTCTCTCTCTCTCTCTCTCTCTCTCTCTCTCTCTCTCTCCAGGCCCCAGCACCACCTGTCAGGAAGACTCGTGTGCTAATCAGGGTGTGTGTCTGCAGCAGTGGGAAGGCTTCAGCTGTGACTGCAGCATGACGTCGTTTGGAGGACATCAGTGCAACGATGGTGAGTGAAATTAACCCCGCGTCTTATCCTCATAATCTCCCATCATGAGACTGTTATAAGCTACGAGGCTTGCGGTTTGTCTGATTACAGCAGCTTTTTTTTTGTTTTTTGGAACAATACTTCCACTCCAACCCACGATGAACACATGCAAGCAATGACACTGTAAATAATAACAATAATAATAATAATAATAATAATAATAATAATAATAATAATAATAATAGATTTATATAAACTAGATTTACATTGAATAAACAATGAGCAAGAGAAAAAAGTAAAATAAGATGTAATGTAACACTAACAAGCAATATAATTTAACATATAATGAAAAGAATGCACAACAATTAAAGAAAGAAAGAAAAAAGAAAGATGAAGCTGCTAACGATTACACATTTTTATTTATTACTGGAAAACTTTTTATCCATTTATTGTTACATTTAACACACACGTTACTTCCTGTTCTCACTTCCTGTTATAGCAGCTATAAACAGTCGTTCCCTCACCAGCTTCTCTTTTTCTCTCTGTTATTAATGTCAGTTTACTGAGAAACTGCAAAAGCGTAAACTCCTCTGTCCTAAAGTTGTCGGAAAACATCTTCGGCAATTTACAGCTTTAATTCTGACTGCTACATAGCGCTGGCACTGGAGACTCCTTCCAGAAATGTTACTTAAACATCTGTTTGCAACAATTATAATTTATTTTTGTTAAACAACAACGCACTTTTAATCTGTTTATTATTAACTTTATAGCTTGTGTTCAGGAGCCGTCGCTTGTTACTATGGAAACGATAATGTATTAGTACGAAGGCATAAATGTATAAGCCTGTGATTGAAAGCTGCTGTTATTCTGACCAATCAGATTTGAGAACTGAACAGCGCTGTGGAATAAATGCAATTAATGTCATGTTATTGCAGCGGCTATAGACAACTGGAACATATCTATATTATATCTAAATTCTTAGTGTTTTTTGGTATGACTCCGCCCCCAGGCCCCTCCTCCCAATGTTTGAAGGTAGAATTGAAGCAGGAAGTGATGTAGATGATAATATAATTACACTTTGATTAAACGTGTAAGTATGAACTATCGCAGAAATTTTCTTAAATGATTTATTTGATAATAAACATGAAATTTTTGGCGTGTGTTAATAAAAAACTTGGGGGAGACAGAATTCCATTGTTTGTTTTTTAAGCTTGTAGCTTGTGTACAAAACTAAAAAATAAGTTGTCTAATTATTCCTTTATGGAGAATTACACTCAAAATGGACATTAAGGCTTTTTTCAGCTTTTTTCCTCTTGCACAACAAATGTGACAAATTGTGTGAGCTTCATTTCAGAATTAGAAGACAATGACAAGTCCTGACCTACAAGCTCTGTTTCCTCGGTATTATCCGACTGTGTAAAGAGCGTGGAATACGAGCAAAACGCTTCATTAATGACGCAGTATTAACGCACGCAAAATGTCAGAAGCAGTCGACTGGTTGAAAGGGAACGTCATCTTTGTGCTCTCACTTCGCAAAGACGATTAAACGAGAGGATTACTGTAGACATGCGAGGCAAAAGGAGGCAGCTGCAGTCGTGTGCACTGCCAGCTACACTGCGGACCGTGTGTGTCTGTGTGTGTGTGTGTGTGTGTGTGTGTGTGTGTGTGTGTGTGTGTATGCTAGTTTTGTTTAACAACCTTTTTGACTACAGTAACATTATATTGGTGATAGAATATGCTGCTGTGTGACGTGGAGCTTTCATTTAACAAACAACAACAACAACAAAGATGAAGAAAAGAAAGACTTTAGTGCGGCCGTAAAAAAGAAGGGATTAAATCGTAGGAAATTATTTGATTTTTAAACAGGGAAAAACTACTATAATTTTCAGTTTTGTTGACTAAAACTAAATCTAGACTAAAATTTACAGTTACCAAATTATGACTGAACTCTTATTATAATTATTATGTATTTTTGTCAAAAGACTAAAGACTAAAATAGAATTCAAATTAACTGTTAAATTTAATGTTGATCATAATGTTTCCTTTCTTCATTACAGCTCTTGGAATTTTTTAAAGATTGGTTTAAAAGTATTTAGTCTTTATTTGACTCTATTTCACCTTTAAAAAAAAGGGACAGAAATTGTGTGATAAAAAAATGCAGACTGATAAACTGAATTAAATTTAATGTGAAATTTCTAGGAATTAAGTAGTTAAATATTGTTTGATTGAAGTTGTGAGAGAAGATACTGAATCTAACCCTGCCTCTCACCCTAAACCTTTGGCATGGGTAGAAAATATTCCCAATTTTCTCAGAATTAAATATTGAGTTGATTTTCTTTAACTATAAAACTTCTTTTAACAACACGTCGGTCTATTTGCACAGTTTCCTACATTATTGCAGTGGGATTTAACCCTTGCTTCATCTCCACCTAAAGAGAGCGATGCGGCGGCGCTTTAGTCCGTTCTCTCACCTCATCGTCTGTACACTAGCTTCATCTTTCACGCTAATATGACCGTCAACGCCATCACGATCGTCATCTCACAGATCGCTCCAACAGCAAGTCTGAGTCGTATAGCTGCAGTGCATCCTGGGAATACTTCTACACTGGATTTCTCATTAATACGATGTTGCAGGAAAATGAAAAGTGTTTTTTTTCTGTTAAAGCCCACTGTAACTATGCTAGCAATAACAACCTCACCCTGTAACGTCAACGCCCCAAACAACCGCTAACTTCTCACGGGAATAAAACAGGAAAACAATCAGCAGCACAATCACTAAACACACCACAAACACTTAACGTGATTGAGGGTGGAGTCAGAATGGTCAGAATGACCACAAGCTCTGCCTCCACGTTCACTTCCGAGGTCAGAATACCGACGTGCACAGAGAGTGTGTGTTAAAATTCCGCAGTGTGAAATTTCCCAGATGTTGCTTTATTATCCAGTAAGTAGGCACTCGTGTAAGCTGCAGTCTAATTAATAATTATATTATGTCCACACTCTGTTTTTGCCACTTGCTCCATAAAATCTAACAGATGGCCTTTAGTGAACCACAGCGCTGAGCACCCAGAGGAGTCGTTCGGGCTGTAATTACACACACAGGCAGTAAACAAGCTCTTCAGCAGAGAGAGAGAGAGAGAAACAACACTTTAATAGAAGAATAAAGACAGATTGCGTTTCGAGTAGAAAGCCCTCATATGTCAGGATTTATATGTTTACTGTGAAATAGCATGATTAGCATTATGGAACTGTGATTATTTGAACGTTTTTATTTACTTTCTTGGGTTTATGGCGTCACTAAAATCTGATAAGAATGTTCCAGAAGAATTCTGAAGGATTTTTAACATTAAACGATTTTTATCATTAAAAGGTGATTAAAAGAGAAAAGATGTGTTAGATAAGAAGCGAGTGTCGGGTGTGGAACAGTTTAGTTCTTTCAGCTCGCTGGAAATCACCACAGCACTCTTCAGTTCTGCGATCTGATTGGTCCAAAGGTGTTGATTTATTTTCTATAACCACACAGCTGTGTTCCTGCCTTATCCTTTCTATTTTCACTTTTCTTTTTTCCTTTTTTTTCTCTCTTGCTCATTCTTCATTTTGAGTCTTTTTCTCATTTTGAGTCTTTGTTCTGTTCGCTTTGGTATTATCATTTCTTTCTTTCTTTCTTTCTTTCTTTTTCCTCTCATTCATTTCGCTTCTTTTTCTCAGTTTGGCATTATTTTTCTTTCTTTTTAATTTTTTTTTTAATTCTTTTTTATCGTTTTATTCTTTTACTCTCACTCCGCTCTTTTCTTTCTTTCTTTTTCTTTTTTATATTTTTTTCTGTCATCCATTCTTCATTTCTGCTTCTTCTTTTTCAATTTTATGTTTTGCCACTCTTTCTGTTTCACTTTCTTTCTGTAATTGTTGATATGGTGAAGTTTTCAGTAAGGAGATGTTTATTTAACATTTATGGAAGGAGTCTCCAGTGTCAGCGCTTTGTAACGGTCCGATGTAAAGCTTTACTTTACGTTTTGCGACGTCTTCAGGACACACGAGTTTACACTTTGGGGATTCTCTGTAACATGCAAAAAGCTGCAGTTTTTTTTCTGTCTTATTAATTTTTTTTTTGGAGCGAGAGAATAAAGAGAGGCTGGTGATGGAACGACTGTTTCTAGCTGCTATAACATAAATGAGAACTTGCTTCCTGGACATTCCACAACATTAAATGTATAAAACTTATACCTTGTCAATTTTTTAATAAGTAAAAATTATAATCATGGGAAAATTGCTGTGTGTATGAGAGGAATAAAACTCTTAGCGATCTGCTGTTATAGAAAAATAATAAACTTCACTTCATCATTGATTCATTTCCTATAACAGGATTTTGATTTGCATACTGTAAGGCTTTGCTTCTTTGTATAAAGCTCTAAAGGACTCTAAAAAATAAATTGCTACACTAGCTTGTCATTTTAAGGCATTTTTTTTATCTCAGTCTTCATAAATCTCCAAACAGTCCAGATGTTTTACACAAACCTCCACCCGCTCTTCTTTCTTATTAATTACTTGGTTCGAGGCGTGTTATAATTTTGATATACAGTGAGTATTTCATTCTCATTTATTATTAAGGAGCAGTGGTTTTCATTCAGACTGGTTCAATACACGTTATTTGAGGTGCGTCAGTGGGAAGGACTGAGTGTGGTCTAAAAAAAGCTGCGAGTGCTAAAAGAATAATAATATATAGATAAACAATTAAAGAAACACACTAAACAAACGTTAAAATGGAGTAATTGCAGTGGTTTTGCGAGTCAGAATTGTAAGTATTCCTCTGGTTATAAACCTTCATTTATTAATGAACAGCACATCATGCAAACGTCTCCACTTGACAAAATATTTAGGATTTTTTTCAGTTCCTAGTTCTCTCCCTGAAGGTTCCCTGTGTGAGTTTGATTTTTGCGCTCAGTAGCAGAATGTTAAGTGAGAAAGCTTTTTAATTGCAGCGTGGAGAACGGTGTGAAGCTTTAGACACATGTTAGCAACACAATAGCAGTGTGGAGCGTTCGCAGCAGGAGGCGTCTGTGCTGTAACCTCCGCTCAAAGTGTGAGGAAACAAAGGCCAGGAGAAATGATTTCAGAAATGTGCTTATAAATCGATTTTCAGTTTCACTGATAGAGTGTGTGCTTCCAAACTCAGCACACAAATGAGGCTTTTTTTATATATATATATATATATATATATATATATATATATATATATATATATATATATATATATATGTGTGTGTGTAAGTGTGTGTGTGTGTGTGTGTGTGTGTGTATGTATATTATATCTTTATATTTGTATATATACATAATGGCTAAATATATAGCCGTAAAAAATGAACTAGTAAGACAGTTTATAAACTAATTTTTTTACTTGAACTTTTTATTATTTTATTAACTATTTATATATGTAAGTGTGTGTGTGTGTGTGTGTGTGTGTGTGTATTTTCTCCTTTTTTGGATTATTTATTTATTTATTTATTTATTTATTCTCTTTCTTATCTTTCTTTCTGTTCCTTTTCCTCTGCCCCCTCCAAGAAATGGCACCTTTTATTACCAGTCCATTATTTATGTGAATGCATCATTTAAAATAAATTTTTAGTCGTCCTTTTTCCCCTTTTTTCTTCCTTTTTTAGTTTTTATTTATTTATTATTGTACTTCTCTGTTCATATTTTTCTCTCTTTATTTTGTTTAAGATTGAAACTGCCTCAGATACATATACCACAGCAATTTGCCATCAATTACAATGTCATGTGTGTACTTTTTGTCCATTTATAGTTACATTTCATGTTGTAGAACATCCATGAAACAAGTTCTCACTTATGTTATAGCAGCTACAAACAGTCATTCCATCACTATCCTCCCTTTTTTCCTCTGTCTTGAAGTTATTAAGACCAAAAAAAAAGTCACAGCTTGTAGTTGTTGTTATCAAGAAACTGCAAAGCGTAAACTCCTCTGTCCTGAAGATGTCAGAAAACCTAAAGTGCTGACACTGGAGACTCCTTCCATAAATGTTTAATATAGTTTACACAATGCTAAACTGGAGGTTATAAGGTTCCATTATGTGTGAGTTACAATAGGTTCATAAACACAAATGCAAATTTTCAGACACCAAATGTTACATCATAAATGTAAATGTAAATGTAATTTTTGGCCATGAATTGTTGCTTTCAGGTGTTAGAAGAGACATTTAAACCTGTGTTTGGGGTAACTCTCCATCTCATGGAATATCTCATGTTGAATTTCTATGCAGGTTTAGATTTTCTTTTTCTCTGTGTGTCACTTCACATCACACCTCCACGTTTCCACTTAACTGAATTTCAGCAGTACTTGCCTTTGTTACGGGATTTTTTACGCCAGATGGTGATTTCCTTCAAATTCTAAGCACATGATTAAGCACTCAATCGAGCAATTGATTTAAACCTACAATCAGTGTCTCATTTTTGATAAGCCCCATTTAGTCTATGCGAGCCTACAATATGTGCTTTAATATTACACAGAATGCTCTTTAAATTCTGGAGCGGTTGTGCTAATCGGCTAGATGGGTGACACACGGTCGCCGTCTTGGCCCTCACGCCCAGCTCTGTTTATAATTTTGTATTTAATACTTTATTTCCCCATATGCTCCATTTTACATCGCGTGTTTATGCATATGCATGGGAAAGTCATGATTCATCAGAAGTTTTATGAGCTACAAGCCCTTCACCCCCTCCTCTTTCCTCTCCACACTTCATTTGCCATATGTGGACTAAACGTGCCCTTGAAACACTAATGCCGGCAAACTTGCCTTTTTAAACTCATTTGTAAAACAGGAACGGCCGAAAATGCAAATGATGCTGCCATTGTTGGTGACGTGTTAGCAGAAACCAGGATAGATGATGCTGTGTGTTTGTTATAGAAAAAAAAATCTTGTTGCAGTATTTTACTTTAATCTGAGGGCTAACAGGCTAACAGGCTACCACTGCAGTATGCTGTATTGTTCAGTCTGCTTGTGTACTATGTTAACATAGTAATTATGTTAACCCTAACTATGACCCTAGCCTTAACCCTTAATAATCCATAAAATTGTACATTTTAAATATTGGTTAAAAAGGTCCTACAATCAGGCAATCAATAAATCAAACTTTTTTTTCCCTCTCACTCTCTTAGAAGTGGCTTTAGTAGTCCATAAAAATGTCACTTTAAATATTGTTATTAAATAAATAAATAAATAAATAAATAAATAAGATTTTTAACTTTTTTATTTTTCTTTCACTTAATCTTTTCGCTTTTTTCCCTATCACTCTCATAAAAGTGGCTTTAATAGTCCACAAAAATTGTCACTTTAAATACTGTTAAACGGTCCTACAATAAAGAAAAAGAAAGAAAGAAAGAAAGCGGCATATAAAATACTAGTTGAGGTTACAGCACATTGTGTGCAGGTTGTTGCATCAACTCGCGTCATTGACTCTCAGCCCTGTGTACCAATGCATTTATTATCCCTCAGACTTCTCTGTCTGACACAGAACCCTCTAGTGTTCCTCCAGAGAACCTTTATAATTGTAATATCACCTTATTATTTCTTCATTATGAGGTGATATGGAAATGGATTGACGTCTTCAAACAGAAAGAAGTTTGGTTCCCAAAGTGTCCTCACGTGAAGATCTTACAAAGATATTAATGATATAGGCCTAATGTAGTGGTGTGAGGACAGTCAGGTCACATGAGGATGTGACCATGGTGTCTCTTTGCTTTCAAATCCAGCCCTGGTTGCAAGTTTTCTACACTTTTTATTTATAAATGCTTTCAAGCAAAATAGCACACTACACTGGTATTCTACTACAATCACACACTATTTCAGGATTAAAAAAAAAATTGAAGCATCAAAAGGAGCTCAAAGGAGCTCTTTATTAAAGCATCCAAATGTGTAGTAGAGCATTCAGAAGCATCCATGCTGCATTGTAATACTCTGTTTCAGCCTTTAGGTGGCACTCCGGTATCAGGAGAAGCTTCAGAGCTCTCAGAAACCTCAGGAGATGGTTGTAGTTATAATTACGCAGGTGGCAGAGGTAGTGAACGAGTTGAGCTGAGGTTCATTTTTACGACTGGAAAGCCAGATGTAGCCCAATCAACTCAATCACCATACGACCAAAATGTTTTCCAGGTTTTCTTTGTGGGAAAAAAAAATCCAAAAGACTTGCTACCTTTTAACTATCTTTAGCTAATTGCCTTTGTCAAAGTGTATAAAACTCTCAGCCTGAAGAGGGGAAAAAAGAAAGAAAAGAAGCAGAGCTAGAGAAAGAATGAGATCAGTCGTGTTAGATGTCATGCCTGGTTCTTCACAGCAGAACTGCTTCTCGAGGACAGAAAGAGAGAAGAAGAATGGAAGAAGAGGAGGAGGAGGGTGGGAAACTCACACTCGGATTGCCTCTGGTGGTCCGGAGGGATTTGAGGTGCTGTTTGTAGGAACAGGCCACACTGATCTGAGCCTGGAGCTTGAATATTGCATAGACATACACACAGAGTTGGTTGTTTTCCATTCAAGACTCTTCGTTCAAATTTGGAAGTTACCGGATGAGTGGGTTGTGCGAATCCTGTTGGAGGAGGCTGAGGCTTACTTGAGATGACGTCATCCCAGTCGTCAGAGGAAAAGAAGCCAAAGTAGCTTCTGAACTTGAGGACAGAAGCTGTGCAACTCCTTTCAATCTGTCCATATTTTGATTTTCCAATGATTTCTTCTGATAAAGGAAAACAAGGAACCAAACCAAAAGGGACCACTAAGGGACACTGCTCGAGAGTAAAGCAGAAAATTCCTCCAACCTTTTTTTCCCAATGGAGTTTGTGCATTGGGTGGAAAGACACTAACACAAGCAAGAACTGATCTGGGGGAAAGAGAAAGCACATCCTACCATGTATTTCTTTTCTTTACTCCATTTTTTATCTGCAATGCACTATGCAGCCTCTCCATTTGCATAGCCTCATCTCCCGATCTCTCTGTCTCTCTCTTGCTCCTTTGCTGGATGCTGAAGCTGAGACTCCCCCCTCCCTTCCTCCCTCTCTTTTCCTTTTCCCTCTCTCTCTCTCCTCCCTCCCTCCCTCCCTCCCTCCCTCTCCTCCTTCTGCTCTCTCTTTCACATAAACCTCCGGAGCTGCATTGCTGATGCCTCATGGCCACGGACTGCCTCAGCTCCAGGTGTTCCTACGTTCTCTCGCGTTTTTGATGGAGTAGAGCCTGTCTCTTTCTCGGATCTCCTGTAGCTGTCAGGACCGAGATGTGGCTTGCGCTTTGGATCAGCTGGGACCGGCAGAGCGTCTCTCAGGATATCATCCTATAGATCCCAGGGAGAAACTTTTGCATCCAGCCTTGAGGCTGTCAAAAGAAATACCTGGCTTGTTCTTGTTTCTTGAATCCTAGTACCTTTAGGAGTTGCTGGCCACTAAGTACGGAGAGGTTCCTCAAGGCTTCCTTGTTCGCAAGTGTTATTACAGTCACCTCCGTGTGTGTGGTGAGGTGGGAAATTGAGCAAGCTGTAGGGAATAGACTCAGATTGCTCGTTCCAGCTCCAAGAGTGCCCTAATTTTGTGAAGGTTTTTTTCCTCTTGCCTTTTTCGTTTTCCATCATGCTTGAAAGTGCTCTCATTCTTGCTGGAAAACTGTGGATTTTCTCTGACTGAGGAACAAGAAAAGGCTTCTCTTATCTAGCTTTGGGGTTATTCACACCGCTAGTTGCTGGCTGTTGGTCCTCTGTGGATTATCTTGCCATTTTCTTTTTCTTTTTTTTTTTTTTGAAGGTGTGTGTTCTTGTGCATACGGGTATATGAATGTGAGGAGCATGGGCCACCGGGAACACTGAATCCCGAGTCTGTCCTGTTACACTCACCCTCCTGTTTTCTCCTCTTGGGGGATGATGCCTGGGGGCTGGAGCACGGAGGCTCTTGTCTGGCCCTCAGCTGGCCGCATGGCCCTTTGCCTTGTGACCCTGACCCTTGGGGTGACATTGGGGTCTCATCATGCAAGGCCAGGCAAACATCACCACACAGTCCCGGCTGCCATCCACAGATTACCTGCTTCACTCCGTGCAGGACATGGTGGGTACCTCGTTCTCCTTCTTTGTTGGTTACCATTTTTTGAGTCTCTGTTTTACCTCTGTGGCTAATATCAGATTAGCTTGATCCCTATTTGTCTGCCTCAGCACGTTATGATTATATCCATATCTTTGCGCTCTCTGTGCAGATTAACTGGGATTAGAGGGCCACACTTGCCGCATGCTGTGTGCTTGGCCTGTTTCCGAGCTGAGCCATGTGTTGTCACAATTTTAGAGACGTCAACATGGCCCATGGGTATATTATCCCAAAGGAACATGTAGGAGAAAGAGAAAAGATCTCTGGAATCAGGGAATAAGCTTTAAGATGAATGCACCAATATTTGCGTAGCTTCCATGAATGAGTAAGACGTCATCCCAATACTCAAGTGTGCTAGAGTTGGATTTTTTAAGCCAACTCTTTATGCGTAGAGTGCTATGTGGGAGTTTTGACGTATAAGTGACGTTAGTCCCTGTTTCTTTCCTCTTGGCAAAAATGCATAATTCTAGAAATGTAATCTCATTAATAATTATCTTTACATTAAACAAGGATGGTGTTAATGATGACGATGATAATGACGACATTCTGAGGACAAGTAAGGCAGTGGATTTAGGCAGGATTTCATTTGCCAAGAGCTGATTGGGTGGTGTGAGGTTTAGAGTCCTGCTGAGGCGGCTGGAGAACCAATTAGGCCACTCGACTAGTGTCTGTCTGCGAGACACACACAGATACAAATCCACACACCACCTCAGTCATCTCTCTATGGAAAAGCAGGTACATCCTGCCTGAGTCCTGTCAGAGAACGGTTTCCTCCACGTCTTTCCCCTCTAGAGTTGTGTCAGGAATGGTTAGACACTCGGATATGCCTGATCTGACATCATTAGGTTGCATAATCCAATCTAGGACGGCACTTCATGACTGATAATGAAATTGGAGAGCCATTATGCATGAAGTAATGATGTCTTTTTGAGACTTTGTGTCTTCAAGTTTTTCCATTTCCTTTTTGCCATTCTTTTTTTATGTAATGCTCTGTCTTAGAGAAAGTGTTCATGATTTTGGGAACGTTATTGTTGGTTCAGTTGTTGAAATGTGCTGTTACCCTAGTAGAGCATCTTCATTAGCACAGTAATATGCAGCAGAAAATCTATAAAAAGCAATATAGTGGTCCACATTTGTATAACGTCCCTTATAATGTTGCTTATATATCTGTCGTTGGTTTTGTATTGATTATTTTCTATACACAGGGGTTTTATTTTAAGCTACAGCTCTAGTGTACTGTTCCAATTACCAATCCACCCCTTCTTTTCTTTTCTCTTCTCTTTTTTGTGTCCTCTCTTCTTTTTGTCTCATCTCTTCTCTTTTTTGCATATTTGCTCCTTTTTCTTTTCTTCTCTTTTTCATCTCTTGTTTTTTTTTATTATTTCTTCCTTTCTCTTCTTGTCTTTTCTCTATTTGTCCCGTTCTTGGTCTCGTCTCATTTTTTCTCTTCTTTTTAATCTCTTATCATCCTTTTATATTCTCTTCCTATTTTTTTTCTCTTCTTGCTGATTGGAGTCTTTTCTCTTCTATCCTCATTCATTTTCTTCTCTTCTGATTTTTGTCTCTCCTCTTCTTTTTGTCGTTTCTGCCTTTGTCTTCTGTTCTCATTTCCACTGTTCTCTTCTTATTCATTTTTCTTCTCTTCTCATTTTTATCTCTTTTTTGCTTGTCTTCCCTTCTCTGTTTGTTTCTTCTCTTCTCATCTCATTCATTTTCTTCTCTTCTCTATTCACTTTTTCTCTTCTCTTCTCTTCTCTTCTCTTCTCTTCTCTTCAACAAATACATAAATATAAACCTAGTGTCCATGTTTGCATTGTGGCTTGCAGCTTGATAGTGTGTTTTGTGTTTTTTCCCTATAATACTTGCTATAGATCTGCCATTGGTTCTGTATTGACAATAGTCTATACACAGGGGCTTATTTTAAGCTACAGCTCTAGCGTACTGTTCTCATTAGCAGTGCACCGCCTGCTCTCTGTTCCCTGCCTATTTGTAAGCACGGCACGGCCTCGACTCCCAGGTAGGCGGGTCTTCCAAGTTTTAAATACCACACTCTTCATCTAGAAGAGTCTCACGTCAGGTCTCATTTATTTAGCTCTAGATGTCATCCAGATATCTGGGAGAGTAGCATGTGTGTGTGTGTGTGTGTGTGTGTTTCCGCTGCTTATGTAACAGTACCTACTTTCTTTTTTTTTTTGCCATCACTGCCACAGCATTTAGCACTCAATCCCAGCTGATTAGCCCAAGCCGATACATGAGCATGTTTTACGCTCTGTTTCTACCATTAATTCAGCATCTTTACATCTGAACCACTGCAACAAAAGGGAGAAGCCTCCAAGGTTATTAATTTGAGATTGTTTTTAAAACAAGAACATGGAGATAAAAGCGAAGACTCTGCTGGTGTCGTGTCCTTTAAAATGCATGTCCATGATCAGGAAATCAGCATTGTCCCTGCTACAGTTTTCAATAAACATCTATAAAAGCGTCAATTTGTCAAGCGGAATTGGGAAAATGATGCTGCTTTCGCAAATCTGAAAGTGCTTTTAGACAGTCTGTGGATGCTTACTGGCAATGAAGAAACATTTCTGCAATTTGTGTAAAATTACATAAGTGCATCCACAAAAATGGAAACATGAATAAAAAGGTAAATTGTGGATGCATTTACCTCAGGTTAATGCGGTTGAGTGCAAAGGTTTGCATACCTGATGAAACATGGCACCATTTTACATTTTATCTACATCAGAATAAATAAATAAATAAATAAATCATTCAAAACATACAGTGGAATTAATTGAAAAATATCTTGAAAAGGACCAAAGGCAAGAAACGTGATAAAACAGAGAAACTGTTACATGTGTGTGTGTGTGTGTGTGTGAGAGAGAGAGAGAGAGAGAGAGAGAGAGAGAAAGATAGCAGTACAGTTCATCAAAGAATGAGCACGAGATATTGGCTCACAAGTCAAGGTGTAATTCATGACAATTTGCACTCATTTTTAAAGATCATTGCAATCTCACCTGGGATTGGCAAGACTTCGCAAAAAGAAATGAAATGCATATGTTAACATTAGGTACTCAAAATTTCTCCCAATGAGGCCCACATCCCTTTTTTTGTTTTTTGTTTTTTGAAAACTTACCTACAGCACTATACTATACACTATACCTATATATATATATATATATATATATATATATATATAT
>CM040481.1:1846467-1863817 GCA_022758105.1 Pangasianodon gigas
CAACAGTGCTGGATTCACACGATTTTTCTCTCCTCAAACACACCTGACTCGACTCATGAGCTGATTAAAAAGCATGTATGTGTATCTTTACACTCAATATACATATAGCACATATTCTAAAGTAACAGACACACGATTTCCTTCAGCCACAGTTTCAAAAATCTGCAGTTCCATCTCTAGATTGTTAAAAATATATTTCCAAACATATATCAGTGGACAAGATGAGTAATTTTTTCCAAAAGTATGCCAAGGACAAAGGTCCAATGTGATCATTAATTAATTATAAGCAGCTCCTCTATATTTTTTTAACCAAAAACATCAGGAGAGTTCTGCCTTTTTGTTAAAAAAAATAACAGGTACCAGAAGCAAATGTGTCTTTCACATCCTGCGTCCTTTCCCCTTCAGTGAATCGCGATTTCCGTCAAGAAAAGAAATTTCACTTGTTTGTTCCAACCTGTGAAAAATCATTGTCTCCCGTATCGCTGTAGCACAGGGTCAAAAATCTTAAATCTACGGCTAAACTGTGGATCTTGGCACCTCGGCATTAAAGCATTCAGCTCGGGCTCACTTGCAAACTCAGGTGACAGAACCCAAATAGGAGGATATTTAATCCAGCAATTACGGCTAGCGGATACTCTCGTGTCTCAGGATTATAGCGAGTATAGAAATGGAAATACGAGACATCCGAGTCTGGCTTTCGGATGCGACAGCAATCATTCGTCAGCAATCGATCACTCACAGTGTTGTGCTGTTACAGGAAAATAATCAATGACAAGTTACCTTTACCACTTCTAAGTTGATTATTTTCAGATGACACGTTGTACTGTATATAGCAGTTATAGCAGCTATAAACAGTCATTCCCTCACCAGCCTCTCTTTTTTTCGCTCTCTTGAAGATAATAAGACAAAAAAACACAGCTTGTTATGTTAGCAAGAAACTGCAACAAAGTTACAGCTTTAACTCTGACTGGAGACTTCTTCTATAAATGTTAAATAAATGTATCCTTAGAGAAAACTTTACGATTACACATCTTTCTTTCTTAAATAATGACACATTTTTACTTATTTATTATTAGACTTAGATTATGTGTTGCATCCCCCACTCAAGTCTCTGTGTAAGTTCCTATAGAGATAATAACGAATTAGAAGAAAAAGCCTTTATCTGTCACATGTACAGTAGAGTATAGTGATTTTTTTTCTTAGCATATCCCAGCTGGTTAAGTAACTAGGGTCAGAGCGCTGGGTCAGAAATGATACGGGCCCTGGAGCAGAGAGGGTTAAGGGCCATGCTCAAGTGCCCAACAGTGGTAGCTTTGTGGTGCTGGGGCTTGAACCCCCAGCTTTCTGATCAGCCACCATGAGCACATTCATTTAAATCTGTGATTTGCAGCTGCACTATTGTCAGAGCTGCTGTTTTAGGAAACTGATCCACACCTTATGACCAATCCAGAATTCAGCAGCACTGTGGTATAAAAAACACTTCCCTGGCTTCCTTTCTGCTGTGTGACTCAAGGGCCTGCAGGAGCCCGAGTCTTCTCGAAGCTCAGCGAAATAGCGCTGAGAACATTCTGATAATGTGCTTTCTGCGCATTTCCCTTCTCATCACGATGCGACTCAAACTGCTATACGAATAAAACCCGGCGGTCTCTTTGCGTTTCTCCGCTGTGCAATTTATCATCGTTGATCTCAGTGCTTCCAGGCTCATTTTGTTATATAGATAAATGAGCAGCGCTTCTAACAGAATCAGAGACAAAAGAGAATCAAAGACAAAAACCTACAAGCCGAGAAGCAATGTGTCCTTTGCGACTTTTTGTAGAAGGAAGATCAATCATATTTATTAACTGGATGAACATGAGGCTAAATTCCTCATTAATCTGGACCACACTCAAGCTGATTTCAATATACTGTAGTTGCTTTAAGTCCCACGAGAGTCTCTGTGGAGACTTTTCTCTTTTTCCTCGACGGGAGGCTCTTCTCATTTCAGCCCGTCGTCGAGCTTGTGCTATCGTTTTCCCTGCGTTTTCTCCAAGTGCCTCGCCTCGCCTCGCCTCCCCATTTTCCGCCTGGCTTCCTCTGTGTAATTATCTCCTCTCATTCTCTCTCCCATCGTGCTTTTTTTTTCAGTAATTGGAACTGCTGTTGAACACCACATCTGTTGGCTGTGTGAGTAGGAAAAAATGGTGGAAAAAAAATACCTAAATGATGTGAGCTTTGCGGTTTTGATAGCCACTAAAGTGAATGTTTATCAGACAAATTACTGAGTGAGAATGCTTTGTTGATGCCTTTTTCCACCCTAATCATCTGTGGGATGTGTCGGCTGCGGGATGTGTTTCAATGAAGGTATACAAAGAAGCAATTATACTTAAAGACTAGTAATGTGATAATTATTTATTTTATCATGTAACAATGTGTGAGCAAGTATAACATGAAGGTGGATAGATGGAAAGAATGAGGAATGAGTAAGAATTAATAAAGCAGGAAGTGATTATATGTGGAGATCTTGTACAACCTGGGTAATAAAGCCTCAGACCAGTGGCTCGCTGCTGGACAAGTTAATTAAGACAATTTAGCCTGTCAGCAGTGGCAGACCTCGCTTACAGCAAAGGCCAGCTTGTATTATAATCCTCTGAAAGCTCTTAGGGAGACACTGTGGTGGCCATGATGAGCTGTGTCAATTTGAGGCTGTGATTTCCTTGGTTTTTAACACAAATTTAGATGGAAATTAGCCAATGTTAATGCTGAGGAGTGAAGAGGGAATGATGGCGTGGCCCTCCGGGATTCAAAGCACAAGCTCCGGCATGTCACGCGTTTTCCGACACTAACTGCGTTCTCGCCAGAGCTGTGTAAATATATTTGTCAGCCCTTGTTTTGATTTGTAACAAACACACAGCAGTTGAATCCGAGAGAGGCAATCGTATTAACCTGTGAGGATAGCAAGAACTGAAACGGGCTCCAGATTGAGTGACAAATTAGCTAGACGCTCAAGTGATCATCAGCTGTCAGGAATAAAAGAAGCTTCCTGGTGCTTGTCAAGAAACACCAGGAACCAGGCTTTGTATGATTCCATATTTAGATGTGGGTGTTACTGATATGTCAAAGAATGAATCCTATAAGTGAGGGATTCCCTGTCAGAAGTGGTTCCATGCCTTTTAGAAAGGTAGAACCATTAGCAATCCAAAGAAAAAAAAACAGATTAATGTAGAAAACTGGGGCACCATATTCTCTTAGATAAAATGGTTCAATTTAGCACCTAAATTTGGGGACTTTGGGGAATTCTTAAAGATTTTAAGTAGAATCCTATAACAGAGTATTTTCTTGTAAGAATTGGGTTCCAAACCTTCTAGAAAGGAGGAACCATTAACCATTCAAAGAACTCCTAAGTAATGTGGAAAACAGGAACATTGTATACTTTTAGAAAAATGGTTCCGGCTAATAGCGTAAAAGGGGTCCAGTAGACAGCCATACTGTAAGGCGGAACAACTAACCATCCGAAGATCCTTTGAGGAGTGTAGAAAATTTGAACATCATACACTATTTTTAAAAAATGGTTTCAACTAGTACTCTAGATGGTTCTTTGGTTTGTCCCTCTGGGGGGAACCCTTAAAGATTTTAAGGAAAATCTAATAAGAATCAGAACTGGTTCTAAGCTGATTAGAAAGGTAGAACCATTACCAGGTACCAGATACCATGTCTGTATGCATGTCAACTGAACAAGAATTGACCGATTTTGTAGATTTAAAACCAACTTAAACTGTGGATGCACCAAGTTAATTCTTCAAAAGCATGGTGGAAAGAATGACTCAGCAGTGCTGAATCAATGTCTTTTTTTGTTTTGCATATACAAGCATGATGCAACATCATTTAATCAGAGTTTGTTTTTCCTTCCCTGAGTATAAGTCATATGCAATGCTTTGGCCCATTCCCTAGAGTTGCTTATTTAACATCTGTCTTTCAGAGTGAGATTTCGACCAAGTGTGGTATCATTATTTTATAATTATTTCCACTCTATGCAAAAGTCATTAAGGCATAAAACAACACTAGTTGGAAGAAGAAATGGGAAATTGTTGGAAGAAAAGTTAAGCTTAAAGTTCTTAAGATGGAAGAAGGAAATGCAGACATGATGGCCCTGGGGATGGGATTTCAAAGTTTGGTGGTTTGGGCACTGAAACATCTGCCCTCCACTGATGTTAGTGTGATCTAGTGTGCTCTTAGTCATCATTATTAGACCAGTATTGGTGGACCAGAGAGTTCGAGTAGAGGTATAAAAAAGGACAAGGAGGCCATGTGTTTTTTTTTTTAAATGAGAAGCAGGAGTTTGTATCTGATTTGTTATTTGTGAAATGGTAGTTTAATTGTTGGAGTATAGGTCTAATGCATGCTGAAGGTTTGATATGAGTAAGGACTGAATATGCAGCAGAATTTTCAATCACATCCTGGAGACATCACATTAACAAACACCTTTCTTCCTCATTTCCATATGATTGCTGTCTGATGCAAAGCATGGCTAGTTCTACTCTTTGCCCCAGTTCTGATTAACTACTGCCACTGAATATGGGGCCATTTTGATTCTCATACAGAAGAATAATATGCTATCATAGAGTCAAAATTATAATAAGAAACTAGCCATGCTTTGATGGTGTTGATGATTATCTGTGGACTAGGGACACTATGATTTCTTTTTTCAGCTGTCTTGCCATACCATGAGATTGAACGGATCTCTTGCTTAGCCAAACGGTCCAGTCCCACCCTCTTCCATAATTTGAAATCTGTTTGGCCTGAGGACTGTTTGTTTGTCCACCTATGAAATGGCCTGTGATGAGCAATCTGAATCCGAGATACTTCCAGCCAGCCAGGCTTCCTTATGGATCTATTCTGTTTATGGGACTTTGGCTATAAGGATTTCTCCCAAGTGGGGCTGAAGATGAATGAGAGGGGCGGTGAGCTGTAAAGGCTTATATCGACAGGGCCATATAGATGCCGATAGTGCCAGACTTATTAAGCAAACACAAGGACGGCTAGCAGCCAGCGGCTACTGATTTAGCACCAACAGTGGGGCTGAGAGCAGATGAAGTCCACTAAAGTGCTGCCCAGTTCTGCTAAGGACAGCCAAGGATTCATCATTCTGAATGATCGGCTGGAGGAGAGGGAGGAATAGGAGGATCATGTGCCAATGATACATTCTCACTTAGTAACATTGGTAAATAGTAATAAAAATAATAAATGATAATAATAGAAATGTTTAGTAAAGTAGGACCTGTATTACTTTCCTATGTCAAAAGGAACCCTTCTGTCGTAGGATCCTACGTAGAAGGTCTAACTGTTCCTCCAAAGAACCAAACCAAAGAACTCTTGGATGTATTTATTTATTTGTAAGTGTACATACTTTAGACTTACACTGGAATAAATACTAAACTATATTTGAGAACACTCTTAGAAAAAAGGGTTAAGTCTAGAATCTTTAAGGGTTTTTCTCTTTAAGAGTTTCTCCCTCTGGGGGAGCCCTTTAAGGTTCTTTTTAGAGTGTGGCATGGAAGAATTTGTTCCACACCATAAAGGATTCCCTTCTATGTCCCACTGGGGGAACGCTTAAAGATTTTAAGTAATTAACCACCCAAAGAACCCTTGAGCAAAAAACAGGGACATCATACACTTTTAGAAAAATGATTCCAACTAGCATCATGAATGGTTCATTGGTTTGTCCATCTGAAAGAGCTCCTAGAATCAGAGGGTTTCTTTGTCAGCATTGGTTCCAAGCTTTCTGAATGGTAGAACCATTAACCATATAAAGAACCCCTGAGGAGCATAGAAAACAAGGACATCATACACTCTTAGAGAAATCTGGTTCCAACTTGCACACTAAAGGGTTCTTTGGTTTGCCCTATGGGGGAAGCCCTAGAATCAGAGGGTTTCTCTGTCAGAATTTGCCTTTTAGAAGGTAGAACTGTTAATCATCCAAAGAAACTACAATGAGAGTGTATAGTATATCATATGAGTAGCTTATATAATTCCCATTTATTTTTTTATTTAGAGAGATCAGACAAATCAGCTCAGTCAAAGGAAAATATCAAAGCCGGGAGATGCATTTTTAGGAGTCTGAGATTCAGAAGTGTTTAGATCATTTTGTATTCATTCATTTCAGATTAGAATAGACTTGTCAGGTAATTATTCACAGAGAATGTGAAATCTCCAGCCCCCTATGGTTCACAGCTTGCTAATAATAGCCAACCACAAGCCAGCACTAAAACAGCCCTTGATTAGACATGTACATATTTCATGAGTGAACTCACAATCCGAAAAGCTTTCTTCTCACAAGGAGAAGTGAAAATCTTATTGTGCAAAAGCTCCAGAATTAGTTAAACCCACAATAAAACAAGAACAGCAAGGTAGGAGTAGAAAATTCCACATAGACATAAGTGAATCTGACAATCCTTCCTCTGGCTATAGTGTTCTCCTTGCGCATGATAACTTCTTTTCTTTGCCGTACAATAGGATCGGACACCTTCTCAACATGGAATGCACAGTACACAGTTCAGCAACACGTCAGGAGTTATAAGAGCGCATTAGGTCGACAGAAAACAAAGTGCCATGACAAGCAAAGTCCATGTAGGCCAATATCAAGGCACTAACAGGAGACGACTGTATGCTGAGCATACAGTATACCTATGTCCTGTGGTGCTCTTAATAAGGGTCGGCAGAAAAAAAAGATGTACAGGGATTGTTTGGAGCTTCGACAGACAGGATGGATTTTGGAGGACTCCTCTCCTGGTGAGGGATAACAAGCTGTCCATATCGCATGCTGAGACAGCCTGACATTAGCTTCATACTATAGAAAGTGGAAAACAGACCAACTTTCCTATACCATCAGAGGCAATAGTAAAGATTGTGGGAGCTCCAGGCAAAACAAAATGCATCAAGCTCTTCTGGTCTGATCATCAGTGGCAGTGATCTCTAGCCAAGTCTATGACTAGTCTAGAAAATCCTTTTGCTCAGGTAAAACAAATAATATATAAGTTCCATAGTGCTGGCTTAAAGGTTTTTATATTTTATATCATTTTATATCAGAAGCTTTTGAATTGTCGAATCTGTTTGGTCAGAAGGTCCTGATTAATTTTTAGATGACAGCAGCTCTGACAATGGCGCAGCTGTGAATCACAGGTTTATATTAATGCACTTGTTTTTATATGTTACAGTTTCCACTCTTCTGACAGAGGAGTTTCTGAATTTTTTTTACCTTTACGTTAAGCTTACAGTTGACACCTTTAATACATTAATCATTTCCTTCACCACATACAACAGTCCCGCTTCCTGTTTTCCTTCTCTTCTTATTTTATTGTTTTCTGTCCTCCTGGTACGCAGACCCTCTTCATTTCAGATACTTGGCCAGCTTTATATTTGAACAAACTGATGGAACCCATTTACGGGGGCTCCCTGAACGGAGGCTTCAGCTAACTGTTCACTTTGCCTGGTCTGTAGCTACGGCATGCAATGAGGAACACTGGGAAATCTCAGAGACATCTCAGTAAGCATTCTTTAGGATGTAGCAGATGAGGTGTGAATTGGATTTTTTTTTTTTTTGTATTTTAAATAATGATATAAACTTCATAATAGGAACTGATCGTATATTTTTTTTGGTTTTGTTTTGTTTTTGCTTATACTGATGGTTAAGTCCATCGGTGAACCCATATCAGGATCTATTCAGAAAAGACTAAAAAGCATAGACTATTCGGCAATCTTTCTGTGTGTGTAAATGAATCAGAGTGTGTATGTAGATATGTGGATTAGTTTTTACTCTGTACCTCTATACAGATCAGCCTGAAAGCATCTGCCTAGAGCCTTTAATTACACCACATATGTGCTTTCAGAAAGTGGAGATATATTGTAGTCTTTATTTCTATCACTAACCTAGGGTTTTAATTGGATTCCTCCCCCTATTTCTGTGCAGTCGAGGTAATATAAGGCTCATTACAAGAGCTACGACACCAGAGGTCAAAGGAAAGACAGTCTGAGCAATTGACCCTCAGTATGCAGCTCGATGGAAACTTCCCATGCATCCTTTTTCTTTCTCTCTTTGTCTCAATTTCTCTCCATCTCCCGGCTCAGACACTGAAGCATATTTAAGATGCTAATCGCTTGGCTTGCGGAGGCCTCACGCTTCATTAAGTGCCGGCAGGGATAGGCTGGGGCGCTGAAATTTAACCCCATTACAGTGCCATTAGCTGCTTTCAGCTCTTCCTCGTCCTCGCAACACACCTTCGCCGACCTCCTTTAACAAGAGTGTGAGTGCTAAAAAGATGACATTTTACAAAAGATGCTCGGCAGCCACAGAAAATGCAGAGCCAATCTTTAGCTGTCCATCAAACCTTAACAGTAGTTTACCATGAGATTTAGGGGGAATAATAAGAACAATTTCCAAAATTGAACAGGGGGATAAATATAAAGAAAGAGAGAGTGATAGAAATGAAGAAAGCCACCAACCAAAAGAGCTACCAACCCGAGAGTGTAGTATTTCCAGAACCCTACTATATCCGATGACTACAACAGATCCATATCAGTGTGAGCATCTCGGTAGAGCGAGAGAATGGAGCCATGTGCTGAGGGATAATTATCCTCCACCCCTGGAGCCTGCAAACACACGGCACAGGACTTCACACCCACAACCCCCTCTGTATTTCAGACAGCGCCTGTAAACATTGAGCGATGAAATATGAAGCCCGGAAGGCGACTTGACTGAATGGATGGTGGTTTTTTTGGGGGGATTGTGTTGGACAGTATGATGAAAAATAATAAAGATATCAGTGACTTGAGTTTCTCTGAAAGATATGTAAGAACATGGTGCTTCTTCTGGAAGAAATGGTGATGAGACATGTTTGAATTTCTAATAATGCTGTTTGGTTTGAGTAATGCAACTGATTACATTTGCACCACTGGTTTTGCTTGCTCGCTCCTGGCAAAGTTTACTCATTTAAAACATACACTTTTTATAAATTTTTTTTTTTTTAAAATCAGGTTCTATCTAGCACCCTAAGGGGATTTACTGTTTGACCCTCTAGGGAACGCTTAGATGTTTTATGTAGAGCAAAGCCTTAGCCCCAGATGCTCTACATGCAGAGTGTGTGATATCTTTAGTACACTATCTTTGGTGACAAGCTTCAGAATCATGAATGTTGTGGTCTAATTGGTAATTCAAACTTCTATATGTCTAAAAATCTTTTAACACTGTCACACAGTAAGCTGTGTGGAGAAATATATAGCCACTGGATTTAAAAAAAAATTTGTCTTTTCCAGCATTGTGAAGCAATTAGTGTTACATAAACAAAGTGCTAGAGGTTCTCAAACTTTTTGCAGTCAGACTCTCCTTCAGGAGTAAAACAATCTCCAAGGACCCCCTTATGATCACACCAGACATTTAATCTGAAGAACAACAGGGCAAATATTTACAATCATATTAATTTAGTGAGGCCATTTGAGCTTTTTATTCCTAAACCTCTCCCCTCACCCTGTGTATCATATTAACAGCACTTCCAGGTTTTGTTATAGTTACAGTTAGATTAAAATTTAATATTTTATGCATTATTTATACTTGCTTGTTTAGTTATCGAGTTATAGCGGAATCTCTTTCATTTCACGAAACTCTCAATTAGGCTCCAACTATTGCAACTAAATAATAGACCTAATAACCTTGATATATTATTTGATAGTAATCTCCATGTGATTTGGTAGAAATCTCCACATATTTTTGTGGAAATACATCATGGACACCTGGGAGTCCCCAGATCCCACTTTGAGAATGAAGCTGCCAGAGTCTGGTACATTTCCTCAATAAACAATGACAAGAACCATTTACTTTCACAGGACCAGCCACAGACTTTTCCCCGCAGCACATCATCAAACATGCAAGAGTATCTCTTTTATTCATCACTAACTGCTTGAAATAAAACTTTTTAATAACTTTTCAAGACGGGATCCATGAATCTTTTTTCAGTCCATTTGCTAGATCTGAAAAGCTCATTGTGTTGCAGTATTTAAAGAGACATTTTTTACGTGACACATCTTAAGAAAAGAAGAGAACCAACGTCAAAACCTCCAGATCCTGAAACTCGTGGCTAGAAAAGTGTACAAAAATATCCGATGCTCTGAAGCTGATATTGATGAAGAAACACGTTTGAGATTCCGATAATCCTGTTTGGTCTGAATAATTCAGCCGATTAGTTTGGCACTACAAATGTCATCTGCTTGCTCCTGGCAAAATTGACTGTTTTCACAAGTCTCACAAGATCCTGAAACTTGTGTGCAGCCTAGTGTATAAAAATATCACATGCTCTAAGACTGATGTTGGTGACAGAACCTGTTTGAGTTTCTGATAACCCTGTTTGGTTTGAATAATTCAACTGATTACACTGGCACCGACGGTTTCACCTGCTTGCTCCTGGCGAGGTTCATTGTGTTCACAAGTCTCTTTTCAGAAGTGTGTATATTTGGAAGTGCAGAGATCTAAACAGTTGGCAACTTTCAAGATCCTGAAACTTGTGACAAGACAAGTGTACCAAAATATCAGATGACTTAAGACTACATTTTCTGTAATGTGCAATCCCTGTTTAAAAGGGTTTCACTGTGTATGGTGTACATCGGACAGCTGCTGCACTAAACCCTGCAGGCATATTCTGTCTTTCTGTCCACCTGAAAGATGTGCGATAGCGTGGAACTTCCTCTGCAATTACGATGTCAAATTGTGTAAATGAACATTTTGTTTGGATTGGATGGCGACGCCAGTAAGGCTTCTGTCGGAGCCTGCTTGCCTGACGCAGTGAGTCAGAATTGAGCTGAAATTTAGCTGGAGGGCTAGACATGGCATGAAAGGGCTTAATTAGAATAAGCAGTGAGTTTGGACAAACTATGTGTGTGTGTGTGTGTGTGTGTGTATGTGTGTTCCCTGGAAGCCATGGCCTTGTAAAATTGGATCGGAAGCTCCGTATTTCTGATCACTGTGTGAACGGATACACGATTGCACCATAAAACTGTATAGAAATGACCAGATATCGGTGTAGTGGTTGCTTCGTGGTATGAATGTGCTTGGTAACTCCAATTTCATTTCTCTCACTCGCTTCCTGAAGCAGGTGGGTGTGTGATAGAGAGCAGGCCAAGACGAGGAGACACAGGAGCATTTGTCTCTGTGCTGTAAATGATTCCACTGGGCTGCGGAAGACTGGGAAGCAAATATATAAATAAATGCAAAACAGGTTATTGATATTGTTCTTGCCTCATGAGGTAGTTTACAGGAAAATGTGCGGATTACAGTCAGAGTGATGTATGGCCTATTGTTCTTGCTGGAACGGCCAATGAATATTTAAACATCTGCAGCCTGGTGCCCATGACCAAGCATCCTTCTTTTTGAGGGAAAATAACTCCAAACACACCGAAACCAGTTTAGCAAATTGGGCAATGAAGTTAACCTGAGTGACTGACTTTCTCCGAGCTGATCTGCTGATTAATTTGCGTGTTGGTGCACAAACTGAAAGCCAAACCACCTTCCACGTTTGCTTTTTGCACCATGGGTTGAACTCCAGGATTGGTTCTTATTATGTACAAACATTCCATGTCTTGCTGTTATAGGAAAATAATCAACGGTGGTGTGTTATGATGAAGCAAATTTAACATAACCACTCTGAAGTTGATCATTTTCCACATCAAGAAGTGTTTTATTCCTTTTTTTACCACAGCAATTTACCAACTGGTACAAGTTTTTATTAATTAAAGAATGCTATGTCATACTATTTATCCATTTATAGTTACGTTTATGCGTCGTTACCGATAAACTGCAAAGCATAAACTTCTGAAGACTGTCGCAAACCTTAAAGTTGTTACTGTAGAAAACAATAGCGTATTTTACAATAGAGTGCATTAATATAAAGCTGTGATGTGCAGCTGCACTACTGTCAGAGCTGCTGTTATAGAAAATGAATCAACACTTTCTGACCAATCACAATTCAGTCAAATTCTTTTAAAGTTATATATTTCAGATACTCACTGGTACGCCTGACAGAAACAGCTGAATTTCATTCCCGCACTGAAATTTTCTTTGCTAATGTTTACTAATGACGCATCATTTACTTTGATTGTTATAGGATTTGGCTTAATGTAAAAAAAAAGGCTGGTATATCATTTATTTCTCCTCCATTCCAATTTTGTTCTGATTTATTGTCTCCCATGGTGCGAGGCTCCACTAGAGCCTGACAGCAAATAGGAAATTTGCAGAAACAACTTCCTCCCTCGGTGCTTATCTGCATTATTTTCATTCCTCTTCTGTAATACAGCATTCCTCTGGAAAACTCCTCACTTCAGTGCTTGTAACTTGCTGGAGCAATCCGAACGTCTGATTTTTTTGCAGATTTGTTTTTCCTCAGCGGTCTCTGACAGGTCTGTTGTTCGTGCAGCACGGAGCCGAGCACCACGACCCTTTCGCTTGCACGTTCACCGGAGCTGAAAATTGATAACGGCTCGTGCTCTATGAGGAAGTGTGAAACAGAAACCAACTAAAGGCTTGCGCTGGATTCAAAACACCTCACTGTCTTTGATGTTGCTAATCAGAATTCAGCAGGCCAAGTGCGACTTCACCACTTCCTAAGATAACCGATGTTTTGTTGGAATCTTGCCTTTATGGTGCTCAAAAATATTGGCACTCATCCCAAACCCCTGCCCCGCCCCTGCCCCACCCCCATTTGCACTGGCATGCAGAGATTCACAGCTGATAACTGTTTTTATTTTTCTCAGCTAATTTGTTTAATCATATTTCTCAAACCTGATTGCATAATTCTTCACTAATATATGTCAAAGCCATTTGCTCTAATTAACTGCAAGCAGTAGAGACGATATCACAGATACACGGAGGAAGGAACTAATTAGCAGCAACACAGTGTTAGGAGTGTACATGTGGAAGTATATGGTGTCACAACATTTAAAAAATGAAGTGTAAACAGGAGTCTCAGACATATTTCAGTATATATACTTAAAAGTAAAAGCTACTCACCCTGCTCCAAAGCTATATCGTTTTTTTTTTCCTGTAATGATTGGTGGCTCTACAAAAAAAATAAAAATAATAATAATAATAAAATCAGATTCTATGAATATGCATATTAGCAGTATGCGTATTAAAAATATGAAAATATGAGAATAAAAGATTAAACAAAAAGACATTCAAATGTGTGTTATATTTTATGTAAGGAAGTAAACGCCCTGTTTGTGGTGTTGTTCGAGGAAAATAATCAACGATGGAATAGTTTGATGAAACAAAGTTATTGTCATCACCTTGAGGTTGATTATTTTCCAAGAACAGCACATTCTGGAGTGTTATATTCCTTTTGTACCACAGCTATTTTCCAGAAATTACAATTTTCTATTGATTAAAGAATGATAAATCATACTTTTTATCCACTTCCAGTTACATTTAATGTTGTTAGTTAAAACTAGTTGGCGTTCCCTCACCAGTCTCTCTTTTTTCCTCTCTCTTGAAGTTAATAAGACAAAAAAACACGCAGCTTGTCATGTTACCGAGAAACCTCTAAGTACAAACTCCTCTGTCCTGAAGATGTCGGAAAAGTTACAGCTTTATCTCTGAGTGTTATAACGCGCTGATTAATATAAACCTGCGATTAGTCAGAGCTGCTGTTCCAGAAAACTAATCAACAGCTTCTGACCAATCAGGTTTGCCAATGAGCTGTTAAGCCATTTTTTTACCCTTTGAATACAGAAGCTAATGACCCCTTTTTTCCCCCTCTTTTTTTTTTTACACAGCGGGAACGACGTACATATTCGGGCGTGAGGGAGGTAAGATCACGTACACGTGGCCGCCCAACGACAGGCCGAGCACCAGAGCTGACAGACTGGCACTGGGCTTCAGCACCCAGCTTAAAGACGCCCTGCTCATCAGAGTGGACAGCTCATCCGGACTGGGAGACTATCTCAAACTGCACATTGTGAGTGGACCCTCATTTATATCTTCCAACACACACACACACACACACACACACACACACAGATGTAAAATCGATACCAAGAAGCATTGAAGCTGTTCTGTTTTTTCCTTTCATTTCTCCCTCGTCTCGAAGAGGAATAACACATGATGGGATATGGGTTGATTATTTTCCTATAACAGCATGTCCCATCATGTTTTATTTCCTTCCTTGTTGTCATGGTTATGGTGTTTGTCATTCTGACATGTTTACACAGGAGTCTATCAGAAGTGTTGGAACAGAAATATGATTAAATTTTTACCAGCTCATCTCGGATGAACACGATATTAAAAATTCAGGCTTCTCTCTCTCTATCTTTCTCTTTCTCTCTCTCTTTCTTCTTCTCTTCTTCCTGGTAATGTGGGCTGTTATACGCATCTCTGACCTGCTCACCGACCTTCCTCCTCCGAAAAAACACCCACACACCCTCACACACACACACACAACATAGCAACATTAACACAAACACACACAATGCACAATGAACTCACACACACACACACACACACAAACACACACATGCACAATGCACACACATACACACACACACACACACAAATATATGCAGTTAGAACTTCCGCATAATCCAAATCAGGCAAGAAATTCACCGCTTACTGAAAAAGCATTTGACAGTTTTCACACATTATGTCCTGAACTGTAACATCGTGTGACGTGCTCAATTTAAAGGACGTGAAAATTTAACGTGAAAATAAATGAATTGTGTGTAAAAAGAAAAAAAGGAAAAAAAAATGAACCATGTGTAAAAATCACATATGAAAACATCATGTGAAATCATGTGAAAAATAAATTCATCATATAAACAATGTGAAAAAACATTCATATAAAAGAATCATATGGAAAAATAAATGAATCATGTAAAAAAAATGAAATAAATGAATAATGTTAAAGAATCACATAAAAATCATATAAAAAATCACATATGGAAAAAAGAATCATGTAAAAAAATCAAGTAAAATTCTAGTAATCATTTTTTAAAAATCACATGTGAAAATACATGAATCATATAAAAATCATGGGAAAAATCCATGAATCATGTACAAGAATCATGTGAAAAATAAATGAATCATGTAAAAGAATCACATGTGACTGTACATGAATCATATGCAAAAATATCAGGTGAAAATAAATGAATCATAAAAAAACGTGAAAATGAATGAATTCTGTAAAAGAATCACACGTGAAAATGAATGAACCATATAAAAGAATCACATATGAAAATAAATGAATTATGTAAAAATCATGTGAATCATATGTACTGTAAATGAATCGTAAATGAATCCCATGTTTTTTTTTTTAAAAAAAAGGTAAGGGTAAACAGACTGAGTGAGTCGTACATAGTGTGTTTAATGTCTCTCTCTCACACACACACACAGACACACACACACACACAGTGGTAGACATCAGCTGAGATCAAGTCAGCCTCGAGTTGTCTCATGAGTGGGTAAGGGGGAGAAGCTGGTTGTCTTGAGCACACATACACACACACACACACACACACACACATACACACACAGACACTCTGACGCACAACTCCCTCTGTGCTTCCTGAGCTCAGGGGACTCATAGACATGCCTGAATATAGCAAACATTAGCATGTCCGCTACCTTCGAGACTCCAGCCTGGGAACAGGAGCGAGAAGAGGAGGACAGGAGTGATGGAGAGATGCAGAGAAAGAAAAGATGGCTAGAGATCAGTGTAGTGATGCGTTTCCTGTGCTCGATGACTCAGCCTCTTTCTCGCCTAACGATGGGGCTTTCTAATAGAGAGCACACACTCGGCTGTGATAAAATCCGTCCGTGTTGCACACACCATAAGTGTCTCTCTCTCTCTCTCTCCTGTCTTTCTCTCTCTCTCTGTCTCTCTCACTCTGGCTGGTTTTCTTTGTTTCCCTTTCCCTATCTCTCATTTTCTTTCTCTCCCTCCCTTCCTGTCTTTCTCTGACTATCCCCCTATCTCACTCTCTCCCTGGTTCTGTCTCTCTCTCTCTCTCTCTCCTTATCTCTCTGTGATTTATTCTGTTTCTCCCAGTCTCTCTGTCAATCTTCTCGACCACTCTCTTTCACTCTCTCCCCACCTCTCTCTCTCTCTCTCTCTCTCTCTCTCTCGCTCTCTCTCACTCTTATGTAGATTAATATAATGATATTTGAAGCATGCTGGGTTTTACATATGGGAAGCAACAATGAAAGGACCGAGAGACAGACAGAGAGAAGTAGATTGAGAGAGCGATAAAGAGAGAGACAGAGAGACAGACAGACAGAGAGAAAGAGGAGAATGGTGCCATGGTACCTGATTATGCAATCGCCATTGAAAATGTGAAATGCAATGAAGCTAGAACAAGACAGCGTGTGTGTGTGTGTGTGTGTGTGTGTGTGTGTGTGTGTGTGTGCGTGTGTGTGTACATACACACTGCCAGTCAAAAGTTTTGAACACCTGGAGTTTCTTATGGTTTACTACAGCTTATCAGAAGGTTTTGATTAATTTTCTATACCAGCATTTGTTATAGTACCTTATTGTTTCATTTGTAACGGCTCATTCGCAGGGAAGTGTACAGCGGATGCTCCACATAAACGGATTTGGAAAAAAAAAAGTGTGTAATCATTGATATGACGATGTGAAGATTTCTTAAAGTAAGGAGATGTTTATTCAACATTTATGGAAGGAGTCTCCAGTGTCAGCGCTTTGTAGCGGTCCGAGGTAAAGCTGTAACTTGAAGTTTTCCGACATCTTCAGGACGGAGGATTGTAGTAGGACAAGGTGTGTTTTTTCAGCTTCAGGAGAAAGAAAAAAGAGATGTTTGTAAGGGAACGACTGCGTAGCTGCTATAATGTAAGTCATAAGTGATAAGTTGTTTCACAGACTTTCCACTACTATAAACAGATAAACAGTATATCATGTTGTTCTTTGATAAATAAGAGTTGTAAGCATAAGCAAATTGCTGTGGTGTAAGAGGAATAAAACGTATTGGGATGTGCTTTTATAGGAAAACTTCACTCCATTGTGTTTTATTCCTAACATAAATCACTGAGCAATATTTCCATGAACTTATTAAGAGAAGTTAAGAGAAGTGAGGTAGCACTATTGCTAGACTCCACTGTCAGACCTTTGCCTTAATTTTTGCTTTTTGCCCTTTTAAGAAACTTCTAGAATATATTCTACCGCTATCTGTGTTAGGCTCGGTGTCAAGCTCCGGCTTGTGTTGTAAAAATTGTAAAATTATGTGCATTGTGATTAGAAGTGGAGCTCAGGTCACTGGACAGTGTTATGCAAAGTACAGAACTTGTTAACAGTCCACACAGACTGGAGAAAAAAAAAAAAAAAAAAAG
>CM040481.1:1863917-1886287 GCA_022758105.1 Pangasianodon gigas
TGGAATTAAGGTGGATGGTAATGCGGCGGACTCCCTTCCACTGCAGCTTGTTTGGGCGCGTTTATTTTCGAATGAGAAATGTTTGCCATGCTCGGTTTCATGCTTTTTTTTTTTTTAATATCACATCGTGGGCTCTTTCTTCTCCCCATTAACTCTGAGAATCTCTTAAAAACGTAGCCTTAAGCTCTATTCAGGCGGGATTTGTTTTACACAAGGAGCCGAGCTAATTCCATCCTTGGCGATTTTATTTCTGGTAATGTTGCCATTTTTCTTTCTCCACCCCTGAGAAGGTTCCAGCTCCAAATTACCCTGCTGCTTTCTTTCTTTCTTTTCTTTTCTTTGTTTTTGAAAGAAGGTATTTTAGGTAAGGGGGAAAAAAAAGTCATTTAAAAGAGAACAATCCTGCAGGGTGATTAAATGAACCTCACTTTATATTCATGTACACACAATATTATGCACTTCATGATTTAATAATATGACACCAACATCTGCAATCTCGAGTACTTCCATAAAAGAAAGAGAAATATGTTCTCAAACACCACGCTGAGAAACTAAAGCTGGGCCAATTCCATCCATTTTAGCTGCTACTCAGTCATTTTATTTTAATTATTTTCAGCTACACATGTATACATGTTCCTCCTCCACACCAAGCTTGTTTTTTTTTTCTGTAAATTAGTCACTACACTGTTGCTAGGCAACTAGGAAACATCCAGTATAACCTAGCTATTGACTAGAATTAACAATTTTGCCACCTAGCCACTATTTTATAGACACTAAATCCAGGGGTGGCACGACTACTCCAAAAGTGGTAGGGCAAAATTTGTGATCTGACTAAAAATGGACTTAGACTAGACTAATTAAAACAATTGTACTATTGATATTTATATAATTTCAAGCAAATCACATAAATCTGCAAGTTACTGAGGTGCTTCAGAGACAGGCAAATATAAACAGATTGAAAACCATTGCTAGCTGGTGCTTAAATTGATGTTTCCTGGGAACTCAGATCTTGGGATGCTGGTCCGTCATCATCTTTTTTCTATTATCAACTTTCTTTCCCTAAAAAAAAAAATATATAAAAATACGATGGACGCTGTGATCTAACTGACTAAAGCCTGGTCTGTCATCATGTTTTTGTCTGAGAGAAGCGGTACATCTGTCATTTATTGATAAAAACATACAAACTCTGTATTTTGCTTTAAGCACTGTATGGAGCCAGGGTCTGATTATAATACAGTAACAGGACACATCACACCTTTTAATGAAGCTTAATTTTGCATTTTACTCCTCAGGCAGCTAATAACAGCAAAAAAAGAGTTCAGACAGTTAGCTAGCACTAATTCTAAACTATATTTTAAAAATCAAAGACATGTACACGTACCACAATAGGCTGTTTATCACTGTAGCAACTGTTTTGTTGAACATTTTTCCAGCAAGCCTTACTTACTTTATTTGAAGAATGTCATCTGAGGAATGTTCCTGTAATCGATTCAGAATATAGAATATGAGCGTATGTCACTTAAAATATTGAAAAGTTAACGATACTGATTTAACACACGACTGTTAACCGCCAGTGAGCGCCAAAGCATGGTTAACCCTTTATTGCTCATAGGAGATCCTCTTTAGGAGAAAGGTCCCGCCCCCCAGCTGAACTGGAGGTTTTGATTGGATTTTCAACCGAGTCAAATCTGTCTGTTATTGTATATAGTGCTGGTCATCGCCCCAGTATTTTAAAAAGTGCCGGGTCAAATGCCAGCTCTCCCCGTTGCTCCAGCGGCCCTGACTAAAACAAGCCAAAACTGTCATGAATATAAACATTTAACTCCAATATTTTGATAAATTACTCAGAAAATACTCAGGATGACTAAAAGTTACACTGTAATTACACTTTAACCACTTTGACCGCTAGCTTGTGTTAGCAAAGACCACTAACAGACCTTCTGGCATGGGTTCTGGCATGATGAGAGGCCTCAACATCAACAACTTTCAGTTTCAATCTACGAATTGAGAATAATGGCCGATTATTGGCCGTTTTTCATAAAATATGACAATCTTTTCAAACTTATATCCCAGATAAGTGAGAGATAACGGCTCTCTCACTATTAGCTTACTAGTGCAAATTTTCTCTTCCATCTTTATTCAGTCTGGGGAATTAGGTGCTACTCAGTCAATTTATTTCCATCTGCTTCTTCTTCCATCCTTAAGAAGAGTGAAATAGCAATAACTCAAGGATAGTCTTAATAATTTGAGTCCAATCCATATTGGGATTTTATAAGCAGGTGTTGCCTCTTGCATTGGAGCCCAAAAACCATTTTAGACTGCTTCAACAACATTCAAGAGATTTTTAAAATATATATACATACCGTCATCGTCCATCATTAAAAGATTACAAGTTTGGACTTTGATTTAATCACCATCTGTTGTCATGATGTGAAAAAAAGAATGATGACTAGCTTGAAATATTTTAGAGAAAGCAATTTAGCCTTCATCCTCCCATATTGGTAGCTGGCATGCGACAGATTGGTGGAAAATGGGCAGAAAATCAAAAATGAAACAAAAAAATGGATAAAATACTTCCTTCAGGCCATTATAACATCGTGGAGGCTTTATTTTTTGAGGTTTTTTTTTTTCTTTTCAAAAGTACAGTCTATGAAAGGTTTCACTTTGTCCCCATACTGTGAGATACTGAGATCTAAAAAAATCGCTATAGTAATAATAACCAAATCCGTCAATAAAAACTGGTGATTAGGGGCTCTACTAAAATGACAGCTAAAGGCTGAAAGGCGTATTTTATACTTGTATACATCACAAACGTGGATTTAAATATTTTTACCACAAAGGTCACTGTGAGAAGTTAAAACCGTCCAAATACAGACTGAGGTTAAATTATTCCTCAGTTCTCACGATGTGTCTGCTGCTTTATTAAAATCAAACCCTTGTTTACCTGTCTGCATGTGCGTGTGTGTGTGTGTGCGTGCGAGTGTGTGTGTGCGTGCGTGCGAGTGTGTGTGTGTGTGTGTGCGTGCGAATGTGTGTTCTCATCACCACTCCTCTCTCAGGACAGCCGATCGTCGAGGGAAAAGTCGGCGGCACGCTATTCCCCGTACACCTATTACACCAGCTGCCCTAAGACGTGAAGTCACACAGTGCGAGTTTCATGCGTCGTCCCTGCAACACAACAAAATGGCAGGCTGACAGACGTTACTCTCGCACGCTATCCCTCGTCTCCGCGTTCCCTTGTGTAGGCTGCGATAAGCTCGCTTTGCCGAGCGACGCCTCACAGGGAGTGTATGAAAGGCTGAGAGGCTGACGCTCCTCCTCGCAGTTGCTAAGTGCTGCGGAGAATCTCACCTAGGACACAGATTCCATGTCTATATAAAATAAGCAAAGGAAATTAAAATCAGGAAACGCATCACGTGTACCTAACTTCTAGATGACTATGCATTAAATATTAAGTATTGGCCCCCCTGTACCTTATCCATTAATTGAAATGGACCACTACTGACCAGATATTATTTATTTAGTGGAAATTCTCAGTAAAGTCGACATTACTGAGGACACAGTTGCTAGGCAACAAGGAAATACAGACATCAAGCATAATCTAGCGTTGGAACTAACTAGCTTTTCCAACATATACATAGTAGTTATTATATTTGTTATATACAATAATTTTACTGACACAGAAACAAGCCGAAACTATCAGGAATATTAATGTTTTTTTCAGATTTGACAAAAAAAAGGCACAATACAGCTAAAATTATTCTCTAAAATTTATTTTTATTTGGTTCAGCAATTTTAGATTTTCTTTCTCCACCCCAAAAAAGCTATTGTTTTTATTTGCTAGTTGCTAGGAAACTAGGAAATATAAAG
Organism: Pangasianodon gigas; assembly: GCA_022758105.1. Lineage (NCBI taxonomy): Eukaryota > Metazoa > Chordata > Actinopteri > Siluriformes > Pangasiidae > Pangasianodon > Pangasianodon gigas. The sequence goes on from CM040481.1 coordinate 1,867,788, forward strand.
CACCAAGCATAATCTAGCTAGCAACTGGGGCTTGTGGTTAATCTAGCTAGCTGTCAACTGTTACAGAACGTATATGATTATTTTATAGACACAAAAACAAGCGAAAATCGTCTGGATTATTATACTGGAAAATTACTAATATTGCTAAGTTACTAAATTACCTGCATTTATTGAATTACTAAATTACAATGGCTAAATTACCTGCCATATTAAGAAACAACAAAATTATGTCAACAACAACTTTTAAAAAGTTTTTGACAAAAAAAATCAGGAAACTTCACATGGAAGCCTTTTTGTAAACAAAAACATATGTAGCAAGAGTTGCATTGGAACAAATGGCTGATAAACTAGCATCTCAAGTTTTACATAAAATAGTAAGATCTTTGCATATTTATGTACCAAGTTGACGTCTTTCTCACTGTTAACTTAGTATTATTGCTATTTCTTAAATTTTACTTATAGATGTAGCATTACAATCCATAGCTACATTTAGTGTTGATTAATTTGTTTACTTCAAGCTTAACGATGTCAACAAGAAGTTTTAGAAATTCTTAATTCTGAACTACGGCTTTCAAATCTTTGTGTGTTTTAGGGATGAAACACAATGCCACTATCTGTATCTATATCGTATCTATATCTGTTTGGTGCTCCAAATATTCACATCTTTATTATTCAGACTTAAACTCAAAGTGGGTGTGGCCTAAACCAGGCAATAGAAATGAAGGTTTGGGGAGAGATTTAATGTGGTACAGATAATTAATGTAGCGGTACTCAGACAAAATAAAGGAAAGTTTTGAAATTGCTGTTTCTTATAGAGTCAAAACTAGGACACATCAATGCTTGGTTAATTGAATTGAACTGAATCATATTGGATTGGATGTGAATCGACTTGCATCGGTGCTGAACCGAATCATAAGACATCACTAATGAATTGATGTTATAATTGAGTCATTATTTAACTGTATCTTTTTTTAAAAATCATATCGCATCGTATACTACTTATAAATAGGGCTGTAGTCAATATCGCTACTGTCAAGTCAAGTCCAAGACCAGGGTGAGCTGAGATCACGTCAAGAATGAGTCTTAATGGAGTCGAGACCAAGTCAAGCTCATGTCCAAATGAGACTGAAAACCATCAAATCCTTTCTGAGGCCAAGTCTTTACTTCAATTTGAGAATTACCCAGTAGATTTAGCCATATAATGGGGTTACCACTAGAAGACAAAAGAAAATATTGGTCAAGACCAAGACCATATTTAGCTAGACCAATGCCCAAGACATAAGAAGTCGGAGACAAGTCCAAGTACAACTGGTAATATGGTCAAAAGTATGTGGACACCTGACCAGGACCCCCATAAGTGGTTCTTCCCCAAACTTTTGCCCCAACTCTATATTAATGCCATGCCTTTGGAACGGGATGCTCAAGCACATATGAGTGTCACAGTCAGGTGTCTACATACTTTTGGCCATGGTGTATCTTTGAGACAAATCCGATCCAATACAGAAATCGTCCCAAGACCAGATTGAAGTCCTATAGTCCTCCTACCTATTGAGATGCTTATTGTATTGTCTGAAAGAGGGAGACTCACAACCCTAGAATATAGTTGGTTCTATTTCCCAAAATATCAACAAACTAGCAGCTTAATTGAAACCACCATGATCCTGACCAGGCAGTAAGGATGCATTTGTATCTGTTTAGAACACATTACCTGTTCATTCTGAATTATGTCTTTGTATTCAGCTCCATCCCTGATGTGTATATAGGAACCTACATAAGATAAAGAAACCTGCACTGATCTCTTTTTCCTCCTACTCGCTCCGAACCAGAAAGAGCATGAAAGACCCAAAAGAGAAAAGGTACGGGATATGAAGACTGCAGTTCTCAGCACTGTTCTTTATGAAAGCATACACACTGGCACCCAAGCACACACACACACACACACTCAGCTCTCTACTCTGATCTATCTCCTCTTTAATGAGGAGTGTGAAGCGAAACACCTCCACGAATCCGCCCATCTATTTTCGACAGATCTACCATCGCTTGCCTTTAAAAGACTCACATATATGTCTTTGAGTTGGTGAAGTCCTGGGGGACTCCACCTCTCTTTTGTTTTATTTTGCCTTGCTTTGTTTTTTGTGTGTGTGTATATGTGTGTGTGTATGTGGGTGCGGTGTAGTCAAACTGGGGTTTGAGGCTCAGATGTGAAGCTAGACCTGTGAATGAGATTCCAGGAGATGAGGAACACTCGCGGGGGTGAGAGAATACGCCATCGAATTCTGCATTATTAATCTCAACGTGAAAAAGAAAATATGACAATATGTTCGAAAGATCCTCATTTCCTCATTCTTGTGCTCTCGTGTTCTTTATATAGCACCTGAATCTCCGTAGTTTAGAGACGATAAAACAAACAGCAAAGATCTACATCGAAGTTATTAAAACTGTGCGCTAACATGTCGTCTGAACAGTTACTTCTTTTAAACTTTTTTCTTCTTCAAGCGTTCTTAGCTTCCTGTAGGGTTCTACTTGGAACCCTCTCTAATATGGAAATACTACATGGGTCCTGTGTAGGGTCCTACATAGAACCTTTAAAGGTTCCCCTAAATGGACAAGTGGCAAAACCTAACACATTTTATTAAATATTTACTACTAGTTGTAATATGATGTAAGATGTAAATGTTCCATGTCATGCTGTTATAGTAAAATAATCAGCGACGGAATGGTGTGATGAAGCAGAGTTACTGTTACCACCTGGGAGTTGATTATTTTCCTATAACAGCACGTCTCAAAGTGTTTATTATATGCTTATAACTCTTATACCCTGGCGATTTGTTGACGATGTCTCAATTTATTGAATAACGACACCTCATACTTTTTATCAGTTTATAGTTACATTTATTGTTGTGGAATGTTAATGCTTTCCCTCTGATAGTTCTATAGACTCCTTTTATAAATATTAAATAAATATCTTCTTACAGAAAACTTCACCATATCAACAATTACACGCATTCATGTGGCGCGTCCACTGTACATGTCCCTGTGAATAAGCTGTTACTATAGAAACAATCGAAATGAATCAACTTCTGACCAATCAGAATCCAGAATTCAAAAGCACTGTGATAGAAACCTGAATACAGAGCAACAACGGTGAGAGGAAGCACTCTTGCACTCAGCCGTAGTATAACGGTAATGCCGTGATACTCAGAGCACTAGGAGAGAGCGAATGGGTGGGCCGGCCGCAGCCATGCTACATTAGCTTCAGTGACCTCGTTCAGCGGTTCCATCTCACTTCCGTCTGCGAGAGGAGATGAGCAGGGTAGGGACAGCGAAAGGGTGATGCGTACTAAATGCAATTACACGCAAATCACAGGCCACGTAGCACATTATAGACAATTTCAATGCCATCAATTATATTATATCGTCATAAACTGGGCCTAATGCTTTAATATGCCATTAATGTCACAGTGCATTCATTAGGCTAATCCAGATCTGATAATATTCATATGCTTTTTCGAAGTTTCCGTATGCTTGCCTGTTTAATGCGATGTAAATCGAGGCTGACTGGCTTGGAAACATATGGTTGCATTGACAAAATTAGATAAATATAAGTTAAAGTGATATTGTGTCCCATTTCATTTGAATGTAGACTAGCTGATTATGTTTGACTTTTTTTTTTTTTTTTTACGATGGCCTGCCTAAAATTTTATTTGATTGGAGAGAAACAAATCAAGGAAGCTCTCACATGGCTTCCTTCCAAGATGGCTGCCGTTTTCTTTTGGTTGATGCAGCTGACCCTGCAGTGCCAGCGACTGCACCCCGCCATCAAGTTTCATCTCATCTGTGAGTGCAAGCGTGCCGGAGCTATCACCGCTCATCTTTCACATCTTATCATCTCATCCGTTCATACGAGAACCCAGACGCCAGTGACCTACATGGAAGGCCGTGAGGAGGAGGTGAGGGAGAGGAGAGGGAGGAACGAGGACGAGGGATGGAGAGATAGAGAGAGAGAGAGAGAGAGAGAGAGAGCGGAGGGTGAATGGGTTGTCTAACGAGTGTGCATATGAGAAAAAAGGAGACGACGAGACAGAGAGATAAAGAGGAACCAAAGAGTTATCTGACAGGACTGCGAATGAAGCCGTGTAAGAGGAGGGGAGAAGAATCGAGTGATGAAGTAGAAGAATAAGACAGAACGATGGCTGGAGAGATATTGAGTAAGGGGACAGAGGAGGCAGCAGTTAGAGAAGGATGGAACACAGGATTTTTTATTGGTGCCGGTAATTATAGTCAATAACACGTCATTCCGAGCAGTAATTCAATAAAAGGCTTTGTGTGGCGCTACAGTGAGTAATATCACACTCTCGACTGGGGAGGGGACTTCGTTTCCGTGGCAGAGTTATTGCATTACGCATGTTCGGTGTTGTCTGGAGAAATAGAAAAGTGCATGAAAGAGGTTTGGGTGGATCATGGTGGACGGATCGAACCGACATTTTGCTGTAACAGTAATCGAATAAGAAGAGCCTCCTCCGGGTTGGTGATGAGTGTTTCTGATTCTTTGTGTCTACTTTCAGAGCTTAGACAACCAATCCGTAAAAGAAACGGTGCAGTTTGTGCTGTACTGAAACACGTGTCCTCAGTAACGGCATTATTCTGGTCAGGATCGTGGTAGATCTGCAGCTTGTCCCCGGAATACCGGGCGAAAGGCAGGAACACGCCTTGAATCGTAGGGTACCATGCTAATTCACACTTAGAGACAATTTATCTTAGCCAATCCACCTACTGACATGTTTTGGGAGGTAGGAGAGACCTGGCAAAGCCGGAAGAAACCAATACAGACACAGGGAGAATACGCAAAACTCCAGATAGACTACAGCTCAAGATCAAACCTGGGACACTGGAGCTGTGAGGTAGCAATGCTACCTGCTATACCATGAGATTTGACCAATTACCATGAAAACCACCTGTCAGACCCGTGCAGACCTGTCTGTTGTTCTGTACAAAGTATTGGCACCCCTCAATTTTCCATGTCCACCAACGGGTCAGTGGTCAATTCTACAAAGTGACTTTTATGGTAGCCGTTCCTAAAAACAGCATATATGTTAATTCAAGCCACGATTCTTCAAGCTGGGTGAACATTGCACAGAGATGCTAAATACATTCATGACAAGAGCTAATTTAACTCTTTAATTTTCTGCAAAGTCTGGCTACAATTAAAGCCCAGAGGTTTCCGATCATAGCTGTGTGTCAGACACTGCCACATTTCTTTTTCTTTAAATACGTTATGTCAGTGTTAATCTTCAGGACAACAGATGTAAAGATATGGAGATAATGAGTGAGCATTAAAAAAAAAAAAGCTTTGAAAGTCAATCTTATGCATAGAAACCGTACTGAGATGCTTGAAGTTAAGAGGAAGCTCAGAAGAATGAAGAGCAAGTGAAAAGGAAAATGAATAAAGCCTGGAGGACTGTATTGTCATAGTGCATGGAGGTTGTTAGGTCTCGACACAGTTTCTGAAGTCTGAAGACTGCAGGCTGCGGTTATAAATAGAAACCCTCTTTTTTTATTATATAGCATTATGTCTTGAAGTAAGGGACAGAGTAGATTTACTAGAAATGGGTTAGGGATGAATTGTGAGCAGATTTATAGTGTTGAATAATGCACTATGAGTAATGGCAGATACTGTCTGTACTTTGGGGCCAGAGTTACAGAGGTCACAGGTTAAGGGTTACACCATTAGGGATCAAGAGTTGTGCAAGTTAGGATCACTAAATCATATCATTATTATACTGAGTGCTTTACACAATGTCTCGAGGCCTATGGTGATGGTTTAATTAAATAAGATGTAAAAAAAAATTGGGGGTGTGCTGTTTTTAGAAAATAATCATGATGCGCTTCAATGTGAAATGTTTTATTCCTCTTACCACTAACACTATTTTATTTACTAAAGAGCAATTTTACAATGTTTATCCCTTTATAGTTACGTTTTATGTTGTTGAACAACTACAAAATTAGTTCCTGTTATCACTTACATTATAGCAGCTATAAACAATCGTCTCCTCACCGGCCTCTCTCGCTATTTCTCACTCTGGAAGACAAAAATATAGTTTTATTAGAAGCAAACTGTATAAAGCGTATGCTTATTTTGTGTTTTAAGTCAGCAGTGGTTACAGTGATGGTTGTTATGCATGGATTAGTGAAGGGAGTGAAATGGAAATAATTTCCATTTAATGCAAAACATTAGATTTTGATATTAAGACCTGACAAACATCACATACTTCATATTTCATACTCAGTTACATAATATATAGAGCATAATGTGTAATTTAGGACATAAAAATGACTTAATGGCTACATATATAGTTAAATTGTTAGTTTCAGAGAATGCGAATTTAGCGGTCTTTTAATAAGATTTCCTTAACAGACTATTTTTGTGCATTAACGTGTTCTGTGTCAGATTATATGATGAAGATCCTCTAACAATAGAGCTGCAATTAAAGATTAAAGAACATTACTTATGTTATCAGTCAGTGTGATGCTTGGCTTGCATAAACACAACCATTCTTCAAAGTGAGCTTGAGGTAGTAAGGATTTTTTCTATCCATTAGCATGTTTTATTGACACTTTGCCTTCAACACTATAGAATTTGTAGCTGTCCCGTGTGTTCTATGGTGTCCTCCTCTTGATGGATTTTAGACGAGCATCATAGCAGCGCTTACCCTAAACTTACCCAGAACTTTGTTGTCAGCCATCTTAGGTAGCAGCGGAACTAAATTGTCACATTATGCGTTGTAAGGCCACCAATATCAACTCACAACTGAAGAATTCTCTTAACATTGTACGAAATTCTGTGAAAATTGAAGAAGAGTGTGTGAAAATTGTATGGTGTAATTATACACCTGGCTTCAGTGAATAGCTGGCTTAAGCTTAGGATCCATATTTCCATATTTCCTGGTTGTGTCAGTGATGTGGTAACTTTAAGCACTAGAATGGAGAGTGAGTCCAATATGCGTGTTATCAAGTTATCAGACATAAAGAGATGCCACGGATTATTACATATACTACGTCGTCCATTAACGGAAAATAATTTACCTCTTTAATGATCACCTCTTAGTATTGCTGTTCTTTGCGTTTCGATAATTGGCAGGAAAAGGCTTTTTGATTCTCTTATGTGGCATTTTGCTAAAGGCAGTTCAATTAAAGTGATGCGGAGGGATGTGTTTCTCGCCATGTTTTTAGCGTTTAATCTTGTTCTGATTAAAGTACTCTTTTTTTCTTTTTTCCCCATCTGCTTTTACCTGTTTTCTTTTTCTTCCTTTTTTTTGTGGATGTATAATTTGGCCCAAGAAGTAGGCTGCGATTATTTAAATGCAATCATTGCAGGTGCATCTCAGTTAATTAGTCCATAAATGTTGCTTGTGTCCTATTGTGCTGTCCACCGAGCCTGTTGCGAGGCAGGTGAAATATTAATCTGCTTTCTCTTTCTGGACAGCTTAATTACATTTGAAAGCGTGTGTGTTTTTCCTACCTTGCCTCAGAAGGCTTTTAAAAGTGAACACCACGTACAGCCATACTGATTCTTAATTACGCTTCCATGCAAAAAAAACCAACAACAACAACAGCAGCAGCGCTGGAGCTCTGGAGCTCTACCAGCCACAGAGATTGTATGTGTCATTCATCTGTAGACAGTAATTCTTTAGAGAGAAAAAAAACAAATAAGAAATGAAAAGAAATGGTGCATAGCAGCGTTTTTTCTATGAAGCCCATATTCATAATTCATTATAACTTTTATTATAACTGCTTAGAATTCTTTGTAAGTTGATAATGATTCCATGAAAGAATTTAGACTTTTCTCAACTCTAATAATTCTTCATAAAGCTCCAATAATGTGCTAAAAACAATGTGCTATAAACAATTGATAAGTTATAATCATGTTATAATGCAAAGTCACTATTCATTATAATGCCATGTGCTACACTGAATAATAATAAAGCAACTTTAAAATTTATTAACAGTCATAAAAGCATCATAAACATTCAAAAATGTCATAAACGAGTGAATATGTTAAATTAGATTATAAGAAATTCATCATGCTGTTATGTGGCAGAAGAGGATACAGTTGCAAAATGGGTTTTATTTGAAAGCAGATAAGAAGACAAATCCAAAACATCAGACAAGGGCAGAATTAAAAAACGAGCAAAAAGATCAGAAAATCAGCAAACAAAGAAAACCAGAATCACAAAAACCAGAGAATGAGAGTAGAGTCAAAACCAGGATATCGATAAGAACAAAAGGCTTGGCACGTCAGGAGAAACGCACACCGAGCAATACTTTGCGATTATTGAACGTCTATTTAAATACTGTGGCTTTGATTGGAATCAGATGTGTGTAATCAGAAGTCAAGTGAGCTGGAGCATTGGGAGTTGTGGTTCTGAGCGGCCATATTTGTTAGCCACGGTGCAGCATGGGAGTTGCAGTTGGTTGCTGATTCTGCCGCTGATGTCACATGTATGAAAATCAGATAAGAAAGTGAAAATGAATCAATAAATTAATCATTTGAAAAAAATCACATGTGAAAGTAAATGAATCATGTGGAAAAATCACACATGAGAAAAATGAATCTTGTGTAATCACAGAAAAATAAATGAATCACATGTAAAAAAAAAAAATCAGATGTGAAAATAAATGAATCTTTTGGAAAAATCACATGACAGTAAACGAATCATGTGCAAAAGTAATATGTTGAAATAAATGAATCATGTGGAAGAACCACATGTAAAGTTCACACGTGAAGTTCACGTGACTTTCCTGTAAGTGATGGCTTCACTGAAAGTGTTACCTTTTTTCCTTCTTATTTTCTAATACGTGTTCCTGAGCATTTTGAAGCAAGAAGGCTTGTGAGAGGGATAAAAAGGAAAAAAATAATAATTAAATAAATAAAATTTAAAAAATCAATGCGGCCGTCTAGTATTGCCGTTCTCTCCTCTGAGTCATTACTCTCAGGCAATTATGGCTCGTAAAAGCCAGCGTTATTTGTATGAAAATATCACGCACAGCATCGACTTGACCTCCTCCACACCCACCCAGCATGATACAGTTCCTGATCGATAATTAGCTCACCAGTGCTCTGCCTCGTGTTCTGCCTCAATCTATAAGCAAGTGCTGCTGGAAAGAAAAGTGTTTATCAGAAATCAGAATCAGAAAAGCATTAGGAAAGTGACAATCGCTTAATTGTTACTGGTTTGTGATATCTTAATGGAGAGGTTATGTTTGGAGCAGAAAAATAGAGAAACGGTCACAGACAGTGAACAACACGTTTAATTATATTAGCATCCGTCTGGAGGAAAGAGAAGATCGGAAGATGTGGTTTGGATAATGGCCGATGGGATGTCAGTCTTTTGGCAGAATAATAGATGACGTGGAGTCCTTTCTACACAGTTAGCATCGATGCCGCCAGTGAGGAAACCAAACAGACTTTGCCTTAGTGTCTGCCTTTTGGTTCCTCTAATCGATTAGCACAGAAGCTCAGGTTCATCCTGTTGTTCATCTTTATCACAGACTGAAAACAGATACAGCCAGCCCAAGTTAGCTGATTTATAACTACTTTACGTGATCAACTGCCTTTCAAGTTCGCACGATGACCTGACACTTAAATTAACTTGTCAGAATGATGTAGCATCTCATGTAAAAGAAGATCTACCAGACCTTGTCCTATCTTGCTGAGCGACAGGAGTTTTCTTGCACTCTCAGGGTCGCCATTTATGGACATTGCTCCAGTCTCATCAGCTACATGGCTTTAGCTATCTTTAGGGCTCAACTTCCAGGAGTTACACAGGAATTGGAGTCTTCATTAGGGGTTGCACAACTACTAATTTTTACTAGTAATTTTTAAAAAAACCTAGTCATCTAATCATCTTTTCCGTAATTAAAGCAAAAACAGTTGTCAGGTCATCACTATTGTTACACTTTGTGCAGCAAAGAATGTAGCAAAGAATATGTCAAGTCGCATTTCAGTTAACGGCCACACACAGGCTACAATTCCAGCTTTATTGCTTTTTAGGCTACAATGTTAAGAACAAAAGTAGATAAATTAGTTTAATAAATAATAAATCTGTGTATCATATTATACTATTTAAGGAAGTACCAAATGCACTCATGTGGATGGTTTGTCTGCTTGTTTATTCTGAAACTGAGTGCACAGTGTGGCACAGAAACTCCTTATAGCTTGATGATGGATGGAAGCCGCAAAGATGTTCAACTCTGGCCTCAGTAGCATCTGTAAACCAGTCTAGATTGGCCTCTTTGAGCTGGCTTGCACCACCGATTTGATGCTAAACTAACTGATTGGGATTGGATAGTGATTTGCAACCCGCGGCTCAGAAATCACTCTTTTGCACAGCGCTGGACATGGCAGAATTCACTCTGACAGAGTGTAAGGATTTAATTTCAGCTATATTTAGCTTTAAAAAACAAAAAAATAACAATGTGCACGTCTCTGTGCTTCATGTAAAGTGATTTCAAAGTGTTAATGGACCATTAAAGTAAAAGAACATTTTAAAAAAGGCTTTTCTCAGTCTAGTCTGTGCAACCCCCAGTCTTCACCTTCATTGCCACTGTCAGAAACAAAGCAGAGGTTACATGAAATGGAAGCTGGAATTACAGAACCACTGAGGTGTGATTCAAATACGACGAGTCTGATCCACTTGATTACAAGCCAGAATAGCATTAGATCCGTTGAAAACTTGTGGTGTCACGAAATGAGACTAGATGTCATGGTAATGGGTTCACTGCTAAAAAAAAAAAAAAAGCTGTTTATCAGTGTCCATCATGTTGACAGTGAGCAAATGAGTCTTGAAGTTCATAGACTGTAATGTGGGCATGTAGTCACTTTCAAAAAACAAAGCAGAAATGGAAGCCTGAATCACATAACCACCAAGCTGTGCCTCAAATACGACGAGTCCGATCTGGTGATTACAATCCGGAATTGCATTACATCCGTGAAAAACCTGTGGCGCCTCGAATTGACAGCGGGCCATCACGGGAATGGCTTCGATGCAAAAAAAGAGCTGTTTATCAGCGTCCATCATGTCGAATGAGATCCAAAGGGTTTCATGTACCGACACAATGGAGCTCGTCTCCCAGAGTGCCGCAGCCTTTATTACCTTTTTCTCCTGCTAGAAGATGACTGATAACACCAATGAGACAATGAGCGAGGGAGGTGATAATACACCAATGGTGCTAGGCGTTTTAACTGAAGCAGTGTTAAGCATGGATTTGATAAACCGTAGCGACGTCTTGAGAAGATGAACAGCCACAACTGAGGCTTGTAAATTCCCTCACACGCCCTCGTATATTGCTAAAGCTCTCTCTCACTGGTTATTTCTGTCACGCATCAACAGTCAGAGGCATAGAATATCTCCTTTGCTAATACGTGAAATGGAGATTTAGGCAGGTTGTTTGATGGTTCCTTGTCTCCTTGAACCTTTTCCTGTCGTGGCATGTCAACACATATACAGATATTTTTGAAAAAGTAGATTTTTTGACCTCTCGTTCACACCATTTTAGGGATGCGATTTTTGAAAAACTCTGAAGTCACAGTGTCGACCTACACATACTCGTTGTGTTATGAATGTGCTAGGACTCCATTTATCATGGCTACTGACCAGGTTGTTACTTTGTGGTCTGTAATTTCTTATTTGATATTGTGTCTACAATTTAATTTCACTTTGTTTTATTGTTATACCCTCTTGCGGAGGCGCTTGAATATGATACATCCTGTACTATTTCTGCTACAAATCATACTGCGTACAATATTTTGGATATTTGGGACAATTTTGAAGATTTCAGATTTGAAGATTTGAAGTGGCTGTAGAGTTTATTTATGTATTTCGCTTTCTCGACCACTCAGTACGCAGCTCTTAACGTTATTTTTGAAGGGTTAATAGCTTATTGCCATCTTCTGGGCTTAGGGAGGATTTTTTTGAAATCATTTTATTAGTCTGTATTTTCAAAAACGTTACTTGAGTGGACTTTCTTTGAAAATGGAGGGGTAAGAACTCCATTTTCAAAAATATCCGTATACATGTGGACGGGACCTGAAGCTTAACAAGATGACAGAACGAGATTAACTGAAGAGTGCGAAGACAGACAAAAGACCAGCAATTACAGAATATTAGACAGATGAAAACAGCAGAGTCTCTAACAGTGCTTGAAGTAGCCGCACTCGACTTTTTTGTACTTTGTACTTTGAGTCCAAAGATCTATCCTTCCCCCTGACCTCGAAATCTTCAGACAGACTCAGATAATTATCACAGTGTGAGAAAAGAGGTCGCACCTGCTACCAGACAAGACAAACACATGCATCTCCAACCTCCATCCTCATTTCTCGACCACAATGGGAGGAGTTTTAGAGCTATGGACCGTATGGGTCTGAGTCAGAAAATAAAATTACACTTATTCCAATGTGGGGTGGGCCAGACAAAAAAAAATCCAGTTTAATGACCAATAACACATTAACATCTTCGCTTAAGTGTGTTTTTTTTTTTATTGGCATTTATCTGCAAGATAAACTATGAATGCATAAAAGCATTAAATATTGCACTGAACAATGCAGTGCATAAGTATTCACCCCCCTTTTCCACCCCCTTTGCTACAACCTACAGCTGAAATGGATTTAAGTGGGATTGTCACAAATCAAGAAGAAAATTGTTTATATAAAAAAAAAATATGACCCCAATTGCTGTGAAACCCATGAATTTGTTTTTGTATTTTTTTTAAGAGACATACAAAGATACAAATTCTTTTCTTTTAAGAGAAAATACAGGGCTTCTGTAGCAGATCCTCTGTTATGGCTTATCCAATCACATGCATTTATGTCTTTATTATATATCTATTTATCTATTTTATTATTTAGCTGAAGGTAGTTCTTGGAGTACAGTGTCCTCCATCCTGTCCTCGTTTTCTTCTTTAGTGACCAGGAACTTGATCAAGGTCAAAAGATGTTGAAATGTTGAGAAGTTGTCTAGCTTACTTTCTTTTGCTTTTTTGATCTTGCTAACTTTCCTTTTCTTCTTGTAAGAAGAAAAAAATTAAGACCAGATATGGTTGCCTTGGAGCCACCGGATCCAGCAGAAAGTGTGTGTGTGTGTGTGTGTGTGTGTGAGTGTTTGTGTGTGTGTAGAGCTCTTCAATCTATCAATAAAACCATCACGGGCGTCATAAAGTATGCTGACATTTACAGTGAGAGTCTGGGGTCAAGGAGAAGGAACAGAGAAGATCATTACTGCACAGAGAGGGAGCGAGGGAGAGGGACAAATCGCAAGAAAGTATAAATAAGACGCCTAGAAAAGCAACAAGTATCTCAGAGACAGCAAAGCCCTGAATTTGTTTTATTCCAGTGAGACGGGAGAGATCGACTGTCTGGATGAGCATTCCAATGTGATCATAAATAATATAAAAACAGAGGAAATGGGATGACGTGACTCGTTTTCAGATGAACAGTTACACGACGCAGACTAGCTTGCCCCATCTGGAAAGGAAACAGCTTTCTGAAGATGGCTAAACAATATAATTACTATCTAATAGACATATTAGCAAAGAAATGTGACCTAACCTCACTAAACGCTGTTTGTGTTCTAATTAGATTACTTTTTCTAAAATTATGGTTATCTTTATTTTGCCAACTCTCATTTATTCTCTGTATAGTCTCAGAGGGAAAAAAGGTTTTATCTAGCACCCTAAAGGGTTGTTTTATTTGTACTCTGAGAGAACACTTAAAGATTTAGTGCAGAAATTTACATCCAAGGCTTTTCTCTTTCAAAAAATTTTCCACTTAGTGCCTCTTTAGAGAGCTAGAGCATGTTTATATTATGTTATAATGCATGCATAAGGCATTATACATATTGTTATTATTATTTATGAACAAGCATGGCACTTAAGAGCTATCTTTATTATGATTTATTTCTGAAATATATGAATCAAAATTATATATATGCTGAAAGAACATCTAGACTCAGAAATAATATATATATATATATATATATATATATATATATATATATATATATATATATATATATATAAAACTAGACCTGGATTTCTTTGGTATTGGTGATATACAGCATTAAGTGTAACAATAAATGAATAAAAAGTACCATGTGTCATTGTCTATAGTGTGTTACAGACAGTACTTATAATGGTGTTATTTTGTTAACAATTTAAAAATGCATGTTAAGCATTGCAATAAACTGTAATGCCTTATCAGGAATAATTATAACAATTTGTAAAACCTTATGAACGCGTTATAACTTGATGAATTATATATATTAGGACATAGAAAGCGTTGTCAGTCTTAGTTTCCTACTCAGAACCCTTTTGAAAAAGTACGCCTCTGTTGTAATGTAGAAGGGTTCCCCAGGGAGCCAGAGTAAAGAACCCTTTAGGTTAGTAGCAATATCAATGCTAATAAGTACCTACAGTAATACACACAGATAGTAATCTGAGAGTGGGAGTGTGTCAGAGAGTGTGTCGGAGAGTGTGTCGGCGAGTGTGTTGGCGAGCAGCCGCCTGACGCTCCTGTCTAATTAAAACTCCCACAGTGGGACGAAGCGTGATCGTCTGCTGACCCACATACAGCCACTCACAGGCTTGTGCTCATTAGCTCACACAACAGTACCACGTCTGGGCCTAGTTTACACCCACAGTGCTCTCTCTCTCTCTCACACACACACACACACACAGTGGAAAGAAAGAGGACGGTGTGAAAACCGCCAATGAAGCGTTTAACATTCATTGGGAAGACAACAGAATGAGACAGGTTGGGATATAAGGTTTTATCCTTGGCATACACATCAGATTATTTGCTGTCAGATTATTTTCTGTTTTTGGTGCAATTGAGTGCAACAGAACCACCGACAGTTGTACAGAAAACACACTGAATGTTGTGCGAGGCTGAGGCTGATTTCTTTCTACCCCACTCTGTAGATTCATGCAGCCGATTCACGCAGAGTGAAACGCCCCTTAAATCTGCCCTCCATTCGTGCTGATATTTTTCACACACATTTTTCGTAACACGTCATCAGCTGTTTTGAGAAGTCTCATGTGAAATACACTCACATTTAAATCAACAAACGATGAAAGCAGCCTAGTTTACTAGCGGTTACTGAGCCAGCTAGCAGACTTAGGTAACGAACAAATTGTTCGTGTTTGTTATGGTTGCATTGTATTTTGACAGGTTTCGCTGATGTTAAATAAATCATTGAGAAAATGACGATGCAAATCAAGACTGCGCTGCTAAAATCCCACTCGTCTCAACAATGAGAGCTAGTTATCTAGCAGTAATTAGCCAGCCAGTTAGCTAATGATGGTTGTTATGGTAACATTTTTACAGGTTTGGCTGCTGTTAAATAAATCATGCAGGAATTTACGATGCAAATTGCGATTCCAAAGCTAAAATCCAACTCAAATTAATGATTATCAAATGAGAGCTAGTTTCCTAGCAGGTAACTAGCTAGCTGACTTAGCTAACAATCAAAATCATGGTTGGTTTTTTACAGAATGATAATAATGACCACGAACAAGGTGGATTTTTTACTTAATCATGCCTTTTCTTGTCCAAAGTAGAAGTTGCACAAATGGCAGAACAATAAGTTTTGTGGTTTTAGCCATCACTGTGTGTATGTGCAGGTGTGTATGTGTATCGGTGTGTGTGTGTGTGTGTGTGTGTCGGGGTGTGCTTGGGTTTCATCTTGTATTCAATCTCCCAGACAAACACTTTAACCCCAGTGGAACATTCTCCATTATGTTTGATGAAGTGTTAAGGCTCAAACTGGGAACAGAACCTGCTCTCTCTCTCTCTCTCTCTCTCTCTCTCACACACTTTCCCATCTCATTTTTCCTTCTTTTCCTCTCATTCCTTTTCCTTGATTTTCTGTAGCAGCGTTTATCTTTCTATGTTCTAGAGGTGGCAGAGTGTGACTGCTCAAACGGGCACTTTCATGTGACATCAAACTGGCTTCTTACAGCATTGCTCTTTAAAGAGCTTCTGCACCGCAGCCCTTAATAGAAAATAAAAAAGCAGGGTGCGCGGACAGCTGGCATCTGGACACTTCAAGAACTAACGCAAGGATGAGTGCACTATTCAGAAGAAGATATGCTCCAGACCTGTCAAGAGAGAGATGGCGAAGGATCTCAGGCTCTTTCCAATTCACCTCCTTGATGCTCATTTTGTTAGAAGTGTGGTGTTTGTACAATAGGGGCGAGATAGATGCAGGTCCATCTGTGCGAGCCAAGGGAGCAAAATTGGCCATGCTCTCTGGGTGGGAGGGGCATGTTCTCTCTCCCCTGTCAATCACAGCGACACTAGCCAATCATGGGTGTCTGTGAACTCATGTAGAGGGCCAATAGTGCTTTTCAAAACATGTTTGAAAAGATTTGGTCTCAGAGTTAGCACTTCACCCTTCACCCTGCCTGATGGTAGCTGAGAGCTGGCTAGTGGGTGGGAATTGGCAAAATGAATAAACTTGGAGCAAATTATTAAATAAAACTTTAAAAAGCACATTACAAGGCATATAGGATTAGCAAGTTAGCTAGCTTGAGTAAAAAGCATGGTCTTAAACCTAGTTTTAAAAGATGACATTGTTAGGACTGTCATGGATCACTGATTTATGAGGATCTACGCTTGGGTTCCTTAAGGATCTTTCAATAATTAAGGCAAGGACCCCTCTAATTAAAAAAGAAAAAATTCACAGACTTCTTCTATCCAGCTATTCGAATATTTCCCAGCATGACCTGCTCTGCTATGAGTTTGTGCTTCTTCGAGTTCACGCCATGCGCATTTGTTTATGTTTTGCCGTGTGCTTTTGTTTTGGGTTTAGTCCTGTCTCCGTTTCTGTCACGACATTGGGTGATTACTCTAATGTGTTCACCTGTTCTGTGTCTTAACTTGTTTAGTTTGGTTATTTCTACCCTCTTGTTTTTTCTGTTGGTTTTTCGGATTTTCTTAGGAATTATCCTTGTTTAATCTTGCCTACCTGTACTCTGACCCCTGCTGCGGACTTGACGATGATTCTTGGCTTGCCCTAAATAAAACGCAGTTTACGCACTTCATTAAAATTGTGGTTTTATGGTGTCTTGACAGGTATACTGTTAAATAAATCAGTAATAATAAGTTAGATGGACATCTAAATGAACATTTTATGATCTTCAGCACAGGTTTTGTGCGATATTAAAGTTCAAGGCTACATAAAAACCCTGTTGAGGTCACAAAATTTCACATCGCTTTCTAGTACACCTCTGGGAAATTAGCTCCCACATAAATGAGAAAAAAAATATCAGCCATTATAAGATGAGATAATTGAGTGAAAGAGCAGTCGTGTCCTCCCTAGAGCTCTGGTGAAACAGCAGTGAAGAGGAGGCCTATAAAAGTGCTCTGTGAATGAAGTCATCATTCCTCTTAACACTCCTCGTTCACTCGCAGAGCCGACGCGTCACCTGGGCGAGAGAGTCCTTATCACGAGAGCCGAGAGGTGCAGCTGTGAAACACAGATTTTACATTTTACTTCATATCCAAAGACTTTATAAAATAAAAAAATACACACCTCACTCATACAGCTGAGAGATAATGGCTAAAATGCTAATTACAGTTATTTTTAATTTATACCACAGTGCTGTTGGGTTCTCAAATCTGATCAGTCAGAAGGTGTTGATTAATTTTCTATAACAGCAGCTCTTCAGAAATTTGGTAAAATTTCTGATCCCTCTCTCTCTGTCTGCCTCTCTCTCTCTCCATCTCTTTCATCTTGTCTCTCTCATCACTCTCTTCTATCTTTCTCTCCTGTCCTTCCCTTTTCTCTTCTCTAACTTTTTCTCTCTCTCTCTCTCAACAAAATTGTGGTTGTTATGGTAACTTTGTCTGTCTGACTGCACTTCTCTCTTTCTGTCTCTTTCTGGCTTTTAAATGTATAAACATGTATGACAGTAGCTGTGGTAGGCTATGTGAGAAATAAAACACTTCAGGACATGGTGTTATGGGAAAATAATCATTTCCAGGATGGCAATAGTAACTCCGACTCCAGAGTTCAGAGACCCAGACCCTGCCTCTAATAGCCTCTACATCGACGCTGTTTACGGCTAATACACACTCAGAGTGGAGATTTTCAGTCAGAATCTTTTTAGTCTGCGCCTAATTTGCGTCTGGAAAAACAGCTCTAAATAGAATGGCTGAAGATTTGATTTGTGAGGATTGTAATAGAGATCAACACTTCCGTGTGTGTGTGTGTGTGTGTGTGTGTGTACAGAGCGAGGGTTTTTTTACACCTCACTTATTTGGGTAATGGATGCGTTTCATTAGACCGACTGAGACGCAGACTTCTCTCTATAGGAGGCCGTTGCACTGTATTATTTATTTCATTCTGTTTCCTCTTATGCACTATGACCCTTAGCATAGCACATGTGCATTAATATTTACAGATTCTAACCACCAATACTCCCCACAGCTAAATACCCCCCCA